>CM070721.1:46142643-46461551 GCA_036346275.1 Otatea glauca | reverse complement strand
AGGAAAGACATGGGTGATCATTGTGCTGGCCGTGGCTCGAGGTTAAAGTTGGTTTAAATGGGAATGAGAGCCGACCACGAGCTCCATCTTGTGTGAAGCGGAAGACCGTAAGATTTTGAGGTGGTTGAAAACTCTAAAGTTTCTGACGCTATGCATCTAACATAAAGCAGTTTGTGAATGTCGGCGCCGGTAAGCTAAGCGGGCTAAAGAGTCATGATTACCATATTATCATGGAAAGACTTGTTCGGTAATGTTTAGTAGCTATTTTGATAATGAGTTGTGGAGGATGTTGGCGAGCTCGATTACTTCTATAGGTAGATATGCGATAAGGAAATCTCTAAGGCGTTGATCGGAAGTTAGAAGAATTCCATTGCTTGTATGCAAGTTGGAAAAAACTTTCCCACTGGTTTTATGAATGTGATGCAACACTGTGGTGCATCTACCTTGGAAGCGAAGGTTGGAGGTCTGCTTGATTCGGATGGATGTATAGTCGAGAAGGGAGTTGAAAAAGCTTAGAGCTACGATGCGCAACAAGGCAAGGGTAGAGGGTGTATCGCGAGGCTTATGCAAGTAAAGAGATCACAAACTTCTCAACAAAGTATTTCACACATAAGCACAGCGTGAATGTCGTAAGAATCGATGCCGTGCAGCGGAAGAAGAACCGTTGAGCGAACTTAAGCTTTTTCAATGCAAGGGTCAACTTTGTTGGGTCATTACTTGCACACCATGTTGAGTATGAGAGTGGAACATGGCCATGCTTTACATGTTCACTAACATGTTAGAAGTTGAAAAATATTTTGAGTAAGTGACTTTACGAATTATGTTTTCAACATTTTAGTGTAGTGTCCTTTTAACTTGAGAATAAATGGCGAGTATTTGACAAAGAAAATTGGAAGTCAACTCGACAACCCACAACTAAGCAATTGGATAACCTCGTCGTGATGGGTTGAAAAGCGGCCCAAGCTTAGTGCAATGGTTAAATCGACATGTAATTTGACTATTTATTCATTTTCTAAAATGAATTGTTGTAATAACAATATTAGACTAACTTGATGATGAATGTTGCTATATAGTGTATCGTGATGCCTCGTCCATGAGGATCTCCGGCGGCTCTCACATGGTGATGTGACGACAGGAGCTATAGTCATTTGTGATGTGAGCGGGTTCCGTTTTGAGCGATGAAATTAAACTAGCCGTCCACTTGCGACCACTTCAAACGGCGAATTAGTCTGCGCGTCATCCGATTCGGTGGCGATATATTAGACTACTACGGTGTTGTACAAAACATAATTGAGTATACCTTTGGGGTGGCAAAGATCGAAGGTCGTGTTTTTGATTGCCATTGGTTCGATCCACACAGCGGCACGCGTGTCGATGACTTTGGGATGGTGGAGGTGAAGCACGATTCGCGGCTTGGGGCCATATCAATAACATCGTGCTTGCACATCGAGTTGGCGGTGTACTACAGGCTATCCTCACCGTAGCTTGAAGGCTTGGTGGGTTGTATTTAAAGTTAACCACAGTATACCCTCACGGGGATGTTTAGTATGTGGCAAATAACGTAGAGGATGATGTGGGTGATGTATATCAAGAAGAAGCTATAGGGGATTCTTTCCTTGTCTCCGACAGGCGGGACTCGATCAATTACCTACGAGGCCACGGACGTAATATGAGATGAACCGGCCCGTCAGGAAGCGCCCTCGAAGTCGATAAGGATTGCGTCTTCAAGCACGTCTCAATGAAATACAAGTCATGAAGCGATTCGGCGCGACGACTTTTGATATGTATATTTTGTAAGATTATTGTTGCCTCGTTCATTTCTACAAGTCATTGTTGTCTCCTTCATTTTTACATGTTATAGTTGTCTCATTCTTTTTTGCAAGTTATTGAAAATTATTTGTAAACCTATATACAAACTCTTGTCAAATTTGAGCAGATGAGTATGTTCGGGCATCAAGTTGACAAGCTTAAAAGGCAAGTTCGGTAGTGCGTCCTCGGAAGGTCGAGGAGCAAGGGTTACGATGGTCGGGACTCGGCGGGCGGCGCCATATTCTTTTGGCGGCCAGTGAGACAGCGGCGAGGAGCAGCTCGAGTGCCGATGGCGAGCACGACGAGCGGCGGGAGCAACCACGGGAGGGCGAGGCGAGTAGGGGTTGCGAGGAGGAGGCGGTTGGGATGTGAGCATGGCGACATGGGCGAGGCGGACGGCGAGGAGTCGTTGGGGGTGGTGGCGGTGGGGCAGCAGATCTGAGATGTAAACGCGAGGCGGCGTCGGATCTGAGTTGGAGGCGACCTTAGAGCGATTGAAGAGGCGGGTCTTCTTGGTACCATCGGTATATGTGTAGTATTGGATTATCATTTAATCTCCATATTTACATTGTAATGTCTATGAACTAATTATTTGCATTTGGGTTTAAGTAAAACCGTCTCGGTTAAATCAGAGATGCAACTTGCGGCCGATAGGAGGTTGATAGAGTACAGGGGAAGCGAGTATGATTATATCTTCTCTTTTAGCATTAGCTAGGTGACAACTTATTGTTTTGATGCATCTTTGTCTTGTATTTTGTTGTAAGCCTTTGGAAGAGCCGAGTTGGGTTTGGACGGGCCACATTACAAAGGTTAACGCCGTCTTTGAGAGCCCTTGGCGATACTACTACCTGGCATGGTTGAGTCGGTGAGGGAAAGATTCGCGACCCTGGCTGGAAGCAGGCGTTGAAGGAGAACGTGGAAGGGCGAAGACAACTAAACATGTCGAGTATGATGTGGGGTGGCTTACAGGTGAGTTTGCGTTATGTATTTACTCTATTTGAGTTTTGCTTTAAATGTAAGTACAATTTGTGGTGTGTGATTATATGCGGGAGAGGTTCCGCCTTGAGCGAAGGCGATTACAACGCTTTGAAGAAGGCCAAAGCGTCTTCAGCGAGCGGCACAAAGGTTGTCGGAGATTCATTCGACAATGCGCATTCAAGTGTCATCAATTTTTACAAGAGGGTGAAGAAGGTGAACATGAGAAGAGGACCGAGGCGAGGGATACTCTGACGGAACAAGAGTATCTCGAGCTCGGTCGATTGGATAATGAAGGACATGGAGGCTTGGAGGTGGATGTGCGATGCTGGGGTTAGAGGATTTTCAAAAAATCAAATAGAAATCGAGGAGCAGAAGAAGTAGATTGGGGAAGCACAAATGCAGTGAGACGGACACATTGGCCTAGAAACAGCGCATGGTAAATGTCGGTATTATAATTGTTAGTGAATTTGTCACTATGTTTATAACTTTGCATCGTAGGAGGCTAAAGTGGGAGTACTCCCACTTTTGTGAAGTTTACATCCGGGGCACCAAGGCGAGATCCACAAAACCGGATGTGTTGTGCGGCAGCGGGGCTAGTGAGAGGATGGTAAGTATAAATGACACAATATATTTTGTGCAAATTTACATCCGGGCACACAAAATCTTTGTTTTGTAGGCGTCATATGCGGAACAAATGACACAACATCATGGGCGGAGGTTGATTGGATAGCGCACGATCGATGTGGAGCGTTGTACCACTTTGGAGGGCCTAAAGCATGGGAGGTTCGTTAATAAAACTGATTTTATTTGTTTCGCTCTACTAAGGAAAAAAAATTGCATGGTCACATTCGATTATATATCGTTTGTAGGTGGGCCATGGGGATGGAGTTGTGGAATGCGATCGTCCTCCACGAGGCTCGGTTTCCTCACGAGAGTGCTCGCTCGTCGAGGATTCGCCAGGAAGCACAAAGCGCGAGGAGGCTCGTGAAGCGCGAGAGGAGGCTCGTCAAGCACGAGAAGAGTCTCGTCAAGCACGAGAGGAAGCTCGATGAAGCGAGAAGACTCAAAATACATGAAAATGTATCTGCGGTACAATCTCAACTTTGAACAAAGCGCTCAAGTTTACATTTGTGATTAAAATCTAACAAACAATCTATATCGACCAATTGTCACAATCTCTTGGACCTAACGTGCGGTGTTTAGCCCTCTGTTCATGAGTAAAGATACTTGAGTTCATTACTCTTTAATTCACTTAGCTCATAAAATCACGAATTCACAAGCTGGACTATTATGTCATAGGGCTCCCGACCACCTCCCTTCTACATGTTTTCTCCGCACATTGCGGCCACCACCACAAGGAGAAGCATCACAGGGTGCTCGGCCTCCCGGCGTCCTTCATAAACCCTCTTGGGATCGGGCACCACCCTAGGAGATGCACCTTAGGTTATATGATATTCTCATGCATTCTTTATTTTCAAAAAACTCTATTATGTGTACTTCATATCACAAACTATGATCCTGAGCTCCCGGCCTCCTCCTCCTTTCTACATGTTCAATCCTGAGATCGACCACCTTCTACGGAGAGGCACCACGGTAAAACGGATCGGTTCAATTCGTTATTTAAAATTTGAATGAATGATTTATATGTGGCATGATGTACTGTCTATGCCTTACAGGGCTCCCGACCTCAAACCCGTTCTACATGTACCCACCACCTATGCCAAGCCAAGGAATGCCTATGTACTTCAACCCGTGGGCCTGCGGCCACCTCAGGCGACACCACATGTATAGATGTCGGAAATATTATAAGTTTGCGACCACGAGCTAAGTTTGTCAATTTTGTAAAATTGCCGTTTTGGATGTGTGATTGATTATCTAAGGATCGCTAGAATGTCTCATACGGTTTGAGAGATTGGTATATATATTATAGCGTAAATATTTCTTTGTCTGTGAGTGGATGTCCTATTTACTAGAGAGGTCATGCGAAATTTTGTACATTTCAATGACTTAGTTTTAAGCGGTTTGAAAGAGTTGAAAGGTTGGTTTGGTCTTTTAGTAGAGGTAGTAGGTTTGGTGTCTCGTTTGTTAATTTTTCGTTAGCTTGAACTTTGTTGTGGAGTTTGATGTATGACTTGGTGAGCTACACCCCATCCTTCCTTTCTCTTGCTCAAATTTAGGAACATATGCTTCCGTAGGAACTTTAGTTCATTCTTTGAATATGAGATTACATATGCTTCATTGAATATGAGATTACGTGTGCGTGGATGGACATATACTTAGTAGGAAATCTAGTTCATTCTTTTAGTATATATCAATCTTAGTGTCTGTTGCAAAAGTGATAATTTTGTTGAAATGCACAAGTGAGTCGATTTTAGGATATTTAGGCAACTCTTTCTTAAACCTTGCACAAATCATCTCAATGTTCATACTTGGAAAGGTTAACTTGTGTGCTTATGAAAGTTCATTCTTTGTGCTCCTGTAGATAAGTGATGGTTTACCAAATTATGAACCCATTACGTGCTATTTGATTTTTCTTTCATCAATAACTTTTGATTTGAACCTTATATTGTCTTGACTTCTTGGAATTGAAAAGTTATCTTAAGACAACTTGTTCAATTGTGAACTTATGTTTTAAATGCTTTATATGGCATCCTTGTAGAATGTTGTTTGCCCATGTACAATCTGATTGTTTATCCTTGTAGAATGCTTTATATTTGTACTTTGTATATTGAACTCTTAAAATGACTACCAAAACTCTTATTGCTTCTTGTTTGCACCAAAATTAGGCAAGTTTATCGAATCAGGCAATAAACTCAAAGATACGAAAATTAATAGAGGATTGGAAAGAATTCGAGATATTTGGTGACTGCGAGATTTTTTAGGGAAATAACCGTTCAAAGATAAGGCCGATACGGATACGGACTTGAAGCGTGTTGTAACATAACACTATCGGCCAAGGGTATAAAAGAAGGACCAAAGCGAGCTGCAAAATCATCATCAACACAATACAATCAACCAGCTTTTACTTTTCATCTTTTTCCAGTCGACTAGGAGTAGTTCTTGTAATTTAGCCTTTGTAATCGATTTTGATCAATAAAGTTGCGCATCGCCGATTGTTGATCTTCGTCAATTACACCCGAGTTCGATTTATTACGATTTTGTTGCGCATCACCTTCTTGAAATCGATCTACCTTTACCCTCGATTAGCCTTAATCGGCTAATTAGATTTATCCTAATACTTTAATCTTGATCGGCTTGGTGATTAAGTTTAAGCCGATTGATATTGACGATCGGCTTGGAGTAAATTTATTGTTTTCACCTTGTCGATTCTGAGTCAAATCGGTAGCACGCTCTGAACGGTGTTAAATGCGGTGTCTTGTTGTCGAAACCCTACCTCAAGTTTTGATGCCAACACACTCTTGCACCAGATGGGACCGCAATGTCTTCATCGGGAAGTCGATTCCACCATCGGATCTCAACTCGAAGCTATAATCGTCCCAACAATGGGCGATTTATCCGTGAAACAGCGCCAAGAAATTGAAGCTCGGAAGGCTGCGTTTTGGAAGAGATGATGCTAAGTTGCTATCGAAAGACAAGGCGTGGCGTCACTCAAAAATCCATACTGCGGCGGTCAGCATACAGGTGATGCGGGTGTATGAGAACAAATAAGCCGATATCACACTGCTCAAGCGAATTATCGGCTATGATTAATCGATCTATACTGCGCCTTAATAAACCAATCGCCGGTTCTTGTTACAACACTCAAGCCGATGATAGCGAATAGTGTCAAATCTATAGCCCGAGTTAGCCTCGTCGGGAAAGCTGCTGCGACCCACTGCAAGCTACGCCAAATTATCCTGTTTTTCAATATCACAAAATCGCGAGCACAATGGCGATCCTAAACCATCGGTTGTAACCTCACCCCCACCATGATGCCCACACAACCCACGGTCATATTGCCTAGGGACCCTCGGTCAAGTGGGGTGAGCCATTACCACGCCTATCCGATGCCGCTAAGATAGATGCATCAATCAATTTGCCGCCGTCGGCTCCATTCTCGCCTTTCCCCAATCGGTTTCACGGCCGATTGGCTCAGAAAATTCCCACAGAGCCTACCTTGCTAAGGAACCCGAGTTCACATAGGGTAGTAACATACTCTGAACCATTTGCCCCGGTCTGGAAGCTCAAACCGGGCATAATCGGCGATCGGTATGGTCGTGTCTGCGGCAACCGACATAATTAGCAACCGAGCTTGCACTCGGAGCGGAACGCCGATTATGACCGACATTATCAAGGGCTGCTATGCCAGCGGCGATAACGCTAAGCGGGCGATCGGATCTCTGCCGTCTTGAGGACCAATTCGGCATACAACCAAAGGGAAGGTTATCGGCTATAGAAAGCCGTACCCTGACTACATAGATCGCATGTCTTACCCTCATAATTTCAGAGTCCCGGACTTTGCCAAATTCTCTGGGGATGATTCTATTACCACCCTGGAGCATGTTGGACACTTTATCGCGCAATGCGGTGAAGCGGCCCGATCAAACGGGCTAAAAATTAGACTATTCCCGTTGTCTTTATCCAAGGCGGCATTTACTTGGTTCACTGTTTACCTCGAATTCGGTCCATTTATGGAGCGATTTGGAAAGCCGATTCCATGAATATTTCTTTTGAGCGGTTTGGAGCTCGAAATTTGATTTGAGTTAAATGCGCCAAAAGTTTGAGAATCGGTAGCGGATTATATCAAGAGGTTCAGAGAAATTAGGAATCGGTGTTTTAGCGTTATGTTGCCTGACAACCAACTTGCCGATTTAGCATTTCAAGGTTTGATCCCGCCTCTTAGGGAGAAATTTGGAGGGCAAGAATTCACCGACCTTGGCCACTTATTGCATCGCGTATCGGCTCAAGAAAGCCGATTCACTGATAATAAGGTCTTCAAAGACAGATTCAAAAATAGCAATAACAAAGAAAAGGACAAGGCTAAGGTCAATATGGTTGAATATTGTCCTAGTGATTTGTCGAACGACGAGGAAGCATAAATAAACATAGCCGAATGGGTAAAAGGATCCAAGAAAATCCTTAGTCTGTTCTTGGCTCAAGCCGACTAGGAACAAGTCGGAAGTTAAGTACTCTTTTGATGTTTCTAAGTGCGATCGTATTTTTGATTTACTTCTGCAAGAAAAGATAATACGATTGCCGGAGGGACATGTGATACCATCGCCTGATGAGATCAAAAAGCGCAGGTATTGCAAGTGGCATCATTCTTATTAGCATAACACTAATGAGCGCAATATCCTTCGTCAGCGAGATCCGATGCGCTATTGAAGATGGTCGGTTGAAGTTTGCGATGAGCCGACCATGCGAGGTTGATGTTGATCCGTTTCCTATCAACATGAGTGCGATGTTCGGCTAAAGGAAAAGAGCCGATGCAAGGCGAGCATAAAAGGATCGACAAGTCGACCAGCGATCAAGCTCGGCGGCGGCCAAACAACGAAGATTACCATCGGTTCCTTACAAATAGAAGCCGATCAAGATGGGAAAAATTCAAGGACCATTAAACCCAAAGGAATCCCGGTGGGTAAATGGTACAAGCGAGAAAATCCCCATCAAGGCAGCCCGAAAAGGATAGGTCCAACGTTCTCACAATTAATGGAAGTATGAAAGGATGAGCAGCCGACCACGGCATCATACCCGCCGGTCGGATAATTTGTACCGTCTGAGAGAGCGTGGAAAGGGCACATAGAAGGTGTCCCTTTTGCGATTTCTTTGGGAGAGAGGAGTAAGCGTTGCCATCACCGTATACACCCGATGGAACATTATCCCGAGGCGATTGGCCAATGCAATCGGCGGTAAACTATCTATCTGGGCCAATCGAGAGCAAGAGCGAAGTCCGAAAGGCGGTCCACGAAAGAATATCTAAACCAAATCAAGAGCCGAGCCAAGACAAGGCGCACGAACCAGTTCTAATCAAGAAGATTTGGTGGTCAAATCACGAGCCGGTGGAACCCAAACCGGTGGTGTCCATCGGCTTGAGCGATCATAGCAGCGATGACTTGAGCTAAGGGCGCAAAGAGATTCGTGAGGCGGCAGAAAAGAGAGAGACAAAGTATTTAATGAACCGCCCACTTAAATCGTCAAAAGGAGTGGAGAAGAAAAGAACAAGCGAAGAAGATTTGAATCGGTGATGACTTGGATTCTCCTATGATTCGGGATGACACGCCTCAATGGATATTAACATGGTGTTCACATTCGGTGAGTTAGTCGAAGCGAATCGGCCAAAGAAGCGATTGCTCGGTGTGCTCGGCGTGCGAAACGCCATCTTTGAAAACCAAAGATGATCATCGACATCTGAAACCATTGTATCGAAAGGGTATATAAATGGCAAGCCGATATCAAGGATGCTAGTAGGCAGGCGCCACGGTGAATCTTATGCCGTACCGACATGCAAAAAACGGGCAAGTCGGCGAAGACTTAATCAAAACTAACATGGTTACGAATGACTTCACGGTGACCCTCTGAAGCAAAGGGTGTCATAGTCAGCGGTGATGTGTCGGCGACAAGACCTTGCCGAACGACATTCTTTGCAATTGATGCCAAAGGAAACTACGATGTCTTTGCTCGGGCGGGATTGGATTCATGCAAGCTGTTGTATCCCATCAACCATGCATCAAGCGCTTGTTCAATGGAGCGGAGAAGAAGTTGAGGTCGTTCTGGTGATACATGGCTCACATTGCCATGGCTAGCTCCGATGCAAATTGGCAACACGAAGAAAATTGGTGCATATCGGGCAAAGTCTTTGGACATTGTGATTTCATTTGTGTGAGCAAATCGGTCTAATGCCGATCGATGTCAAGCGAGGCACTTTTGATCGGGCGAATGAAGTATTACGCGATGGGGACAAGAAAAACATTGAAAGCGCAAAAGATAAAATGCAAAGCTATCGGCAAGCAACGGATAGCTACGAAGCCATCGAAGATTTTGAAGAAATTGAGAAGTTAGGTCAAGGCTTCACATCCACCTATTTACTTGAAGAAGTCGATATAGGTAACGGTGATAGGAAAAGACCAACTTTTGTTAGTGCAAATTTAGGTGTAAAGTACAAAGAAAAATTAATAAAAATCCTTAAGGATTACAAGGATTGTTTTGCTTGGGAATATCACGAAATGCCTGGATTAAGCCGACAGCTTGTAGAACATCGGTTACCTATAAAATTGGGTTATCGGCCGTTTAAACAGTATCCTAGGCGTTTTAATCCAGCCTTGTACCAGGTTATAAAAGAAGAGATAGAACGATTGTTGGAATCAAAGTTTATCAGGCCTTGCCGATACGCGGAGTGGGTTTCAAACATCGTTCGATCATGAAGAAGAATGGAAAACTTGGTATCGTCGACTTTAGAGATTTGAACAAGGTGGCGCCAAAGATGAATACCGATGCCTATAGCCGACATGCTTATCAATCTTTGCATCGGGGAATAAAATCATAAGTTTTCTAGATGGTAGCGGGTATAACCGGATACTCATGGCGGAAGCGATATACCAAAAGCGGCTTTCGGATGTCACGGTGCAATAGGATTGTTCAGTGGGCGATAATGACTTTCGGCTTGAAAAGCGGAGCAGCGTATCAGCGGGCAATGAATCGATCTTTCACGATTTAATCGGCCACATTGTCGAAATTTATATTGATGATGTAGTGGTAAAATCTGCAGCGATTTCCAACATCGGCCGACTTAGAGAGGTGTTTAAAAACATAAGATCGCACGGTTTGAAGATGAATCCTTACAAGTGTGCGTTTGGCGTGTCATTGGGCGTTTTAGGCTTTATGGTACATGAAAGAGGAATCGAAGTCGATAAGCGAGGTCAAGGCCATAGCCAATCTTGAACCACCGGCGTGCAAAAATGAATTACAAAAATTGATCGGCAAAATTAACTATCTCCGTCGGTTCATCTCGAACCTCTCTGGTAGAATTCGTGCCTTTACTCCATTACTAAAGTTGAAGGACAATGAAGAATTTATATGGGAGCCGATCGGTGACTTTCAGCGAAGTCAAAGGTATTTGTCCAACCCTCCGGTTTGGTGCACATAAAAAGGGATTCCTTTCGATTATATGTCTCGGCGAAGAAGATACTATTGGAGCTGTTTTGGCACAAGAAGTGCATGGTAAAGAGAGGTTATCTTTTATTTAAGCCGACGGTTCTTTGGGCCTTGAAGTCAGTACCCTTTTATTGAAAAACTATGTTTATCCTTGTACTTCTCGTGCACAAAGCTAAGGCACTACATATTAGCATCGGCTTGTAAGGTCATCTGCAAAACCGATGTTATAAAATATATATTATCGGCTCAATTCTGCGAGTCGACTTGGCAAATGGGCTTACGCCTTGGTCGAGTTCGACTTATCATCTGAATCGGCCAGCGGTCAAAGGACAAGTCTAGCCGATTTTATAGCGGGACATGACACGGCGACAAACCTAGTCTTGGTAGCACCATGGCAATTGTTCTTTGATGGATCGGTATGTGGGGAAGGTGATGGTATCGGTATTGTACTCACTTCACCCAAAGGGCATAGCTTTGAATTTGCATTAGGCTAAATAGCCGATGCTCCAACAACCGGCCGAGTCTGAGCGTTACTCAAAGGCTTCTTGTTGTTAGAAAATATTGGAGTAAGAGCTGTTGAGGCATATGGTGATTCACTATTGATAGTACTGACAAATAAAGAGAATACCAATGTCGGGATGAAATACTCTGAAATATTTAGAACAATGTTTAGAGATTATCGGCTCTTTTACTTCATTTTCTATCGGTCATATTCCTCGTGAATTGAGCGATAGAGCTAATCTTTAGCTCGGCAAGCATCGAGGATATAAGGATTTTGACCAAAGTCGAGGAGACCGAACTAGTGAGCAAGCGGTCATGTCATGCAAATATTGCGATTGGAGAAGCGCAAATAAAAGATTATCTAGTTGATCCATCCAAGCCGCGAGCGAAAGATAAGACAACAAGCGTTGAAATACGTTGTTTTGGGCGATATACTATATTATCGGACTATGGAAGGTTTGTTGTTGTGATGTCTTGGCGGAAGAAGCGCGAGTGGCAATGGGCGAAGTACATGAAGGATTTGTGGTTCTCATCAATCGGCACATAAGATGAAATGGATGCTCGGACAGACGAGGTTATTTTGGCGGCGATGTTAGAAGATTGTTTCAAGTACTATAAAGGATGTCGGACATGTCAAAAGTTGACAGCGTACAAGCGGCACCGACATCGGCTTTACATCCAATTATTAAACCTTGGTGCGTTTAGGGGTTGGGAATAGATATAATCGGCCAAATATTTCTGCTTGAGTAAAGGCCACAAATTTATTTTGGCCGCAACCGATTACTTTTCAAAGTGGGTTGAAGCTATCCCACTTAAGAAGGTGACTAGTGTTGAGGCGATTAGTTTTGTGAATGAACATATCGTCCATCGGTTTGGAATACCACAAACAATCACGACCGATCAAGGTACGGTATTCATGTCTAACGAGTTTCAAGGTTACGCCACAAGTCTAGGAATCAAATTGTTAAACTGGTCACCATATTACGCTCAGGCTAATGGACAGACCGAGTTGTCTAATAAAACACTAATCAAGTTGATCAAAAGAAAAATTGATGAGAAGCCAAGGAAGTGGCATTCGACCCTATCGGAGTCACTTTGGGACTATCGGTTATCTTATCACGGAGCGACAAAACTTTCACCTTACCAATTAGTGTATGGACAAGAAGCCGTTTTACCTGTGGAAATCAACATTGAGTCGTCTGAATAGCGAACGAATGGTTTGTCGGCTCAAGATTACAATGACTTAATGATCGGCGACTTGGATGAGTTAAGCGGAGTTACGTTTGTCTCGCTTGATCGGCTTAAAAGAACAAGATCGAGTTGCAAGGGCATACAATAAAAGGGTCATGCCTAAAACTTTCGGTCAAGCCGATTTAGTATGGAAAACAATATTGCTGTTGGTTCTAAGGATAACCGATTTGGAAAATGGTCGCCTCGTGGGAAGGGCCATACAAAATTAATCGGCTAGTCGTGGAAACTCATACTTCTTTGGAAGCGCTTGAAGGGTATGTATTGCGAAAGCTATTAACGAAAATACTTAAGAAATACTATCCTAAGCGTTTGGATCGGAACCTAGCCGACTAAAAATCTCGTTGAGCCAAGATTAACTCGATGTTGTTAATCGGTGAAAGAGTAACAAACTCTAGATATAAGAAAAATATGAATCGGTTAAGCGGCCGATTGTAAACATAACAAAATTACAAGCATTCATGAGACATTGAGTATTTAGAAGTTTTGGAGCGACCAATCAAGTTTACATCAATCAAGTTTTACATCCCAGAACCTGGGAGTCGTGCTCCTAAAGCCGACAGTGCTCCAACCGCTTTGGCAATTGTTTCTTGTACCTCATCCAAGATTTTGTCATCTTCTGCTGCATTGCCTGGGATAGGTACAAGTTTAGCCGACTGCTCCTTGAAGGCTGCCACAGCTGATGCTATTTCTATCTTTTGCTCCTTGGCGGCGATGATGTTTTCAAAGGAATCTTGGCCTTGACAATGAGCTTTATTGTCTCGCCAACTCACCCTCAAGAAATTTTTAGTGGTTTCTAACTTTTGAAGAAGATTTGTTAGCCTTGAGAGATTCTATGGTTGCATCAAATTTTTCTTCTTTGCCTTTGTCTCTGCAACCATTTTGTCAAGGATTTTCGATCGGCCTCTTGGGCCATTCTCTTTCTTTCCTCTCTTTGTTTGCTTCCACTGAAGCCTTCTTCTCATCTAGGTGACACACTTGACGGTAGCGACCATGGCCTCTGGTGGCAAATCGGTTTCAACTACGACCATAGCATCTCGAATCGGTGATTATTATTCGAGAATCTCGATTGAGGCCTTGACACCAAATCAAAGAGTACATTGAGGCGATCTTGCATTCGGGAGCCGATGAGGCGGTAAGCGCGTCTTTGGAAACCGCGATGATATTTTGGATTGCGGAGATATAGTCATCGGTTGCAAAAATCTGGATCATCAAATCGGATAAGTTGAAGCCAAGGATGTTGGATGGATCGGATGTCTCTGGAGCGGCGGTGGTTGTTGGCGGCATCGGTGAGGAGGCAGCGGCTCTTTGGCGATATATCCGCAAGCTTGCGGGATGTTGGCCACTTGTGCCGATCGGTAGGTGGAAGAAGATAGAATATAATGAAAACCGATGGACTAAATCGAGATCCTTAAATTTTGAGATAGACAAATACGGCGATGGCCGATCCGTGCGGTGAACTTTCGCCACTTTGTTCTGTGGCTTGGAGTGTTTTCTTGGCGGCAACTTTAGTGGACTTGGCTTCTTCTTCTCTGAAAGTCCATCGGCTAGAAAGTTAGTTTATGAAGAAACTAAAAAGAAACAAGAGATGGTTAAACGTAACTTACTTGGTTGTTGTTGTCTTTCCAAATCGGACAATGATGGGCTTTGAATGCCCAAGGAACGAAGTATAGCCGATAAGTGCGATTGCCTTGTATAGTCGTTTTTCTTTACTAGCGAAGGGCGTCGATCGGCTTCTTACCGTGACTTTAGTGCGCAAAGAAAAGAGGATAAAGCCAATGAGACATTCATATAGGCTACGATAAAGAAAAGTTAAAATCGACTAATACCTCGCCAGTAATATCTACAAGACTCGTATTATCATATCTGGAGCTCGATTCGTCACTTGAACTGTTATCAGAAGATACCATCGGCTCAGGAACATCTGGGAAAAGGGCATTAATAATGGCCGATGGGGTACGATCTAAGAGAAGTGCATTTGCAATTGAAGACCACCATACAGAGAATCAATTTGGATCGACGATTATTCAAAACAAAATGTGGCAAAGATTTGATCGCAAGTCATCGGCTATCTCAAGACCATATTAGTTTGCAGACTAAAGATCTCACTCTAGTCTAAAATGAACCAAGTCGAAAGTGGGAGGCGGGGATCACTTGGCGAAACCAGGTTATGCAGCAAAAATGGAAGGATGATAAAATTCATAGGAAGGTTTGAAAGTCGATTTCTTGTATTAAAGCCGACATGTAAGATCTTGGGAGAAATAAAAATTTGAAGAAATCTAGAGTCGATTCGGGCATCTACGAGTATCGAATCGGATGAAGAAATGATGGCCATTCAAAATCAATTGCATTGGTATAATGAAGAAGTCTTGTTGGCTAAAATCATTACTATCAAGTTCAGGAAAAAGATAAATATTTTTAGGCCGATGGAGATATCTTCTTGCTACGAGCACATTATGTATCTTTCGCCATAAGATCGGTGGCTCTGAATTAAGTGCTACATTTTACGGTGTATCTTCACGAGGAATGCGAGTCGTCGAGATGGATCAATTCGAAGGATCGGCTAAATAAGCAGTACAACCACATCTGTATGAACCGAGAGGACCTCCTCGTTCTTGACGCAAAATTTGGCAAAACCGTAAAAAGCCGACTCTAATTACATGCATCATTTGACAAAGCTGCTCCAAGGAACATCTTTCCCAATGCTAGCCAATGACCCTCTACCAACCGCTCTGCCATCAACTGATACACTTGTGTTGGTCCTAAAGAAGCACCACAAAACAAAAATCGGTCTAACCATAAGTTCAGGAAAGCAACATGTTCTTCATCTGATATCGGCCCGTTCACTTTATTATTGTTATCAATGTACTTGCATGACCTTCTCCTTTGGATTGAATAAACTTGTATTTGGTTTGCCACTAAAGCGATATCACTCACCATCGGCCTAAGGCAACACAATTGGGCTATGTCCATGAGGGTTGGGCCGATGGGACCAGTATGGAACAAAAAGGCATTGAAGGTCTCCGACCAGAAATAACGGGCCGTGGCCACTAAGGGCTCATTGGCTTCTGGATCGGCTAGTGAGAGAGGGATACACTCAGCTATACCCATCTTTTCCCATTCCTCTCTTTTTGAGCAGCCACGAATATACCAAGATCTCCACCCCTTAGCGGCTATCGGCCATGCCACGAAGCTTTTTCCCAGCTCTCTATGTTGAATCACGATGGCGATAGGGGAGGCGGGAATATCGACTAATAACCGTCTTTGGCATCTAGGTTCCCTATCGGACCAAGGAAATCTTGATCTTTCTTGTTAGGGATCGGAATAAGTACGACTCGCGTCCATTCGGCCCGATCTTAGCAAGCCGATTGGAGAAGAGAGGTGCAAGCGATTGATGGAAGCGAGCAAAGGGTAAGCAAAAGCGATTGTTTGGTCGAGAGCTTGTCGGCGTGAGGAATGGCCGAGGTGGGGCCCGTTTTATAGCATGGTAAAAATTTGAAGCGGCGGGAAGTGAATCTCAAAGGGCGCGCGGTTAAAAGCGCACTACTGACATGTCGAGAAAATTACGAGCGCAAATAAGCGGCAATTAATGGGTGAAGATCAAGCGTTAGCCCGATTGAACAAGCCGATAATTGTGATTTTTGACGGATGACAAGTCATCTCTCAAAAATGGGGGCATATGTTTGCACCAAAATTAGGCAAGTTTATCGAATCAGGCAATAAACTCAAAGATCGAAAATTAATAGAGGATTGGAAAGAATCCAGAGATATTTGGTATTGCTAGATTTTTAGGAAACAACCGTTCAAAGATAAGGCCGATCTGGATCTGGACTTAGGCGTGTTATAACGAGAACACTATCGGCCAAGGGTATAAAAGGACCAAAGCTTTTACTTTTCATCTTTTTCCTGTCGACTAGGAGTAGTTCTTGTAATTTAGCCTTTGTAATCGATTTTGATCAATAAAGTTGCGCATCGCCGATTGTTGATCTTCGTCAATTACACCCCAGGTTCGATTTATTACGATTTTGTTGCGCATCGCCTTCTTGAGAATCGATCTACCTTTACCCTACGATTAGCCTTAATCGGCTAATTAGATTTATCGATACTTTAATCTTGATCGGCTTGGTGATTAAGTTTAAGCGATTGATATTGACGATCGGCTTGGAGTAAATTTTATTGTTTTTCACCTTATCGATTCTGAGTCAAATCGTAGCGCGCTCTGAACAGTGTTAAATGCGGTGTCTTTGTTGTCGAAACCTACCTCAAGTTTTTAGCGTAACACTTCCTTGAACTATTTTCCTTTTTTGTTATCTTTTGAATACTCGGTGATGCAATTGGGGTCTTTGGAAGTTGAATTAAATAATTTTAGTTGTAATCTTGGCCTTATGTTAATACTAGAGTATTACTTTGATACTTCATTGAATATGAGATAGATGTTCATATGATTATTGCGGCATATCTTGACTAGCTCAAATGCGTGTAGTTCTTATATATAGTATCTATTCTTGTTTAGCTTGACTGTCATATTGATATTCTCATATTGTGTCTTGGTTGAATAGTACTATTGATATTCTCATATTGACATTCATGTGAATCGACATAATGTTACTTGTAGCACAACCTAAGTTAATCTTGAACTTGCGGGTTTCTAGGTCACGCCCTCCGGCCGCGTTCTAACGACGACATCATAGAAGACATCTTCAACAGGTCTGCAAGCGGTGGTGGTAGCACCCACAACTCAAAAACCCCGAGGCATGAATTCCATTGTGAGCTCGATTGGTGTATAACTGTTGTACTTTATAACTTGTTGTGATGGATCGTTGTGATCGACTTATTGTGATGGACTTATTTTAATGGACTGTGGATTGTATCTATTGTGGTTGTAATGTGTTTATGCGTCATTGCGTAGTTTACAAATTGCCGTTGGATGTGTGATTGGATTATCTAAGGATCTGCTAGAATGTCTCCTTACGGTTTGAGAGATTGATATATATTATAGCGCAAATGTTTTTGTCTGTGAGTGGATGTCCTATTTACAAGAGAGGTCATGCGAAATTTTGTACATTCGGAGACTTAGTTTTAAGCGGTTTGAAGAGTTAAAGGGTTGGTTTGATATTTTAGTCTTTGGTAATAGGTTTAGTGTCTCGTTTGTTAATTATTCGTTCGCTTCAACTTCATTGTGGAGTTTGTCTTTTGTTATTCTGATTTACGATCGATTTGAACAAAATAGATGATCTTATTTATTCTTAAACTAGCAATTTTAGTTTCATTTTTCTTTTGCCTTTTCTTTTCTTCTTTAGTTGTTATATGTATTGAGTCGATACATATATATATAAAAATACATACATTTGGATATATATACATATATGTATTGAGTGCGATACATATATATATATAAATACATACATTTGGATAATATACATTTTTTTGTAAAAATGATAGTTAAATTCGTGGGTTTAATAAACCCACAATTTATAAATTAAATCGTGGGCTAAAAACCCACGAATTTATCGAATTAAATTAAATGGGTTTTTTAGCCCACAATTTAATCTGATTAAATTCGTGAGTTTATTAAACCAAATTTAATCTGTTTAAATTAAATGGGTTTATTAAACCCACAATTAACTCAACATAATTAAATTCGTGGGCTTAGTAGAAACCCACGAATTTAACTAAATCGTGGTACCCACGAATTTAATTAATTAATTCGTCGAGTTAAATTAAGTAAACTAAATTCGACGGTTTGCTCACAATTTAAGTTAAATTCGTGGTTTTAACTTAAATTTGTGGGTTTTTGGCCCACGAATTTTCCACGATTCTTGTAGTGAGCGACCGTGTCCGGGCGTATAGATTTGGATCCACGGCGCGACGCGAGACTACGGTGAACTCGGTCCATGCGCCTTGGCACCACGCCCGACACAGCGTTGCAATCGATTGGTCTCACGTGCGGCTCGATCGGTCGAGGAAAAGGAATCGGATAGCTCACGATCTAATCGACTCTGGCGTCCCTCATCAGACGGCTTACCCAAGATCGGCGGTCGACGTGGCGCGGCGAGGCGGCGATGGCGCGGCGGCGCTTTTCACCGGAGATGGAAAGATTACCCACGCGGCGCGCGGCGGGCTCTGGCGGCAGATGGCGGGGATCCGGCGCGCGCGGTTCGGCGAACTTCGATTCTGCGGCCCAAGCAGCGGAAGGCGGCGGTCGGCGATGTCCTCGGTCAAACACGCGGCGGTTCCACGCTTCAACTCCGGCGAGCTCGCGGCTGCGTTCCGGCTGCTCTCGCGAAACCTTCGACCAAAATATGCGGCGTTCAGCTGCGAACCTCGGGTGCTACCCCTCCTTTTATAGCCTCGGCGTCCAAGGCTCTACACTGGCGAAAGAAATCCGGCGTCGTAGCGGCGGACTCGAGTCGAGCGGAGGCGACGGCCGTCGCGCGACGCGTGTCACGATCCGACGGCCAAAGCGTGAGCGCACCGCGGCCTTCACTGGACCGTTGGATCGCACACAAGCGACCACGGATCTAGGGTTTTGCCATTTGCATCTCACGGTGGGTGGGCCGCCGCCCGCGGGCTTTGGCGCATAGTGTTGGGCTCGGCCCAACAACATTCTAAGACTTTTAACAGATTTCTTATTTAAAATAATTGAAGAAATTTATTTTATTTGTTTCAGGCAATAAAACTATTAGGAAAAATCCAAGAAAAATCTCAAAAATACTTTGAGACATTCTGGACTCAAATAAAATATTTTTGGCAAATATTTATTTTAACTTTGCATAGATTTAAATAGATTTGAATAAAAGGCAATAAACTTTATTTCAAATTAATTCAAATAATTCCAGAAAAATCCAAATAAATTCCAGAAAATCACAAATGCATATTTAAGCAATAAAAACTTAATTAAGCCAAATTTTGGGATGTTACATTAGTGAAGGCCAGAAAGATGACGATAAAATTTCTAAGATCATGGCTAAAAAGGAAGAAGGCTTAGCCGTAGATTTCACTCTGGATGAGCAAGGAACCATGTTTTTCAAAGGCGAATTGCGTCTTAGGATAAAAAGGCTAAAAACGGTGATTCTTGAAGAAGCTCACGATTCTAAGTATTCAATTCATCCAGGAGTGCTATGATGTACGGGATTTGAAAGAGAGATTTTGGTGGCGTAACATGAGCGTGAAGTAGTGAGCATGTTGCTTTATCCGGCGTATGTCGAGTAAAGCCATGCATCAAAGACCCATTGGTTTATTGCGTAGTTGAAAATTCAGAATGGAAGTGGGAGGAAATCGGAATGGACTTTATCACGGTTTACCTAAGACTCGGAGGGTTCTGATTCCATTTGGGTTATCGTGGATCGTCTAACCAAGGTCGCCCATTTTATCGATAAAGACCACTTACTCGGAGATCGTTTAGCGGAGTTGTACATGTCAAGGTTGTATGCTTGCATGGAGTGCCCAAGAAGATTGTGTCGGACGAGGTACCCAATTTACCTCGAGATTTTGGAATAAGTTGCACGAAGCCATGGGAACTCATCGAATTTTAGTCTGACATATCACCCATGAGACGGATGGTCGATTGAAAGAGTAAATCAGATTTTAGAGGATATGTTGAGAGCTTGTGCTTTAGCTTATGCTACGTCATGGGATAAATGTTTGCCACACGCGAGAATCGATTACAATAACAGCTATCAAGCTAGCTGCGAATGTCACCATTTGAGGCGTTGTATGGGCGTGCTTGTCGTACTCAGTTGAATTGGAGCAAGCGAGGAGAACGTTTGGTTTTGGGCGGATATTCTCGAGAAGCGAAAATCAAGTCGCAATGATAAGAGAAAGGTTGAAGATAGCAGTCAAGACGGAAAAGCTACGCAGATAACCGTCGTCGAGATTTGAGTTTTGAACGAGAAGATCATGTGTATCTCGAGGTTACCCCTCTTAAGAGCGTTAAAGATTTCATGTTAAAGGAAGCTTGCACCAAGATCGTGGGTCCATTCAAGATTACGAGCCGTCGAGGAGAGGTAGTGTATCGATTAGAGTTGCCTCGGTCCTTGGCGAGAGTGCATGATGTATTCCATGTGTCACGGCTTAAGAAGTGTCTCGAGTGCCAACAGAGCAAACCCGTTGGATGCAATAGAGTTGCAAGAAGATTTGACTTACAAAGAGCAACGGTCGAAATTTTGGATGTTATGGAGCATAAGATCGAGCAAGTCTATTCGCTTTACAGAATTGATGGAGCAATCATTAGAAAGTGAAGCCACTTGGGAGGCGAGAAGAAGATTTGAAGTCGAAATTCAGAACCTATTCTATAGTTAGCCCTGAATCTCGGGTCGAGATTCTATTAAGGGGGGAGGTTTGTAACATCCCAAAATTTGACTTAATTAAGTTTTATTGCTTAAATGTGCATTTATGACTTTCTGGAATTTATTTGGATTTTTCTGGATTTATTGGAATTAATTTTAATTAAAGTTTATTGCCCTTTTATTCAAATCTATTTAAATCTGTGTAAAGTTAAAATAAAGTTTTGCCAAAAATATTTTATTTGAGTCCAGAATGTCTCAAAGTATTTTTGAGATTTTTCTTGGATTTTTCCAAATAGTTTTATCACTTAAAATAAATAAAATGAATTTCTTTAATTATTTTAAATAAGAAATCTTTTAAAAAGTCTTGTGAACAGTGTTGGGCCGAGCCAGCCATCATGCGCGAACTGCGTCGATGCGGCCCAGCCCAGCCCACGAATCGCAGCGGGGAGGAACCCTAATTCGCGAAGCCGTTCGATCAAGTCTCAACGGACCAGATCGCGCCGTGTAGAAGCCGTTTCGTGGCCGTCGGATTGCGACGCGTGTACGGCGGAGCGTCGTCGTCCCCGTTTCGGACTCGGAGTCCGCCGCCATAACGCCTTCGGTCTTCTTCGCCATGTAGAGCTCGGACGTCAAGGCTATAAAAGGAGGGGGTAGCACCCCGAGGTTCTGTCGGCGCGCGTCTTTTGATCGGAGGGTTTCGCGAGGATCGTCGTAAAATCTTGCAGAGGAGCTCGCCGGAGTTAGGCGCGCAGAGCGCCTCGGTTTTGTTTGATTTAAATCGCGCCGTTCGACCTTGCCGTCTCGGCGCCATCTTGAGTTCGCCGGACCGAACCGCGTTGAACCGCGGCATCACGTCGCGAGAACCTCGCCGAACGCGCTACCTCGGTCTTCTTCTTGGCTGCTGGTAAGATCTCGCCGTCGCATAGCCATCGTCGGACCCGAAGCTTTGGCCGTCGGATCTAGATCTGTTGGGCGATGCGTTGCCACGTCGTGCGCGAAGCGCCGATCCGCCGTCGGTTTCTGCGGATCGGATCGGCGGTGCGGCGACCAATCGGGTGTGCGGCGTGTCGGGCTTAGCGGTGAGTGCCATGGACCGAGTCCACCGTAGTCCCGCGCTGCGCCGTGGACTCAGTCTATGCACCGGGACCACGTGGCAAGCTCTGATTGGCTGGCGCCGGGGCTGACGTCACGCTGACGTCATGCTTGCGTCATAAAGGTATTTTTCAATTGGAAAATAATCAGATTGGAAATTCTGTGTTGATGACGTCATCATGAGGTCACGCTGACGTCATAAATCGCTTTTTCAGTATAAAAATAAATCTGTTAATTCCGAATTTCTAATTTCTGTATTTTCAGTATTTATTTCAAACTTCAAAAGGCTATATCTTTTGCATCGTAACTCGGATTTGAGTGATTCAAATTTCTAAAAATTTGTAAAATTAAGATCTATTTAATGGTGAATTTTATTTGATTTTTTGAGTTTAATTGCTCTCTGTTTTGGCATTTATTTGCTTTTCTTCTTGGTACGCGTAGACGTTGAATTGTGCGACGCTTCGGAGGAAGATCCAGCAACTCAAGAGCAAGCTCCAGAACCAGATCAGGACCTATTCCAAGGCAAGTTGTGCTTTGATCATGTTGAACCCATGTTTATAAAATTGCTATGTTTGTTTTACCCTATTGCATGTATTTCAAATATACAAGGGTTTCAAATTAGATTGGGCTTAGCTAATGTACAGTTGATCTACACCCTACCTTGTCATTGTATGCCATGATCCATTGTCACCTAGATTGGTTAAATATAGTTGGTTAATAATTATAATCAACATTGGAGGATTAGTCCGTATTAGTTGCTTAGTCATGCCACGTCATCACATGTGTCAGAATCATTGATAATTAATCTTGATTAATGGAATATGGAACAATGTTATGAACTTGTGTGTCATGTGGGATCACACGATGAGATTGAGTTGTTGTGGCGAGTCATGTCACGCAACGATGTTGAATTGTTGATGGCACGTGGTTCTTGGTAATCAACTGGGTGATAATAACTTAGATTGGGGCAAGTGACAATGGGCGAGGATGCCAAGGTGGCCCGATGGGCAGAGGGTATGTGGATGTCTTGCCTTGATCACACTAAAGACTTAACCTTGCAAGCCTTTGACCTGAGTCAATCATGCAACCACATGTCTAGTATGGGCCAATCTAGCTGAGTAATTTGCAATGTCTTAATTTTGGTACTATCGTGGTCGGTGTGAGTTCCCGAGTTATGGAGTAATTCACATGGCGCAAGAGGGGGGCCCTGGTTATGGTTTTCAGACCCACCAGTGTTGAAACCTTAGCGGGTAGTATCCGGTTAAGCCAGAGCATTGTAAAGGTTTTGTTATAATCACTCACCTTGGTGGTGTTTGGTTGTATCGCGTGGGTAAAGTGCATAACCTCTGCAGAGTGTGAAACTATTCGGATAGCCGTGCTCATGGTATTGAGCAATGCTCGGAATTCTGATTAAGGGTTTGTTTAATTAATTGGACAACTTGGTTGGGATGGCGGAAGGCCATATGGAAGATGGAATTTGACTTAGGATTGGAAACTTGGTTTATTTGAAATCTGAATCTAGTTACTATGGTTATTTGTTTCTGATCTTTACAATCTATTTATTATATTTGTTCATAAATGCTGCTTATTGCAAAATAACCATGATAGCCTATCCATTGGAATAAGCCTTGTATATAGATACATAGAATTGCATTCTGTGCACAACTTGTTGAGTGCTTAAGTACTCACCCTTGCCAAACAACAATAATCAACAGTTGAAGAATCTACACCTATGTTGGAAGAGGAAGACCAGGAAGACACGAGTCATTAGGGTCCGAGTCTTGTCGGTTGCCTGTGGTGAACTGATGAGCTATCAACATTTTCTACTTTCCACTGCATAATTATTAGTTTATATTTTCAGTCTTGCCCTGCGTGGCTTAATAATGTAAGTTGGTCATAAGATCATACCTTTAGATATATCAATGAATGAACTATTATTCTATTATCGTTGAGTATGATGTGATATGTACCAATGTTAAACTGTGTGCACTAACGTTGATCCTGGGACTAGTGCAGTATACACAGTGGGTTCGAATCAGTGGATTCGGGTCCTTACAAGTGTGAAGGTCCCTTCCGGATACTCCTCGAATGTAAAGAGACTCGTAAACACGAAAGATAATAAAATCGTACACATGAAATCCCATGACTGTCTTGTGTTAATGACACAGATTGCTCGATGGTGTGAGAGGCATCTTGCCCAGTGGTTCGAGGACAATCACAAAGCTGTGTTCTTTTTCAGCGCGATTTCACGAGAAGGTCATCGACCCGGATAAACTAAGTAAGCTACGAGGATGACGTGGTACAAAGTTTGGTTAGTCTTGAGATGATCTTTCCTCTTGCATTCTTTGATATAATGGTTCATCTCACTTTGTTCACCTTGTCAAAGAGATAGGTATCCTTGGACCGTGTATCTACACAACATGTTTCCTTCGAGAGGTACATGAGTGTGCTAAAGAAGTATGTTCGTAACCGTTCTCGTCAGGAAGGATGCATTGCCGAGGGTTATGGGATAGAGGAGGTGATTGAGTTTTGTGTGGATTACATTAATGATCTAAACCGATCGGCGTCCTATATCACGCCATGAGGGAGGCTACGGGAAAAGGGACACTAGGAAGGAAAGCAATTGCATGCAATGATCTTCTTACATTTAAGCAAGCATATTTCACGGTTTTGAAACAATCAACTATAGTGGCCCGTATGTCCTTGAGCACATGAGTATTCTACGCGCGATTTCCGGGAGGTCGAGGATTGGATAACACTGAAGCACATGGATTCTTTGGTAGCTTGGTTACAAAAGTACATCCTTTTGAAAGGGTCGGACAATGAATAGTTGCAGCGGCAACGGGGACCATCTAGTGAAATCGTGACATTCAAAGTGCGAGATAAATGGTTACACATTTTACACCGGATCGCGAGGATAACAAGAGCACCAACCAAAATAGCGGTGTCCGTATAGGCGCCAAGACAATAAAGGCAAGGTGGATACATATTATGGTTTCATAGAAGATATATGGGAGCTTGACTATGGACCTTTGAAGGTCCTCTATTTAAGTGCCAATGGGTCAAACCGACTTCAAGCGGCGTGAAGGTAGACAAATACGGTATGACAATCGTGGACCTCACGCAACTTCGGCTATAGCGCGAACCGTTAGTCCTCGCGACGATGTGAGACAGGTCTTCTACGTAATGGACATGTCAAACAAACCTAAGAAGCATAAGGACAAGCAGAAAGATTGTAGTACTAAGCCAAAGCGACACGTGGTTCTACAAGGCAAATGAAGGATTGTTGGAGTTGAGGACGTTACAGACGAGGAAGAGTATAGTCATTTCGACGAGATCCCTCCTTTTGCTGTGGATGTCGACTTAAGCCTCCTCAATGACACAAACGTGGATACTCCTTTCATACGTCGCGATCATAATGAAGGAACACTTGTAAAGACAAAGTACGTTACTACTTAAGATGTACCCCTACTGTATGAACTATGTATATGTAAGTCTTTTACAGTATGAAGTGCCAAAATTCTGGAATGAAACTAAATTGCTCAAAGCATTTTGTAAAAATTATGGAATGAAAGTAAAGTTCTAAAAGCTTTTTAAAAATTAAGAAATGAAACTGAAGTGCTAAAAGCATTTTTAAAATTCGGAATGGCGAAGTGCTAAAAGCTTTTCAAAAATATAGAATGAAACTAAATTGCTAAAAGCATTTTTAAAAATTATGAAATGGCGAAAGTGCTAAAAGCATTTTTAAAAATTATGAAATGAAATCAAGTGCAAAAGCTTTTCAAAAAATTATGGAATGAAACTAAATTGCTAAAAGCATTTTTTAAAATTATGAAATGGCCAAGTGCTAAAAGCATTTTTAAAAATTATGAAATGAAACTCAAGTGCAAAAAGCTTTTTCAAAAATTATGGAATGAAACTAAATTGCTAAAAGCATTTTTAAAAATTATGAAATGGCCAAGTGCTAAAAGCATTTTTAAAAATTCAAATGAAATGGCTGAAGTGCTAAAAGTTTTTCAAAAATATAGAATGAAACTAAATTGCTAAAACATTTTTAAAAATTACAAATGGCCGAAGTGCTAAAAGCATTTTTAAAAATTATGAAATGAAATCAGGCCCCGTAGTGCTAAAAGCACTTTTTAAAAATTAAGAAATTAAATCAAGCGGTTTGAGAAAAGAACCGCTTCTAGAGCGCAACATTGAAACGGTTAGTAATAAGAACCGCTTCTAGAGCGCAACATTGAAGCGGTTTTAGAAAAGAACCGCTTCTAGAGTGGAAGATTGAAAGCGGTTAGTAGCACCAACCGCTTGTAGAAGTCATCCTCTACAAGCGGGTTGATCTAAATCCGCTTGTAGAGATATTCTACAAGCGGTTGGTTCTGAACCGCTTGTAGAAGTCCTCCCCCTACAAGCGGTTGGTTCTAAAACCACTTGTAGATATTTGCTACAAGCGGTTGGTTATTAGAACCGCTTGTAGAAGTGCTCCCTGTATAAATTTGAAACGCCCCGCCCTCTTCTCACACCCGAAATTTTCTAAGTCCCACTCAAGACCCCACAGCGCGCGCACATTGTAGCTCTGTCTCTCTCCGCCGCCCGTCGTCCGCCTCTGTCGGACCCGCGCCGCCGTCCTCGTCGGCGCCGTCCCCTCCTCCGCCACCTCGCCGACACCTACTCGCCACCTCGCCGACGCCTTGATCCACCCGCGTCGCTTCGCTGCCTCGTCGCCGCCGTCACTCCACCCGCCGCGGCGCCTTCTCCGCCACCCGCCGATGCCTACTCCGCCACCAAAGCGCGCCACACCGCCGTCCACCCAGAGGACCGAGGTATATGTGTGCACGCGTCGTCCTCCCTCTCTAGTTCAGCCGTCCACCACATGTTCGGTGAAATGCCCACAAGTCTTTATCTTTGTGCTTGTTACTTCTCATCCATCGACATGAAGAAGATGAAATTCCTATAGCGACGCCTAGTTCTTGGAATTTTTGTTATGTGGTAGTAACATCTGTGAATATTTTCTTCTAATTATTGAGTTGCAAAGGAGATATTTCGTTACACTGTTGAAAAATACTACTGCAGTTTTAAAGGGAAGGAAGAGTAAGAGTCCATTTCGACTGCCTTGTTGCGCCGTACTGCACCGTGAAATTCTATGTTTGTTACTCAAATTTTTACTAGTTCTAATAAGATCTCGTTGTTATGGCTCCCAAAAAATATTGTTCCAACCATCTTTTGTACCGGAAAGCCATCACAACGTCAAGCGGAGGGCATCTACAACGCAGCAATATATGTTCTAGATCATAAACTAGCATGTAGGGTTCTACCAGATGGATCTAATCACCACGATCAAAACGACTAACTAATACGACCTACTGATCTAATAGATCGGGAGAAAGAATATTGCATGAACTAGACAATTGCAAGAAATAAAAGAAGCTATTAGAAGTAGATGCTCTATAACCATTAATTTAGTAGAAAGGCACATGATCCTAGCGTTGCCCCCGATTATAGTTTTATACAACACAAGGATCAAACACGGTCAATGTTGCACATTTACTTTTGACATATAGTCCCTGTGTTCAAGTTTGGTGTATTTCTTGTTCTTGTGTCCACGAGTTCGTGTTTGATCCTTGGGCTAGTTCCAACACGCCGTAGTACTTAATGCTTGGTGTAGAAATTTATGTAATAATATGCTTGTGTTGTAATCGTAATATGGTTGTTTCAAAGTAATATGATATTTATGTCAACATTTTTCGGAATTAGGATAGATGGCGCAACCAGGACGTGGTGACCCTACTTTCGATGAGGGAGAACAGTTCCTGTTGGACTCCATCGCGCTGGGTACCATCGAAGGTGATGCTAACGCTGCTGCCGCTGGGGCTAATGGTGGTTCGGTGAGGCCGTTGAGGTTGCGGTGATGAAGCCATTGGCAGGGAGCCGCCGAGTCCGATAACACCGGTTCCGCCGGGGATGAGGTACAGACGAGAAGAATATAATCCCGTAGACATGTTAATTAATCGCAATTCATTAATATAATACACTCTGACACATTTGTACATATGTTTATGTATTTCAAGCCCGTGCATCGAGCAACCAATCCAAGCATCGGGGACCTAACAAGAAGCCGCCCACGAAGCGCGTGTTTACCGACGTTAACAACGAAGGATGCGGTTACCCCTCTTTTAGCGATTGGGCGTACAACAACGCTTGCGGTTACCACGTGAGGATCACGTCCCAATTAGCATCGAGAAAATGGGCGAAGTTCCTCAAGCTACCAAGGACTGCTCGGCAAGATATTAAGGAAAATTTCACATTTCTTCAAGGGTCCAAGACAAGGCCAAGAAATTTACTTTGAAGAAGATGGCAACAATGTTTGAGGCACGAAGGCGTCTCTCAGGCATGAAATGCGTGCGAAGGAGAAAGACGACTTCAACCAATTTCCTAAGTTGGCGGATCAGGGAAGCATTCGAGGAGTTCAAAGTTTGTCATTGAAGGCCGGGCCGCGAGTCAGAAGAACAAGGCCAATTCACGGATGAAGAAATACCACCAACATCTTGGCACCAGTGGTTACATCAAGGCTGTACCAAAATGGGAGAAGCGGAAGAAGAATTAATGGCGAAGGGCGTCACACGGCTACGCTTTGTGGGAACAGCGCCTGCGCAATTGGTTCATGGGTCATGGGGGGAGCCTTTCAGATGACGGCAGTTTGGTGATGGCACCACGAGTACAAGAGGCTGGCCAAAGGATTGTACAAGCTGTGGAGCAGTCTCAGGCAGGTACATTGGTGCCAGACAGGAAGAATGACGAGCTAACACATGCACTTGAAAACCCTGAGCACCGGGGCGGACACGAGGTATGGGCAAGTCGACGCCAGTGAAGTATGGTTTCGCTAAGGATGCACATACGTCAAGGGAGCGGCATAGAAGCAAATCAAGAGAATCACGTAAAGTGTACCAATTGGAACAAGAGCTCAGAGCAACCCAGGCTAGCATCGGCGACATAGTTGCGCAACAAGTACAAATTGCCCTCAGCAAGCTTCAAGGACTAGGTCCGAGCAATCAGCCGGACGCCGTGATCAGCCCCTCCGCGCGGCGAAGTAGCTGCGCGTCCACCGGGGCCCCTGAAGCGGACACCTTGCTATCCCGTTATCCTGTGGATGACATAAGGGTTCGCCGCCAGTGTGAGCTGCACGTTGATGCGCGTAACCTCTCCATCAAGGTGGCTTATGGCATGGCATATCCGGTGGAGTGGGCGGATGTTCCATCGCAGCGAGATACCCCGGGTTACTCAAAGGTCACGGTGGAGGAGGTCTTGGCGGATTTGAAGAACTTCACCTCGATATTCTTTGGAGGCGACGCGTGACCAAGCTTGGACAGGCCCTCCACAATATCATCCTTTAGCAAAGCGGTATATCATATTTCCGGCTGCTATGGGCGCGTCATCTCCACCACGGCAACCCAGGCCTCCTCCAACGTCACCGCCACGCAATGCCTCGCCAAGATAAAGCAGGCGATCCCTACTCCACCACCAGCAGCTCCCGTGTCTCCACCGCTCCACGCGAAGCCCTACTCCACCACCAAAGATCTCAAACAAAAAGAACCCCCAGAAAACCACGCCTCCACCATCTCCTCCGAGGAAGAAGCTCGATAACGCAATAAGGCTCCCCACTGCTCCCAAGAAAGTGGAGTCAACCGATCGACCAAGGTAAAGGAACCTCCAAAGAGGGCATATGATATGAATAAGGAGGAAAGTGGCGCGTCACTAAAGCGTAGTGGCTGCACACTTCGCAAAAAGAAGGTAGAGCCAAAGGTACCAACTGATCCAAAAGCGGCGGAACACTTCGCGACATGCCGTGCAAAGCATTGCTGTGCCGTCCAACTATGAGCGGACAATAATTAAGGCTACATGAAGAATAAGCGTGGTCAAAGCGGGGCAAAGAAGAAGAAGAGAGACCAAGATCGGAGAACCTCGAGAGGTTTATGAAGGAGGCAGACTCGGTTCCACAGTGCAGCTCTTGGATTAATAGATGATATCCCAATGGCAACAAAGGTCGGATGGCAATTTCGGTTGGGTCGGGCCGATTGACCCAAATGAGATAAAGGATCGCCTACCAAGATGAGGCAATTTCACGAATGGTACATGACGAGTCCGCTCAAGGAAGAACGATGTTCCCCCTCCGTATCAAAGAAGATGATTTTTATCGCGGACAAACAGCACCATATGGCTCGAATTTGACGACTTATACAATATTTACCATGCCGACTCCATCAACGTGTCTCTCATGAGTCTGCTGGTGCTGTAAGTGTCAAGCTCATACTTTTACCGTGTGCTTCCTCGTACAATAAAATTGCAACTATTAAACTTATACCTTTCTATGTAGAATGGAGATACAACGATGTAGAAAGAGAATATCTTCAACGTGGGCTTCATCGACCAGAGATTGTTAACGAGTTCGTCTTTGGATACAACCAAAAGATCTTGAAGATTACATTCTTGATGCATTCTTGGGACAAAGACTACAAACCGTACATATACGCCCTTCAACTTCGAGTGCGTATATATACAACCTCTCGTTCTTATATTTTCCAAGGCATTTATAATACTACTAGCTACTTACATATATGTTGCAATACATGAATAGGTTTCATTTGGATCCTTCTTGTCATCAAGCTTGATAGCGGCCAGATCATTGTTCAAGACTCAAAAGGACTCGGTGAAAAATATCAATTTACCACGAGCAGTATATAGCACATATATATCGATAGTTTTCCTTATTATATATATTGAAATACCTTGCTAATTCCAACTCGATAATTACCATTCATACTAACGCATCACACAGGACATTACGCACGGTTTGAAAGAAGCAACAAGGAGATTTCAAGAACGAATTTGATGTACAATTAAGCACTCGAGTACGTATTAAAGAATATTAATATGCCGTAACAGTTTTTCATCCCAATAATCGTGTTCTTTTCAAATTTCATCGCAGGTTCTACAACAGACGGGTGGAAACAACCTATGTGGCTATTATGTGTGCCACTATATGCAAAGTATTGCCCACGGTGATGTGCCTACAACCAATGCCGAGGTAGTGTGCACATGTCAATTTCTTAGTACTTACACTTTAATAATTACATGTCCAGAGATCTATTTACCTCCCGCTTTGTCAGCCCAACATCGATGTGCAAGACGTGATCCCGCCGCACCGGGTTGCGGCAATCCAAGAACAACTCATCGGATTTATTGTCGATTTAGATTGTATCCACCAAAGCGAGTTCCACGCAAATGGTTGGAGAGATTGTCTGAAATAAGGACAGGTGAACTGACATCAACGTCGACCAAGGGCACAAAGAGCGACGCACACAAGAAATAAGCTCAAGATTCGCCCTTTTATTCTTTGAAACTTGTAAAAGTGGCTTATTATTTCATGTGTTCATCAACTTGTTCATTTTTAGTCCGTAATTATCGAATGAATACTCATGACTAATATATATATATATATATATATTTAAGTGTGTCAAAAAACTCATGAAGTTCTATTTATTTTAATTGTCAAAATCTATATCAAAACCCCTCGAAAACATATTCTATATTGAATATAATCAAAAGCTCTGTTGTCGGACTCTTCACAAGCGCTTAGTAACTCCAACCTTTGTGGAGAGAGCCTCTTCACAAGCGGTTCGTAACATCAACCGCTTTTGGAAGAACCTCTCCTAGCGGTTGGTAACACCAACCGCTTGTGGAAATGTCGAACCACAAGCGGTTCGGGGAACCGCTTGTGATACCCGACGGGGTATCACTCGCGGTTGCTTACAAGCGGTTCTAAAACCGCTTCTAAAAGCGGTTTCAAACCGCTTGTGCATGCCCGATCCGCAGTAGTGACCGTTTCGTGTGTCTCCTCGATTTGCTCGCGTAGGGAGCGGCAGTCGCGCGTTTTCTCGATTTGCTCAAGTGAGTAGCGACGATCACAACGTGGTACGCTGCGCTCACTTAACTAATTAGATCTCATCTCACTACTACACAAATATACATCACAATTGGTTCTTTTTCGTCATCACAGTCGGTTCTAGTGGTGACACAAAGTCATGAGACAGAGATGAGGCGGGCATTATTACAGTCGGTTCTTGCCCGATAGAGATGATATGGTCATCTCTATCGGTTCTTTATAAGAAGCGATAGAGATGGTATGGTCATCTCTATCGGTTCTTTATAAGAAGCGATAGAGATGATATCTTATCTCTATCGGTTCTTATAAAAGAACCGATAGAGATGACTGTATCATCTCTATCGTTTCTTAAAAAGAACCGATAGAGATAATATAATCATCTCTATCACTTCTTTGAAAGAACCGATACAGATGAATATACTCATCTCTATCGCTTCTTATAAAGAACCGATAGAGATGAGTTCATCATCCCTATCGCTTCTTTCAAAGAACCGATAGAGATGACCGTCACATCTCTATCATTTTCTTGTGAGAACCGACAGAGATGAAGGGGTGTGGTGTGCTATCACATTCTAATCAGCACATATTCCACACAATATGCACATATCACATTCACACGAAATTACGGACAACATATCACATTCAAAGAACATGAACACTTTGTTACAACAAACACATATCACATTCGTTAACAAAATAGAACGTAAACATGCTTAACCATAAGTACACATGCAATCGCATTCAGATATGTAATATTTGTTCACATCTGGTCTAGTAGGAGCTTTTGGGATCTCTAAACCGTCAGTCCTCAGACAAGCATTCTATCGATACCATTGGCATAAGTGGTCTCGTATCTTGTTGAGTGCAATCTTTGTCTACACTCTTACGGGGATAACGGTATCTTTGCAAGATAGAAACGAGTGCTCTAATTTGAGTTTTCAAATTTCCATGTGAAAGACTAATTGTATATGCATGTACTACCTTAGGGAAATGGTGCGAGCCGACAATCAAGATCACCATGTGTTGCATGACATACAAACCACAGCGATCGTCGCTGCCTGCATTGATGACAACTGTGAAGAAAGAAAAATAAATTAAGAGACAAAGAAAATATGTCAGAAAATCTAAATCTTATATATGATAGCCACTTGTACCTTGAAGCTGACATACTCCAGCTTGGAACGCTTTTTGTCGTCGTGTGTCCCTCCTGCTTCGACGTATTCCTTGAAACCCCTATATACATTGGAGAGATGTCGTTGAGTAAAAAAATAATGAATGTAGTTAAATACAGAAAATGTTAGATAAGAGTGGTGCACTTACTACTCCAAAGGAGGCTTGATCGCGTAGGCCATCGGTCTCTTATCAAGCGAATTAGAACTGTACACTTTGTTGTCACTCAGAAGGAGTACGAGTAGAACCCAATGGTTGCTTATTAAATGGTATGCAGCGAAGAAAATAAGTTCACATACGGTTTCAGTGTGTAGAAGTGATTGAACAGTGAAGTAGTACTTACTCCTCATGGTACGGGAATAGAATGAAGTCCTTCTTCGACTCAGCTTGCAATGCCCTCTTGATGTAGCCGGCAACCCATTCCGGTTGAAGCCTAGCCATCGTCGCGGACACAAGCTCGGGTCGATTTAACCCAACTAGTTGTCGATTCGTCACGACCACGCCTCATCGCCACGCAACTCGCATAGAATGTTAAAAAGCGTAATGCAAAATCCTATGAAAGTCATAAGGTCGTACAGCGTGGTGCGATACTCACGCGTCCAGGATCGTACACTAGAAATATCGATGGCTATCAGTTGGTACAGACGGAACAGATCCTCAAAACTAACTGGGAATGTCCCATCCTCCTCGCGGTGGAAATGTCCCTTTCTGTATCTAACATTGAAGTCGACACGCTCGCTCTCTTTCGCTTTGTCAATGTACCATCCATGGAGTATCGAGTCCATATGCCTAGAGCGTTCAATTTCTTTGGAGGCGTAAGGGCTTTCCATGTCGTAGGCCTTAAATTCATAAGGCTTCACTATGGTGCATGCGGCTCTCCTTTACGGGCGAAGGAGTCTCGAGGCCGGGCGATGGACTTTTCATGTACACGAGGGGCTGTGGCCTTTGTGAGCCTAGCCTTTTTAGCGAGAGGCCTCGGTGGTTACGTGGTTGTCGTGCTAGTCCTTTTATGCACCAACTCAGACTTTGTGCGGGGCTTGTCACGATCGTGGGAGCGGCGCAGTGCGGTAGGAACCTACAAAGCACAGCGCATAATTAAGTAACTTGTTGCAATACTCTTTGGAATGGTACGAAAGACGTGAGGATGTTTACCTTGACCAAGACGGCGCTGTCGTGGGCCACTTGATGAGCGACATCCGCGCTGGCCCGAGAGTGGTGATGTCTTCGTTAGGGGAACTCGAGCACATGTGATAAGAAGGCCGTGGGCGTAGTCCACCTGGACCCTCATGTAGCCCTTCCCCAAAGGCTGACCATGCACCGTGTCGGTCTCCTTGCATGGAAATGCAACCCCGCGTGCAGTCTCAACAGGAAATCCGTCTTCTATCAGGGTGAGCTAGCACTTGGTAGGCACCTGCAAAAAGTGCGCAACTTGAGAGAAAACATATGAAGAGTTACCCTCGCACCATTAAGTAAGGCAAAATTAATTATTACCTTCAGCTGGGGACCGGACTTATCATTTTTGGAACCTCGGCTACTTGGTGGGGGCACAGGTTTCTCTACAGTAGGCGGGGGCATCTGGCTCTAACTCTGGGAGATCATCGCCATCATCTCGGCCCTTAGGCGCTCCTCATGTGCCATCATCTCCACCCTCATCTCCTCCTCACTTGCCATCATCTGCACCCTCATCTCCTCCCTCATCTCCTCCGAGATCTCCTCCCTCAGCTGCTCCCTAAGTGTGTCCTTCAGGCGCTCCGCACGTGCCTCCCATGTTCTTGATCACGTACTCGAGCGACATCTTGGAAGTAGGACTTCTTCGTATGCCCGACCTGCGGCAAGCACCCGGCCCTTATGGTCGAGCTTCCCGATCGCAGTGGGTAGGATGTCATTTGACCATTGGCTAAGAAAGGTCCCCTGCTCTTTCCTCTGGCTTACCTCCTCCTGCAAGAAGTGAGTACGAATTAGATCTGAAATACAGTAGGAATGGTCTACTGCAATGTAGTAAGTTTGATATCTTACGATGGTGGAGACGACTTGCGCGGTAGTGGGGTTTGGTACTACCAGCTGCCCGTCCGCGGTTTTCTTTGTCCTCGCTAATACCCAGTCACGTGCCCGCTCCTCACATATGTGCGAGTAAGGCATCGCTGTCCCAGAGTTGGCGCACTCCTCGGCTAGTTGTGCCCATTCTGCTTTCTTCCCTTCGTAGATGCCTGAACCGAGGTGGTGCGCGTGCGTGTTCAGCCTCTGGGTAGCAACGTTCCTCTGTCTCAGCTCCTCTGCCTCGGGCGTACTCTTGATCCTCGTGAACTCCTCCCAAACATTGGGAGTCACGAACGGATACCTCTCGAATGGTGCACGGCCTTTCAGCACGTACTCACTGTGCATGTAGACCCTGAAGTGCCTCAGAGCCACAACCATCCTCTTCAAGGCGTACCGCCTGGCATTGTTTTCATCCTCCTCTTCTATAATCCATTTTCCTTAACCTCGTCCCACACCGGTTCTTACGCTCGACGCCGACCTCCTTTCTCCAATCCTTAACCGTTATGGGAACTCTCTCCCTCACGATTGCAGAGGAATAAGCGGTATCGCCCTTTACACTTGGGAGGACCGTGCAAGCGCCCGTTGCATTGAAGTGGAGAATTTGCGGTGTTCTCCTGTGGCCCCTTTGCTCGGTCCTCGGGCCTTCCTCACCTTACTCGGCCCCTCGACATTTGAACTTGGCTCGGCTCGACACTTGGAAGTTGGTCGCCCCTCGGGAGCACCTTCTACTCTTTACGCGATGAGCCGATGCTCTCTAATTGCGACATTTTGAGTTTTCCTATCTAACATGGACAAATATTTGACATGAGAGAAAGCAATTCGTAGCTATTATGTGAACTTCACAATAAATCATCCAAACAACAGTCAATGGATAATTCATAGCATGTCATTGTTCTAGCATATTGCAGATGAGTAATGAGATGAGCGAATGATCTTCAAGAAAAGTCTATATGTTGACCAACAAAATACGTCTGACGATAACTCCTAATCTCTAAATAGGTTTGGTCCTAATCCCATTCGAGGATATGTGGTTCGACAAGTTCTGTCGTTGTACAACTCGGAGAAAATTTAGGCAGCATCTCATTGTTCTCGGATACACGTCTCGACAACCCGTCGAGAGGGTGTGTATCCGGAGAACACCAGGAGACACTACGAAACCTACTCGTGAGTTGTACAACAGCTCAGAACTTGCTCGAACCACATATGCTCGAACTGTCCAAAATCGTGGACAATTCGAGGCGCTTGCTTATAAATATGTTATTAGGCATATTTATAAATAAGCACTCGAGCGGGAGGCGTAGGTTACATAACCTAAACTCTAACATATCTTTGAGATGAAAAAGAAAATAATATGCAATTATTAGAATACGGATGATAGCAATGAGTAAGAAAGACTAACCAAGCAAAATCTTGCACAAATAATGTCTCTAATTCTAGTTATATAATGGTAAGGTCAAGCATAGTTGGGAGTCATGAAGAATTATGTTTTCTATAGTATCTAGTCCATTCAACAATCAAGAAATACATAAACCTATCAATATCATATTAAGCTACCAAAACAAATCATTTGCATATTGTATTTACAAAGAAAAGATGCAAATCCTCTAAGAGACCAGCACCTAGCTAACTCCATACTCCAGGCAACAGTACCCTCCGAAACAGCTATACTACTTTTAGGCTTGGTAATAGTTCCTGTCACAATGATGAATTTGGCTTACCATTAAGAATCGCATCCATTAAGTTCACAAGAAAATAGAAAAAGGACAAGCAGCACTTCTAGCTTTGTCAAGCTGTTCTACAGCGACAATTGGAATAGTCTGTCAACAAGCTTTTGGGTGTAACAACTTGATTGAAAGAAACCAAGCTACTACATCTTGTGCAAAAGCATCTTGCTCATTGTTTTGTTGTGTGTTGGTCCCATTTCCATTCAATACAAAATTATCTTACGATACCATGTATTATTCATTTCTAATTTTGATTATATAATGGGTACAAGAAATTTCCTTCTAAGCTAAAAGTGTTAAACTATACATAACATCTTCCTTAGCAAGTAGAACAACCTTTGCTTTTCATTTCTGTTTCTCAATTTGAAATCAAAAGCGAAGATGTAGAATATATTGCACGAGCCGCTTAAGCGACTTTGTTCGCAAAAATTTGGTGACGACATGTGTTTACCTCGGCGTCCAGGCGAAGCGAAGGCGGCGTAAGGCTGCGTCGAGGCGAAGGGTCGCGGGTCGGAGGGTGACGTCGGACGGAGGGGCTCGGCATGGGGCTGCGTCGGGGCGGAGGGTCGGCGTGGGCGGCGTCGGGCGGAGGGTGGCGTCGGGCGTCGCGTGGGACTACGTCGAGGCGGAGGGTTGTAACATCCCAAAATTTGGCTTAATTAAGTTTTGTTGTTTAAAAGTGCATTTGTGATTTTCTCGAATTTATTTGGATTTTTCTCGATTTATTTGAATTAAATGTTATTTTGGGTTTATTGCTTTTTATTCAAAAGTATTTAAATCTGTGCAAAGTCAAAATAAAGTTTTGTCAAAATATTTTATTTAAGTCCGAATGTCTCAAAGTATTTTTGAGATTTTTCTTGGAATTTTCTGATTATTTTATTGCCTAAAACAAATTAAAGGAATTTTTGGAATTAGTTTAATTGGAAAAGCTGTTAAAAAATCTTTTGAGCAGTGTTGGGCGAGCCCAACAACGTGTCGGCGTAAACCAGCGTCGGTGCGGCCCGATCGGCCGCGGCCGTCGCGAGAAACCCTAGATCGGCGACCGTTCATCGCGATCCGGCAGTCGAAGAGGGCGCGTGTGTGTCGCGCGTTTTAGCCGTCGGATCTGGACCGCAGCGTCGCAACGTCGATTGTCGTCTCCGATCTGGACTCGGAGTTCATCGCCGTGGCGCCGCCGGACTCTTTCGCCGTGTGGGCGCGGACGCCGAGGCTATAAAAGGAGGGTAGCGCCCGAGGTTATAAGCGACGCCGCATCTTTTGGGTGGAAAGTTTCGCGAGAACAACCAGAAACGTCGCCGCAAGCTCGCGGAGTTGAAGTCTGCAGCCGCGAAGTTTTTGCTCAAGCACGTCGCCGGTTCGTCGGTTTTAAATCGTGTGGACTCGAGATCTGGACTCACCGGCGCCGCGCGTCGACTACTCTACCTCACCTCGCGGAGGCGCGAAACGCCGCCGCCTTGGTCTTCGTCTTCAAGTCGGTAAGACCTCACCGTCGCGCCGCCATCGCCGGACCGAGGAGCTCGGAAGCCGTCGGATCTAGATTGGATGGGCGATCGCGTTGCCACGTCGCTCGCGATTGATGACCGTCCGTCGGGTTTCGTCGGATCGATCGAACCGCTGGTTGAGCCAATCGCAGACGACCACGCGTGTCGGCCCGGTGCCGGCGTCGTGAGCCGAGTCTCACCGTAAGCCGGCGACGAGTTCGTGAGCTCGATCCATGCGCCGAGGACACGTGTCGGCGTGGGATTGGCGAGACGATCTTGGCGTCATGCTTGCGTCATAATTACATTTTCAATTGGAAAAATATTCCGATTGGAAATTCCGTGATGATGACGTCATCATGAGGTCACGCTGACGTCATAAATCGATTTTCAGTATAAAAATAAATCTGTTAATTCGTATTTTACGATTTTACGATTTGATATTTATTTCAAACTTCAAAAGGCTATATCTTTTGCATTGTAACTCGGAATTGAGTGATTCCAGTTTATAAAAATTTGTAAAATTGAGATCTATTTAATGGTGAATTTTAATTGATTTTGGAGTTCAATTGCTCTCTGTTTTGGCATTTATTTGCTTTTCTCTTTGATGCAGCGTGAGACGTTGAATTGTGCGGCGCTTGGAGGAAGATCAAGCAACCCAAGAGCAAGCTTCAGATCAAGATCAGGACCTATTCAAGGCAAGTTGTGCTTTGATCATGTTGAACCCATGTTTATAAAATTGCTATGTTTGTTTTACAATATTGCATATATTTCAAATATACAATTGTTTCAAATTAGATTGGGTTTAGCTAAAATACCAGATTGATCTATACCCTACCTTGTCATTATATGCCATGAACCATTGTCACCCTAGATTGGTTTAATATAGTTGATTAATAATTATGATCAACATTGGAGGTTAGACCGTATTAGTTGCTTAGCCATGCCACGTCATCACATGTGTCGAGATCATTGTTAATTAATCTTGATTAACGGAATATGGAACAATGTTATGAACTTGTGTGTCATGTGGGATCACACGACGAGATTGAGTTGTTGTGGCGAGTCATGTCACGCAGCGATGTTGAATTGTTGATGGCACGTGGTGCTTGGTAATCAAGCGGGTGATGATAACTTAGATTGGGGCAAGTGGCAAGGGCGAGGAGGCCAAGGTGGGCCCGATGGGCGAGATGGTATGTGGAAGTCTTGCCTTGATCACACTAAGGACTTAACCTTGCAAGCCTTTGACTGAGTCAATCATGCAACCACATGTGCAGTATGGGCGGCCTAGGTGAGTAATTTGCAAAGTCTTAATTTTGATACTATCGTGGTCGGTGTGAGTTCCCGGTCGGTGTAATTCACATGGCGCAAGAGGGGGCCACGGATGTGGTTTCTGAGACCATGATGTGTTGAAACCTTAGCGGGTAGTATCGGGTTAAGATAGAGCATTGTAAAGGCTTTGTTATAATCACTCGCCTTGGTGGTGTTTGGTTGTATCATCGTGGGTAAAGTGCATAACCTCTGCAGAGTGTGAAACTATTCGGATAGCCGTGCTCGCGGTATTGAGCAATGCTCGGAATTACGCTAAGGGTTAGCTTAATTAATTGGACAACTTGGTTGGGATGGCGGAATGCCATGTGGAAGATGGAATTTAACTTAGGATTGGAAACTTGGTTTACTTGAGAAATCTTGAATTTATTTATTATCGTTATTTGTTTTACATCCTTTACAATCTATATCTTGTATTCGTTCATAAATCTGCTTATTGCAAAATAGCCATGATAGCCTATCCATTGGAATAAGCCTTGCATATAGATACATGGAATTGCATTACATGCACAACTTGTTGAGTGCTTTAAGTACTCACCCTTGCCAAACAACATTAATCAACAGTTGAAGAATCTACACTGTGTTGGAAGATGAAGTCCAAGAAGACACGAGTCATTAGGGTCCGAGCCTTGTCGGTTGCTGTGGTGGTGATGAGCTACCTACGTTTCTACTTTCATTTGCTTAATTATTAGTTTATATTTTCGGTCTTGCCTGCGTGGCTTAATAATGTAAGTTGGTCATAAGATCATACATTTAGTTATATCAATAAATGAACTATTATTCTATTATCGTTGTGTATGATGTGATATGTACCAATGTTAAGTCGTGTGCACTAGCGTTGATCACAGGAATAGTGCAATAAACACGGTGGGTTGAATCGATGGATTCGGGTCCTTACAGAGGTGGTATCGAGCATCTTGTTGTAGGTCTTGGCCTAGATAGTTTGGAGGTGTCTTGAGTGTGTCCAAAATTATTTTCTAAAAGAAAATCTAAGCTTGACTAATAAAACCCTCTCGACTCATCTCATTCTCTACTTCGCCTTTGCTAAATTTACCGTTTTACTTGCCGTTTGGGTGGAGAACTTATTCAAAGTTCTTGTGGAGCGGATGCCGATCGTTCCGACCTTTGAGGAGGCAGTGGCGGCTCGCCATGGAGCTGTGGAAGTACTTGAGGCGCTTGGAGGTTTCTATCGTCCACTTTACCGAGGAGGCGGTGGTCGATGAATGGTGTACACCGAGGATTTATTTGCAAGTTGATCATCTACGCTCGGAGAGCGAGGAAGCTAGCGAGCCAATCAACATCTCCGCGAGAAGATTCTCGTGCGAGGTTGCAATTCAGAGGTCGCTCGACTTGCTCTTGCCGTGTCTGCGCGACTACGCCGACGAGCTTCACGACTCGGTGTTCCGACTTCACCAGACGTTCAAGCATGCGAAGACGACGGATCGAGGAAGCGAGTGTGCTCTGACGCACCTTGCGAGTTCGCCCTTGCCGGGAGGATCATATGAGAGAGACTACCCGGAGCTGGAGGCGTATGCGAGGCACTCGAGTAGCGAGCGGAGCTCGAGGTGACCCGTGCTTGACCATCGGGATGATCAGGCCGGAGAGGCCACAGGCGATTGAGGGCGAGTGGGCGCGTGACTCGAGAGAGTTCGAGAGCGGTGAGAGTCGAGGAGGATCGAGGAGCGAGAGTGGGAGCGAGGGGAGTCAGACCCCGTTGTTGCGAGAGGACCCGATAATAGGTCATCGGGATAGGTTTGCTCGATGCCACCCACCCGCCGGTGTATCGCGGATCGATCTCGGCCAGGTGGTGGATGAGTGAGTGTCGACCTTGAGCCGTGTTGAGACTCGAGTGTGAGTCGCGTCTTTAAGTTAGTCTTTACCTTTCTAGTGGGCGTTAAGGTTGCGTGTTTAGTTTGCTTCTTTGTATTCTTTGAGTGTGCGGTATGTGTTGCGAGCTTGTAGGCTTAAATAAGCGACCATACCAAGTTAAATAAAGAATTGTTCAGTTTGGGTATAACCTATCTCCCGTTTTAGAAATTCTTACTTCTCATCTATGCTACATCTACCTTTCCTAACCTAAGAGGCAATCATCGGATGGTGAATACTCGAGAAACAACGGTGCTTGAGAAGTGGGCTGCGTCGAATGACAATCCCAATGATGGAGGCACCCTCAACCACCGCCGGTGGACATGCGAAATCAGGAGCATTCCTTGCGGCCTGAGACTCAAGCGATCACGATAATGATCAAAGGATCGGCGAGATGACCAATGCGTGATAAACCACAACAATCCTGCAACTCGGAACAATCATGGTGGACCTCGACCTATGTCCAAGCTATCGGATTTTATGAGGACTAGGCCACCAACTTTCTCTGAAGCGTGAACCCTTTGGAAGCCGATGATTGGCTTAGGACCATTGAGAAGAAGCGCACATCACTCGGTGTGAGGGCAATGAGAAGGTGCTCTCGCCTCTCATCAACTTGAAGGAACCGCCGCGAGAATGGTGGGAGAATTATCTTGTGCGCTCATGGAGCCCGCAAGAGATAACACAGGAGGAGTTCACTAATGCTTTCGCGAAGATATCATGTCCCGAGGAATGATGGATCTTAAGAAGGAGGAGTTGAGCTTTGAAGCAAGGAGGCCAACGGTGGCGAATACGAATAAATTCACTCGATTAGCTCGTTATGCCCCGAGGGCGTAGCGACGGATAAAGCTAAGCAGTCTCGTTTCATGAAGGGACTGAATTCAGGACTGCAGGTGGGACTGATTACCCACAATTTTCCGGATTTTGAGGAGCTGGTAAATAAGGCTTTAATCCTAGAGGACAAGCGCAAAGAGCTAGGTGAAAACCGTAGCGCTTGATGAACAATCGGGTGGGCGCCCAAACCATCTACGTTTGAGGATGTCACCCGACAATTTGCTAGATTTCAACCACCGGTGGGAACAAGACATCAACCCCTACACCTCGCCACCAATCGAATTTCGGACCCAGCGCAAGGCAACAATGCACGGGAGGAAATCGATCTGCGGTGAAGAGATGCTATACTTGCAATGAGCAGGGCACTTTTCAAATAGGTGTCCACGAAGGAGGCATCACACCATTCGTTTCAACACAGGAACAACACCCGCTAAAGCACCAACATCGGGAGAAATCGTGCACCAAGCCAAGGTGGAGCAACGCCGCGATCAACGGTCGTGGAAGAATCAACCACATCACCGTGATGGAGCTCGGGAAGCTACGAGGCGTCGTCTTGGGTAAGTTCTTGGTCAACTCGATTACACCTTTCTGATTTTGTTTGATTACGGAGCTTCGCGTTCGTTTGTTTCTCAAAGTTTTGCAACCAAGAATGGATTTAAAGTGGTGAATCTTAAGTGTGTGCTCTTAGTCCAAGCCCGGGATCGAGCTTAGATCTAGCCTTGGGTGTTTGGGAGCTAAGTTGTTTATGGATGGGATAGAATTTCTCGCGAATCTTATCTTGATAGATCGCAATCCTAAACGTCATCCTTGGAATGGATTGGCTGTCCAAGCATAAAGTCGTTTTAGATTGTGGCGAAGGATCGTGACCTTGGAAGGCCCTAGTGGCAAGAAAGTGGAGTTTCAAGCGACCGCGATTCGGACGGGCGATTAACGGTCAACGATGTGAAAGCCATCGGCATGGAAGATGTGCGATGAGCGAGAGAATACCCGGAGGTATTTCGGAAGATTTGCGGGATTGCCACGGATCGTGATATCGAGTTTGTCATCGAGTTAGCACCAGTGCGCACCGATATCAAAGAGACCATATCGGATGCCTACCGCGAGTTAGTAGAAATGAAGAAGCGATTGAGGCGCAAGAGAAAGGTTTCATTAGACCAAGTTCATCGCCATGGGGAGCCCGGTTTTGTTTGTTCGCAAGAAGGATGGAAGTCTTAGAATGTGCATCGACTACGTGCACTTAATGAAGTAACGATCAAGAATAAGTATCCGTTGCCGGGATCGGCGACTTATTTGATCGATTAAGAGGAGCTGGAGTTTTCTCAAGATAGATCTTCGTTCGAGATACCATCGATTGAAGATCCGGCGCAGGATGTACCTAAGGCTGCGTTTTCTCGCGATATGGACATTACGAGTTCACGATCATGTCATTCGGATTGACTAATGCCCACATATTTCATGAACATGATGAATAAAGTCTTCATGGATTACTTGGACAAGTTTGTTGTAGTCTTCATAGGCGATATCTTGGTTTACTCGAAGGCGGAGGAAGAGCATGCGAAACATCGAGAATGGTTTTAGGCAGTGCGAGCATCAACTATATGCTAAGTTTAGCAAGTGTGAATTTTGGAAGGAGAAAGTTGAATTTCTCGGTCATGTAATGACTACCAAAGTCATGATTGATCGACAAAGTGGGCCTTGATGTTGCATTGGGAGCCACGAAGTGCATTACTCAGTTCGTAGTTTTACGGGAATGGCGGGATATTACCGTCGGTTCATAGAAGGATTCTCGACAATTGCTAAACCCCTTACGCAGCTTGTTAAAGAAAGAGAAGAAGTTTGCATGGGCCGGAGTGCGAGAAAAGTTTCATGGAATTAAAGCGTTTAACAACACCCCGTATTAGTGTTGCGGATATGCGTAATGGATTTGACATTTCTTGCGATGCTTGAGCGAGGCTTGGGATGCGTGTTAATGCAAGAAGGCAAAGTCGTTGCTTATGCGTCGAGACGATTAAGACCACATGAAGTGAATTACCCAGCGCATGATTTGGAGTTAGTGCTGCCGTAGTGCATGCTTTAAAGATATGGCGTCATTATCTCATAGGAAATAGATGTGAGATATATACGGACCATAAGAGTCTCGAAATACATATTCACTCAATCGACTGAATATGAGACAAATAAGATGGCTTGAGCTAATTAAGGATTATAATGTGGAATCCATTATCATCTGGAAAAGCCAATGTGGTGGCGGATGCCCTGAGTCGAAAAAGCCATAGCGCAAATGCATTGTCAATGGAGGATCAACGAAATTATGCAAGGAATTTGAGAGGTTAAGATTGGAGGTCGTTCGCAAGGAATGATAGCTGCGCTAAGTAAAACCAACATTAGAGGATCAGATTAGAGAAGGTCAACAAGATGACGATAAAATTTCAAAAATCAAGGCTAAAAGGAAGAAGGCCTAGCCATAGATTTCACTCTGGGCGAACAAGGAACTATGTTCTTCAAAGGCGAATTTGTGTCTTGGATAAAAGGAATTAAAACAATTGATTCTTGAGGAAGCGCATGATTCAAAGTACTCAATTCATCCGGAAGTGCTAAAATGTACGAGATTTGAAGGAGAGATTACGGTGGCCAAAAATGAAGCGTGAAGTGGTGAGCATGTTGCATTATGCGGCGTGTGTCGAGAGTAAAGGCTATGCACCAAAGACCATTGGTTTGTTGCAGCCGTTGAAAATTCGGAATGGAAGTGGGAGGAAATCGGGATGGATTTTATCACGGTTTACCTAAGACTCGAAAGGTTACGATTCCATTTGGGTTATCGTGGATCGTCTAACCAAGGTCGCTCATTTCATCGATAAAGACCACTTACTCCGAGATCGTTTGGCGAAATCGTACATGTCGAGGATTGTATGTTTGCATGGAGTGCCAAAGAAGATTGTGTCGAGACAGGTACCCAATTTACCTCAAGGTTTTGGAATAAGTTGCATGAAGCAATGGGAACCCGTCTGAATTTGATCTGACATATCACCCGCAGATGGATGGTCGGTGAAAGAGTAAATCAGATCTTAGAGGATATGTTGAGAGCTTGTGCCTTAGCTTACGCTCGACATGGGATAAATGTTTGCCATATGCGAGTTGATTACAATAATAGTTATCAAGCTAGCCTACAAATGTCACCGTTCGAGGCATTGTATGGGCGTGCTTGTCGTACTCCATTGAATTGGAACGAGGCAGAGAACGTTTGGTGTTTGGGCGGATATCCTCGAAGAAGCGAAAAGTCAAGTAGCAATGATCGAGAGAGATTAAAGATAGCACGATCAAGACGGAAAAGCTACGCCGATAATCGTCGTCGAGATTTGAGTTTTGAACGAGAAGATCATGTGTACCTCGGGGTTACCCCTCTTAAGGCGTTAAGAGATTTCACGTTAAAGGAAGCTTGCACCAAGATATGTCGGTCCGTTCAAGATTACGAGCCGTCGAGGAGAGGTAGCTTATCGATTAGAGTTGCCTCGGTCATTGGCGAGTGCATGATGTATTCCATGTATCGCGGCTTAAGAAGTGTCTCGAGTGCCAACAGAGCAAGCCCGTTGGAGGCAATAGAGCTGCAAGAAGATTTGACTTATAAAGAGCAACGATCGAAATTTTGGATGTTGTGGGCGCAAGACCGAAACAAGTCTATTCGCTTTGCGAGTTCAATGGAGCAATCATTCGAAAGTGAAGCCACTTGGGAGCGAGAAGAAGAATTGAAGTCGAATTCGAAACCTATTCTCTAGTTAGCCCGAATCTCGGTCGAGATTACATTAAGGGAGGTTTGTAACATCCCAAAATTTGGCTTAATTAAGTTTTTGTTGTTTAAAAGTGCATTTGTGATTTTCTGAATTTATTTGGATTTTTCGGATTTATTTGAATTAAATGTTATTTTGGGTTTATTGCTTTTTATTCAAAAGTATTTAAATCTGTGCAAAGTCAAAATAAAGTTTTGTCAAAAATATTTTATTTAAGTCCGAATGTCTCAAAGTATTTTGAGATTTTTCTTGGAATTTTCACGATTATTTTATTGCCTAAAACAAATTAAAGGAATTTTGGAATTAGTTTAATTGGAAAACTGTTAAAAATCTTTTGAGCAGTGTTGGGCGAGCCCAACAACAGTCGGCTATAAACCAGCGTCGGTGCGGCCCGATCGGCCATGGCCGTCGCGAGAAACCCTAGATCGGCGATCGTTCATCGCGATCCGCCGGTCGAAGAGGCGCGTGTGTGTCGCGCGTTTTAGCCGTCGGATCTGGACCGCGCGTCGCAACGTCGCTTGTCGTCTCGATCTGGACTCGGAGTTCATCGCCGTGGCGCCGCGGACTCTTTCGCCGTGTGGAGCGCGGACGCCGAGGCTATAAAAGGAGGGTAGCGCCCGAGGTTATAAGCCGCGCGCATCTTTTGGGTGGAAAGTTTCGCGAGAGCAACCAGTAGAACGTCGCCGCAAGCTCGCGGAGTTGAAGTCTGCGGCCGCGAAGTTTTTGCTCAAGCACGTCGCGGTTCGTCGGTTTTCGTCGTGTGGACTCGAGATCTGGACTCACCGCGCGCCGCGTCGACTACTCTACCTCACCTCGCCGAGACGCGCGCAAACGCCGCCGCCTTGGTCTTCGTCTTCAAGTCCGGTAAGACCTCACCGTCGCGCCGCCATCGCTGGACCAGAGCTCGGAAGCCGTCGGATCTAGATTGGATGGGCGATCGTTGCCACGTCGCTCGCGATTGATGACCGTCCGTCGGGTTTCGTCGGATCGGATCGAACGAACGGCTGGTTGAGCCAATCGCGACGGCCACGCGTGTCGGCGCCGGTGCGGCGTCGTGAGCCGAGTCTCACCGTAAGCCGGCCGCGAGTTCGTGACTCGATCCATGCGCCGAGGACGCGTGTCGGCGTGGGATTGGCCGAGACCGATCTTGGCGTCATGCTTGCGTCATAATTACATTTTCAATTGGAAAAATATTCCGATTGGAAATTCCGTGATGATGACGTCATCATGAGGTCACGCTGACGTCATAAATCGATTTTTCAGTATAAAAATAAATCTGTTAATTCGTATTTTCCGATTTTCGATTTGATATTTATTTCAAACTTCAAAAGGCTATATCTTTTGCATTGTAACTCGGAATTGAGTGATTCCAGTTTATAAAAATTTGTAAAATTGAGATCTATTTAATGGTGAATTTTAATTGATTTTGGAGTTCAATTGCTCTCTGTTTTGGCATTTATTTGCTTTTCTCTTTGATGCAGCGTAGACGTTGAATTGTGCGACGCTTCGGAGGAAGATCAAGCAACCCAAGAGCAAGCTTCAGATCAAGATCAGGACCTATTCCAAGGCAAGTTGTGCTTTGATCATGTTGAACCCATGTTTATAAAATTGCTATGTTTGTTTTACAATATTGCATATATTTCAAATATACAATTGTTTCAAATTAGATTGGGTTTAGCTAAAATACAGATTGATCTATACCCTACCTTGTCATTATATGCCATGAACCATTGTCACCCTAGATTGGTTTAATATAGTTGATTAATAATTATGATCAACATTGGAGGTTAGACCGTATTAGTTGCTTAGCCATGCCACGTCATCACATGTGTCAGGATCATTGTTAATTAATCTTGATTAACGGAATATGGAACAATGTTATGAACTTGTGTGTCATGTGGGATCACACGACGAGATTGAGTTGTTGTGGCGAGTCATGTCACGCAACGATGTTGAATTGTTGATGGCACGTGGTGCTTGGTAATCAACTGGGTGATGATAACTTAGATCGGGGCAAGTGGCAAGGCGAGGAGGCCAAGGTGGGCCCGATGGGCGATGGTATGTGGAAGTCTTGCCTTGATCACACTAAGGACTTAACCTTGCAAGCCTTTGACTGAGTCAATCATGCAACCACATGTGCAGTATGGGCCACCCTAGTGAGTAATTTGCAAAGTCTTAATTTTGATACTATCGTGGTCGGTGTGAGTTCCCTGGTCGGTGTAATTCACATGGCGCAAGAGGGGGCCACGGATGTGGTTTATGAGACCGCCATGATGTTGAAACCTTAGCGGGTAGTATCGGGTTAAGATAGAGCATTGTAAAGGCTTTGTTATAATCACTCGCCTTGGTGGTGTTTGGTTGTATCATCGTGGGTAAAGTGCATAACCTCTGCAGAGTGTGAAACTATTCGGATAGCCGTGCTCATGGTATTGAGCAATGCTCGGGAATTACTGATTAAGGGTTAGCTTAATTAATTGGACAACTTGGTTGGGATGGCGGAATGCCATGTGGAAGATGGAATTTAACTTAGGATTGGAAACTTGGTTTACTTGAGAAATCTTGAATTTATTTATTATCGTTATTTGTTTTACATCCTTTACAATCTATATCTGTATTCGTTCATAAATCTGCTTATTGCAAAATAGCCATGATAGCCTATCCATTGGAATAAGCCTTGCATATAGATACATGGAATTGCATTACATGCACAACTTGTTGAGTGCTTTAAGTACTCACCCTTGCCAAACAACATTAATCAACAGTTGAAGAATCTACACTGTGTTGGAAGATGAAGTCCAAGAAGACACGAGTCATTAGGGTCCGAGCCTTGTCGGTTGCTGTGGTGGTGATGAGCTACCTACGTTTCTACTTTCATTGCTTAATTATTAGTTTATATTTTCGGTCTTGCCTGCGTGGCTTAATAATGTAAGTTGGTCATAAGATCATACATTTAGTTATATCAATAAATGAACTATTATTCTATTATCGTTGTGTATGATGTGATATGTACCAATGTTAAGTCGTGTGCACTAGCGTTGATCACAGGAATAGTGCGATAAACACGGTGGGTTGAATCGGTGGATTCGGGTCCTTACAGAGGTGGTGTCGGGCGGAGGGGTCGGCGTCGGGCCGGAGGGGTGGCGTGGGGGCGGAGGGGCGGCGTGGGGGTGGAGTGGGGGCGGAGGGGTGGCGTCGGGGCTGGGTGAGGCGGCGTGGGGGCGTTGGGTGAGGCGGCGTGGGGGTCGTCGGTGTGGTGGGGAGTCGGGGCGGTGGGGTGGTCGGGGCGGCGTGGCGGTGGGCTAGGGTTAGGAGCGTCGGGGCAGCGAGGCAATGGTTAGGAGCGTGGGAGGCGCGGGAATAAAATGAGGCTGCGCGCCAAAGTTCCACTGTTAGGCATTAGCAAAAAAAAAAGCATTACTGTCGGTTTTTAACAAAAACCGAAACAAATAATACTGTCACTATCGGTTTTTGAATAAAACCGACACAACTAAATGCATTCCACTGTTAGTTTAGCAAAAAAATTAACATTACTATCGGTTTTTTCACAAACCCGACACAGATAAGATAATATCACTATTGGAATTTTTAAAGAACCGACACATATAATTGCATTCTACTGTTAGGCATTTGCAAAAAAATTAGTGTTACTATCGGTTTTTTAAAAAACCGACAGAAATAAATTACTATCACTATCGGGTTTTTTTAAAAACCGACACAAATAATTACATTCCACTGTTAGGTATTTGCACAAAAAATTATTACTATCGATTTTTTTAAAAAAAACCGACACAAAGAAATTTCACTATCGGGTTTTTCCAAAAACCGACACAGATAATTACATTCCACTGTTAGGCATTAGCAAAAAATTAGTATTACTATCGGTTTTTTTAACAAAACCGACACAAATAATACTTTATCACTATCGGGTTTCTTTGAAAAACCGACACAGATAGTTGAATTCCACTGTTAGGCATTTGCAAAAAAAATTAGTATTACTATCGGTTGTTTAACAAAACCGACACTAATAATTAGTATTACTATCGGCTTTTTTATAAAACCGACACAGATAATTGCATTCCACTGTTATGCATTTTCCAAAAAAAATTAGTATTACTATCGGTTTTTTTCTCAAAAACCGACACAGATACTTGCATTCCACTGTCAGGCATTTTCAAAAAAAATTAGTATTACTATTGGTTTTTTTTCTAAAAAACCGACACAGATAAGTATATATCACTATCGCGTTTTTTGAAAAACCGTCACAGATAATTGCATTCCACTGTTATGCATTTTCAAAAAAATTAGTATTACTATCGGTTTTTTTCAAAAAACCGACATAGATAATTGCATTCCACGGTCAGACATTTTTAAAAAAATTAGTATTACTATCGGTTTTTTTAACAAAACCGACACAAATAAGGATATATCACTATCGCGTTTTTTGAAAAACCGACACAGATAATTGCATTCCACTGTTAGGCATTTTCAAAAAAATTATTATTACTATCGGTTTTTTTCTATAAAACCGACACAGATAATTGCATTCCACTGTCAGGCATCTTCAAAAAAATTAGTAACACTATCGGTTTTTTTAACAAAACCGACACAACTAATGCTTATCACTATCGGTTTTTTTTGAAAAACCGACAGAGATAAGTGCATTCCACTGTTAGGCATTTGCACAAAAAAATTAGTCTTACTATCGGTTTTTCTAAAAACCGACACAAATAATACTATATCATTATCGGGTTTTTTGAAAAACCGTCTGATAATTGCATTCCACTGTTAAGCATTAGCAAAAAAAATTAGTATTACTATCGGTTTTTGGAAAAAAACCGACACAAATAATATAATATATCACTATCGGGTTTTAAAAAAACCGACACAAATTAACATATCACTATCGGGTTTTAAAAAACCGACACAATTGTAGTTCATCGCACTATTTGTTTTCGGACAAACCATCATGTCCGAATTTCTTTGAAATATGTGATGAAAGAGTAAAACGGCCATAAATTTTGCAAATATAATTGTAAAATTTTGAAATTTTGCAGAATATACCTTGTGATACTACAAGTCTTCTCCAAAAGGATTTTGGCAAAAGAGTTGGCATTCAAAAAAAAGCCCAAATTTTCTTTGTCCACATGTTACTTCCTCAAAGAGTAGAAAAGTCAAATGTTTTTCAAATAAAGTTCAAGTATTTTGAAAATTTTCAGAAATGATTTGATGTAAAATGCCTTCTTTTTCTTGCAATCAATTCACAAAAAATGTGAAAGTTTCATACGTACACATAACCTTAATTTCGAAACACGAAACTACATTTATGTACAATACAAATATTTCAAACACATAGCAACTGATACATTGACGTACTCCTTTTATTTACAATACAACCCTTCTTGATGATCTACGTATGTAATTTCTTCCATGTGTGTCGTCGTTCCTGCTAAGAAAGGCCCCATACGCAAGCGGAGGTATTTCATCAAATTGGTCGTACTCTTCTTCATCTCGATATTTTCAACACCAACGATCCGCGCTTGCCACAAAGGGCGGCGTGCAATCTCGGATTGGCGGATCACGCACGTAGAAGACTTGATTTGCTTTCTTCGCAAGGATGAATGGATCTTCTTTGTAGGCGACTCTGTTTAGATCCACAAGGGTAAAACCTCTCTTGTCGACCTTCACTCCATGTGGAAGTCCCACCCACTTACATCGAACAATGGAATTTGGCATATTAGTGTCGAGCTCCCAAATTTCTTGATCACCCGTAGTAAGAGTTCATTGCCATTGAGGATCCTCCTTTGAGTGATGTTCATCGGACAAAGCATCTATGCTTACACCTTTATTTTGAGCGAGTACTATTCCCATCGACTTTCGATGTAAAGGTGTATCCATTAATATCGTACCCCTACCATGTCTGTACATTAAATCTAGGTCCGTCAGCCAACCATTTGATAGTCTCACTAACAGAGACCTCCGCCTTTTGTTTGAACCATGTGAGAAATCTATCGTTGTGTTCTCGCATTATGGAAAGCTCATCCATATGTGGATTCTCTCCCGTAATATCGACTTGTCTTTGCTCGATGTACCACTGCAACTGCGCTATTACGCAAGGCTGTCGGATCGCTTTGCAATACATATCAAACCGTGGCCTCGTTAGTTTCGACCCCACGGTTCCTTTGCCAACAACTCGCCCTCGTGGCGAGATAGAGAACACCGATTGCTTGTCTTTTCCGAGATAGTCCACACAAAACTCAATAACCTCTTGGTCCATAACCTTCCACAATACTACCCTCGAGCTTGACCGATTCCTTACGTAGGACTTTAATATACCCATGTACCTCTCAAGCGGATACATGTAACGTAAGAAAGCGGGTCCACATATCTTAATCTCTCTAACAAGGTGAACAACAAGGTGGACCATGATGTCGAAGAATGACGGTGGGAAATGCATCTCAAGTCGACATAAAGTCGCACCACCTCACTCTGCAAGTTGTCTAGCATGTCGGGGTCAATAACTGCGGGGAGATCGCATTGAAGAAGTAACACAGCTTCGTGATTGCAAACCTGACATCCTCTGGTAGAATATTTCTTATTGCAACTGGGAGCATTTGGGTCATCAAGACATGGCAGTCGTGGGACTTCATGCCTAGCAACTTCAAATCATCCAAGGACACAAGCTTCTTAATGTTCGCGAAGTAGCCAGATGGAACTTTAATACCTTGGAGACATTTGCAAAGGTCCTCTTTCTCCTTCTTGGACAGGGTGTAGCATGCAGCGGGGATGTACGGACCTTTTCCATCCTCCTCAATCATCGCAAGCCTGGGCCTGATTCCCATGTAGGCCATGTCGTGACGAGCATTCACACCATCCTTTGTCTTTCCAGGTATGTTCAACAGGATGCCAACCAAATTATCGCAGACATTCTTCTCAACGTGCATAACATCAATACAATGCCGGACATCTAACTCCTTCCAGTACGGTAAGTCCCAAAATATTGACCTCTTCTTCCAAATGGTCCTAGAACGAACAGATTCTGGCTCTTTCCGTCTTGAACATCGATATCCTCTACCGTGAATATACTTGCCTACCACTCATAGGCTGCGGTGCGAACGAACTTCCCTCTTCCCATCAAATTTTCATCCATCTTACGGTATCGATGACTTGAGTAGAAACCTCGGTGACCCATATACATAGTTTTCTTGGAATTTGGCAGCCATAGGCTCTCGGTCTCCTCTTCACAAATAGGACACGCTTTTGCTCCTTTAAATCAGTAGCTCGCCAAATTTCCAAGAGCCGGAAATCATTTATGGTGCAAAATACCATAGCAGTAGGGTGAAATGCTCTCTTCAGACGCATCCCACACAATGACCCGTCATTCCATAATTTTACCAAATCCTCGATCGGTGGAGTGAGGTACACATCAATATCATTTCCGGTGTTTGGGTCCCGAGATTAGCAGCGACATCATGATATACTTCGCTTCATGCACAACCAAGGAGGAGGTTGTAGATGCACATGAGCTGGCCACATCTTTGTGACGATTGCTCATGTTACCAAGCGGATTCATTCCATCGATTACTCAACCCAAATCTTATGTTCCTCATTTCGCACCAAACTCCTCATGTTTCCAATCGATGTTTCTCTATTGAGCGAATCGACAAGGTGTCTCGACTTTCCATCTTCCTTTCGAGACTCATAATGCCAACACAACAATTCTGCCTCTCTAAGATTTGCAAACAACCTCTCCAGACGGGGAATGATGGGCAAGTACCACAATACCTTGGCCGGTGCACCTTTAGTGACCTCTTCACTGTCGTTTCCTCGGCTCTTACGCTTCTTGTCGTTACGCTTCTCCTTTTGTTTGTACCGGGCACACATAAACCGGACAAGCGTGTAGCTCTGATGTGCGTTACGGTACAAGATGCAATCATTCGGACATGCATGTATCCTTTCTATTTTCATTCCCATGGGACATAGTAGCTTCTTCGCTTCATAAATGCTTGTTGGCAACTCGTTTCCCTCGGGAAGCAGATCCGATAGAAGAACTAGAAGTGCATTGAAACTTGTATCATCCAGCGGTGTTTTGCCTTGATTCGAACAATGCAAGGACCGAACCCAACTTGGTGTATTCGCTTTGCAACTTTGTGAGCAGTGGTTTGGCATCGTCTTCCATCAAGCTTTTAAAATTTTTCAAACTCTCTTTCCATGTAATTACCCTCCACATCCCGCAACATTTGCTCCAAATTCTCCTCCTCAAACATATCAGGCTGCAACTCATCATCCGGTTCCACCGTGTCTTCATTGCATACCGGCAGGGTACTACCTGTCTCCCTGTGATGGATCCAACACGTGTAATTCCTCACGAAGCCACGTCGAATCAGGTGGTCCTCAATTTGAGCTGAGTTGTTAAATCTTCTCAGATTGGTGCAATCAATGCAAGGACAATATATGAAGTTTACACCCCTCCTCACCATGTACTCTTCGGCAATTTTTTTGAACTCCTTAACACCCCTCTGAAATTCAGCACTCACACGAGTTTTTGCATACATCCATTCCTTACGGTTCATCTGCAATTAAACTTCACCCAATAAATTATGCACAAACTAGAGCGATAGCAAGCTAGTTATTTGAAATATTGAGACATCGTTTCAGTTAATATTATCTTTGCAAAATAGATGACAATTTCCTGCAACATATATGAAATATGTACTCCCGATCGATACCTAGATTCTTCCCTGATTTAGAGCTTCCAATTTCCTAGATAAGAGACATACATTTTTAACATGAACAATGATATCAAACAATCTAATTATATAGTGCAGTAGCCTACAGATCTTTTGACTACAATGAAACAATACAAGGGTACCAACGATGACTCCTAATCTCTAAATAGGTTTGGTCCTAATCCCATTCGAGGATATGTGGTTCCGACAAGTTCCTAAGCCGTTGTACAACTCGGAGAAAATTTGGCGACATCTCCCGCTATTCTCCATATACACATCTCGACAACAGGTCAAGAGGGGTGTGTATTTGGAGAATACCAGGGAGACGCTACCGAAATCTCTACTCTGCAGTTGTACAACACCGCCGAGAACTTGCCCAGCTACATATCCTCGAACTATCAAAAAAGTGGACAATTCGAGATTGCTCGCTTATAAATATGTCATTTAGTTCGGTATATTTATAAACAAGCATCCTCGAGCAGGAGGCGTGAGGTTCCGCACCCTAAACTCTAGCATTCATCGGTGGACAGAATAATAATTCCATATTAACATCAAAGCACTACAAATTAAGATAATTAAATACATGTGTACATGCTTGTGAAATAAAGGGTGTGAAATCTGATAGGATATACACAATACCAGTGCAATCTAAACTTTCTTCGCGACATATCAAAATTACATAGTACAAAATTAAAGGGGTTTGAAGGAATGCTCACATTTTGAAGAAAACCACAAATTATGCAAAATGAGGGGGAAATCTCCTCAAGTTAGGGCTTCAAATTTACCCTCTTAACACCCACCCTTGAGGATTTCAAATTTTCTCACCCAAGTATTGCTTCCAACCACAGAATTGAGCTATTTTTTCTGGTGGCGGCGGAGAAACCTCCTCTGGAACAATAACAGAGAAGAGTTCAGGTCGAGTGGTATAAATAACCTAACGAGGTACATCACTATCGGTTCTCATATAAAAAGCGATAGTGATGTGATCATGCACATCACAGTCGGTTCTTACAAGACAAGCGATAGTGATTATCATAGTCATCACAATCGGTTCCCACATAAGAAGCGATAGTGATGAGCACATACACATCACTATCGGTTCTTATTTAAGGCGATAGTGATGATATCTGCATCACTATCGCTTCTCACAAAAGAACCGATAGTGATGAGCGCGTGCTCATCACTATCGGTTCTTTTGTGAAGCGATAGTGATGTGCATTATCATCACTATCGCTTCTTAAATAAGAATCGATAGTGATGTGTACGTGCTCATCACTATCGCTTCTTATATGAAAACCGATAGTGATGATAATGCACATCACTATCACTTCTCGCATAAGAACCGATTGTAATGTTTCCAGTGCTACATCACTATCACTTCTAACCTGAGAACCGATAGTGATTATGATTAATGCCTCTCCTAAGTCATCTATCACAATCGTTTCTTCCTAAAAACTTAAGAACCGACACAGATGAAACGATAGTGATGTACCATTCTGTAGTAGTGTCTATTTGTCCAATGTGCCGCTGCACATGTGCTCGTAGACTAGGAGCATCTTGAACTTGTTGACGCAGAACGACCCGGCTAGCAGGGGCAGATTATTTAGGGTCAAAGAGGATAATAGCCTCCTTCCCCTAGAAAAATTACTATAAAATGCACTATTTAAATACTAACATAAAACTAAACTAGTTTGAGAAAATTTATAGTGCATTATATCAGTAGTATATAGTGGATAATGATATAGTCATTGAATTGTTAAGAGTATTTCAACACTATTAAATTTAGTGTACCATAAAAGAGGCTCACTAGTTACTCTCCTAAATTATCAAAGTACATGATTTCCCTTCACGTATTTTACTTCCCAGCACCGCCATTTATCAACAGACGGCAGATGTGCATGGCAACGTAATAAACTTGATTTTTGCTCTAGTGCATGCATGCCGTCACACACTCACACGGCAAGAAAAAGCCGGTCACTGCCTCAGTGGTCACTGCGCAGCACAGCTAGGGGGGATAACAAGCCAACTCGGCTCAACTCAACTCGACTCGTTAAACTCGTTAAGATAACGAGTCAGCTCGACTCGACTCATTAACTTAATGAGCTCAAACCTCAGCTCGACTCGACTCGTTAAAAGCTCGAGCTGGCTTGACTCAACTCGTTAAGCTCGAGCATGCAATTTTACAGGACCCAATTTGCAATTTTACTGACCACATTTCTCCAAGTTGTAGTCTTTTAGCCATTTGAGCTATTTCCAGCATAACTTCCAAAGGCCATAAGCTTTGCTATGCTTAAAATGAAGAAGATATCAAGGTATTCAAATGGCAACCCCAGTGTACTGAGAAAGCGACAGTAAAACTAGATAGATAAATCAGACGTAAAGAATAATGCCTCTAATTCCATATGAGATTCTCCATTGCGCACTAATGGCATGTCAAATTAAATTTCATTGGTGTTGTTGCTGTTTAGGGTGCCATGCACAAGAGAGTTTCTTATATTTTTCGTTAGCTTCTACCATGGAAATAGTTGTACGATGTTTCAATATATAGTGCAGTTGTGCCTTGTGTCTTAATTAAGAATCTTGGAAATATTAACAATCAATCAATCAATCATGATTCCAGCAATCCAGCGTTCTAAGTTAGGGTTATCTTAAAGTATCTCTAGTAAAATTGAAAAGTGCTAATCGAGATGAGAGCCACAAACAGATATGCGGGAGCAAGGGGAAGCAGCACCGGATCGTATCGTGGAGGCTTTGCATGGTTCGCCGCCACTATCGATGTGGAGCAAGAAGTAGAATCAGAGCCACAAGACTACCTCAGCCTCATTGCCTTATTCTTCAACTCCATGCTTTGTTATTTTTCTATCACACAGAGGCTGCAGGAGCACGTGCAAAGAAGGACCGAAGCAGTGGCTAGAAGGGACGGAGGGGACGGAGACGATGGCCGAAGGAGAGGCTCGGTGTGCCGCTGGACGCCGTGTTCCTCTCCTGTGCAGTGCACCTAAACCCTAAGAGGGCCGGATCCAGGCGGATGCGGGGAGGGGAGGCAGCGACGGCCGACGGGAGCAAGAGGAAGGGGAGGGGAGGTGGTGATGGGAGAAGGGGCGGATGGAGGTGGTGCGGGCAAGGGTGAGGGGAGTGGCAGCGAGAGAACGGGAGGATGGCGGCAGCGCGAGCAAGGGGGAGGGGAGACTGCGGCGCGAGCGAGGAGTGGTAGGGATTGGGACCCGTCAGGTACTCGGGTGGTGGTGCGAGCAAGGGGGAGTAAGGAGGTACTCGGGTGGAGGACTAGAGAGTGGAGTTTGGAGGGTTTTTGCTTGAGCAGTTGGGCTGTTGGGCAAGTTGGGTTGGGCTTGTCACCTGTGGTTTGTGGGCTAAGTTTTTTTCGAGCCAAACGAGTTACCGTTAACTCGCTCGTTAAACTCGTTAAGATAACGAGTTCAAATCCCAGCTCGGCTCGACTTATTAAGGAATGGGTTCGAGTCAAGTCGAGCCGTGTTTTCGAGTACTCGTTCAGCTCATGATTGTGAGTTTTTTTTTCACCCCTAAGCACAGCATTGAGAGAGAGAGAGAGAGAGAGAGAGAGAGAGGAAAGAGAGGGTTAGATGGTGCCGTGTCGTGTCCTTGTTGATTCTTTCTCGTACGTGTTCAGGTCTCTGAAATGGACGCTCCAATATTGATCTAGATCCGTTGTTTCTAGTAGTTCCCGAGGTTGCAATGTCTGCTAAGAATAATGTGGCTGCTACCCTAACCCAATGGTCTGGAATGCATCATTAGATGGAGAGATTCCAAACTAACCAAGCTTAAGGACATGTGTTTGCAGCACAAAGTAAGCGATACTTACACATCGAATAGTCGCGGAGGTACACAAGCACTCCGAACGTAGGCAAGGACGACACCAGTCATCTCATGACCTGCTAGCTAGGTCAATGGTATACACACACATTGATAAAGGTACGGGTTGGCTAATTAACTAGTACAGCTCCATAAGTTGATTATAGTACCGGCAGCTCTTCACTAAACTATAGTAGGGGTAGTACTGCCTCCCACATAATTGCTTGATGCACGGGAAAGAATCATTAGTGAGTACCAAATCGAGGGGCCGAGGCCCGGTACATGAAGCATGTGCAGGGTGGGCACATGCACAGGGGCAAACTTTTAGAGGGGTCTAAATCTGTGAATAGCTTTAATTAGTATGTTAATCTCATAATTATGCATGCTCTTAAACTTTACAATGGTAGCTTCCCCTTCCATGTGGCAACGAATTGACGAAGTTCACTCCAATCTATTCATTGTGTGATGTTTGTGTGCTGAAAGCAAGCAAATTTTCTTCTCAATCCTGTATTGCTATCTTTGTCAGATGATCTTTTGTGTAACCAAGTTGTTAGGGCATTGTCACGCCACTTCAATGCTGCAGTGAGCTGTCGATGGAGCCGTCAGTTCAACTTAGGTCCTATTTGGGACGGTTTCAGCTTCTCCCCTCTAGAAGCCAAAAACTATCCCAAACAGTTCGCTTCTCCGCAGTCAGAAGCTAAAATTCAGCAGTTCATTTGTACTAGAAGAAGCTTGACGAGGATTAGAAAGCCTATCTTTTATTTGGGCCCTTAATGGATAAAAACCATACTCCATTAATGGGTCCACAAAAGCCCATAATTTAGAATGAAACCTACATTTATTCGGACAGTTAAGCCTCTGACCAGTCCAGTCAAAACAGTCCATAGCATTACTTCACACTAGTCGTCCCCGACTAGTGGAATAGCCATCCTAACTACAGAACTGGTTGGGGACAAGCTGTTATCCCTGCATAAATCTCCGTGCAGGTAGTTATCTGACAGATACACACAACTACCTGAAGGTTATTCCTGGAAAAGGCACACTTTGGAGAGAAGATACCCCTCGGTTCCATGACGCTTTTTAGAGATCAGCTACCGCCTCAACCGATATAAATAGGGGACCGATCCGTGCTGTCGAGGAGGGATCAGAGAGCATTTGTAATTAGAATAAGTAGTGGTGACAAGAAATTGTAATAATAATCCTTAAACTCTGTATTTATTGTACTCTGTTAGACCACTTGGCTAATAAAGAAGCAATCCCCATTTCTCCTCATAACCTTGCTACATTGGAAACCCAACATCATATTTTCATAAGCTCGATCTAGGGACTCCAGGTCTTGAACATATCAATAGTTGGCGCTAGAGGGATGGCCTCCGACGATCAAGGTGAAGGAATTCCTTGCGATGGATGAAGAAAATTGGTTCGACCTCGCCGAGTATGCTGATCTCGATGGAAACGACTATCAAACGGAAGAAGATTGTAAGTGCGATTTCTATTCTGAGTGTGTTTCTTAAGTCGAATTGACAAAGATTCAGGCAGAGGTTGAAATGGAAACACAACCTGTTCCTGCCACTCATTCAGAGGCAGATGTCCATGGAGTAAATCCCTTGGAAATCGATAGAGAGAATGCTCCCAAAGGTAATTACAATGTTTTGGAGAGCCCATCCTCGGAAGAATGTCTCCATGGGCTCGACTACACCTGTTTTTGTGATAAAGATGGGGCAATTTTGCCCTCTGTCCACTCTGAGTTCCATGCTAGTGCGATTACAAGTGAGACAGACGGACATCAGATAGAGCACGAAGAGCGTGAAGCCAACAAATTGGCAAAAAAAATCGCTCAAGAGTGTCATGAACAGCTTATGGCAGCAAAATAAAAGGCTGTGGAAGAGACAAAGCGCCATTACTTCAACAGTCAGCCAAGTTTGTCTCATAGAACAAATTTTTTAGGGGGACGTCCCTGACACGTTCTTCTAGTTACACTGCCACCTCCAAGGACGACGGTACAGGATTTAAATTTAGTTCCTATCAATTCATAGGAGGTTACCCCTATAGAAAGAATTCGCATTTTATCTAGTGCAATTCTAAACCAACCAATGGAAGGGAACATTGCGCTTGATGCAATAATCATTAAATCCCTTGCCATTGATTTACAAGAAGCTGCGAAGGAAGTGCTGGTCATTTCCACATCTACAAAATCTCATACTAATTCTCGTGTGGAACAATCCTCGTCTAGTTAGCGCCAACAATTCACGAATAACCAATGTAGGATTGCGCCACGCCGAAGAAGCTTTTTCGAATGCCTTACCCTAGGTGAAGTTCATGCTCGAGGTCCGTGATGACCTCGTTCACCTGAATACATGGAAGAAGTTCCTAATGTACGAATTCGTTTGGGTCTTTACACAGGATGCAAAGCCTTTTCCCTGGGACTCTAAGAAGTTACTTAATTTGAAAAGTTCAAGCCAGGTTATCTGGAAAGTTTTGATGGTACACAAAACCATCAGAATTTTTGCGGGTTTATACCACCACCATCCAAGCCGCTGGAGGCGATGAGAAGGTAATGGCCTACAACCTCCTACTATTTTGAAAGGATCTGTAGGAACTTGGCTATTCAATTAGCCAGAAAGATCAATTTTTAGTTGAAAACTTGTGTCATGCAATCCTTAATAACTTTAAAAGTTGTTATCCAAAGCCGGGAAAAGAAGATGATTTACATCGTTTTCATCAAACTTCTGGCGAAAACTTATGTCATTTTATCAAAAGGTTTGTAGAAGTTCGCAATACCATTCCAAATATTTTTGATGATTCTATAATTCATGCTTTTAAGATAGCTATACGCTATAAGCATTTTACAGAAGACCTCAACATTCATCCATCTTCTACTATATCAGAATTATTCGATATGGCAAATCGGTATTCAGATGCGCTTGAGGCCATCAAATGGAATCATATGGTTGATAAAGGCCACACGTTACCACAACCTGGTCTGCCAGAGTCAGAAGACAATAAGTCTAAAAAGATATCCAAGTCTGAAGACCATAAGGGGAAGAATAAGAAAAAGTGCAAAAAGAATGCTCAAAGAGAGGTCGTAGACATTTCAGAACGACGTAGTACTCCAATGGAAAAGCCCCTTGGAAGAAGAAAGCTGGTCGACAAGACGACAAGACCATCTCTACAAATCCTGGTGCAACTAGTGGCAATAGTCGCTGGTGTCCATTACATGAAGTACTAGGACATGACTTACGTAATTGTCGTACCTAGCAAAGACACATGGAGGATTTTTACTCTAGCAAGGGTCCTATGCCGACCTTACCAGAAGGGCAAAATGAAAAGGATGCAAATGGTGATGAAGACATGGACTATCAGAAGGCCGATAATCACGTTAATGTCATATTTGGGGGATCATCTGCATACGCTTCAAAAAGGCAGTTCAAGACTGCTTGGAGGGAGGCTAATAACATTGACAACCGAACAGGGAAGCTTGAATATCCCATGTGGTCGGATGTTGCCATCAACTTTAATAAAAATGACTGTCCAAAAGGTATGTCAATTCCTAGAAAGCTTCCATTAGTGGTTTCCCCTACCATTATTAATTGTAAGGTAGGAAGAGTTTTAGTTGACGGAGGTAGTTCTCTGGATTTGCTTTTTATTCATACCTTGGAAGAAAAGCAAATTCCTCGTTCTAAGATCAGACTTGTTACAAATCCATTTTTTGGAATCGTACCAAGTCCATCGGTAACTCCTGTGGGATAGATGATAGATCGTATTACATGTCACCTTTGGAGATGCTAAATTTTTTTAGAACGGAGTTAATTTCATTTGAAGTTGTTGATTTTGAATCAACATATAATACCATTTTGGGTAAACCTTCACTAACAAAATTTATGACAACTACTCATCACAACTACCAGAGCAAAAAGATACCTGCTCCAAAAGGTGTGATTAGTGTGCATGGCAATCAAATTACTGCACTTAATTGTGATCGCAATTTACTTGAGATTGTCTATCAATTACTATTAAGCGATACTAATGACGCAGGAAAATCTTGTAATATTGAAAAATCTAACAAGACGGAAAAGCTGAAAATAACACCTCAGCCCAACGAACAAGTAAAGCAAGCTCCCATTGATCCTACCGACCAGTCAAAAACTGTTCGGATAGGTTTTGAAATGGATGATAAATAGGAAGACATGCTCATTGCTTTCCTCTGGGCTAACGCAGATGTGTTTGCGTGGAAACCATCTGACATGCCTGGGTCCTAAGGGAAATAATAGAGCATAGGTTAGCCATACGGCCTGACATACGACCAGTGAAGCAGAAGCTCCGGTGATTCACTCATGATCGGGAAGAAGCCATCCAAAAAGAGTTGGATAAACTCTTAGAAGCTACTTTCATTCGTGAAGTTGGGCATCTAAATTGGCATGCGAACCCGGTCATGGTCAATAAAGAAAATGGTAAGTGGCATATGTGCGTCGATTTTACCAATTTAAATAAAGCTTGTCAAAAGGATGATTTTCTTTTACCTTGAATTGACCAACTGGTCAAATCTACAGGAGATTGCGAGTTAATGAATTTTATAGATGCATATTTAGGATATCATCAAATACGCATGCCAAGTGAAGATGAAGAGAAAACTTCCTTAATAACCCTGTTCGGAGTCTACTGCTACAAGAAGATGCCATTTGGGCTGAAAAATGCTACAGCCACGTACTAGCGCATTATGTAGAAAATTTTCTATAGTCAAACAGAGCATAATTGTCGGGACCCGAATATGCAAATCCGGACCCTCTGTGTATACCGCACTAGTCCAGGATCACGCTAGTGCACACAGGCTCAACATAAGTAAATATCACAATCATACATAGCGAAAGCTTTATGAAAGACATCATATGATATATACTACTAGTTGAATGACCTTATGGTCCACTTACATGACAATGCCTCGCAAGGTTGAATAACATATTAAACTGCAGTGGAGTGAAAACGTAGACAACCTCTCAGTAAACCACAGGCAACTGACAAGGCTTGCGCCCTAAACATTCGTCTCCTCCTGGAACCTCTCCTCCAGCATAGATGTAGACTTCTCGACTGGTGATGATGTTGTTGGCAAGGGTGAGTACATAAAGCACTCAACAAGTTGTGCACAGAATGCAATTCTAACATAGCTATATGCAAGGCTTATTCCAAAGGATAGGCTATCATGGCTATTTTGCAACAAAGCAGCATTTATGAACAAATACAATAAATAGATCGTAAAGACTGTAAAACAAATAACAGTAGTAATTGGATTTAGCATTTCTCAAGTAAACCAAGTTTCCAATCCTAAATCAAGTTTCAACCTTCCATATGGCAATCCCGCCATCCCAACCAAGTTTTCCATTTAATTAAGCTAACCCTTAACTGTAATTCCTGAGCATTGCTCAATACCGCGAGCACGGCTATTCGAATAGATTTACACTCTTGAGAGATTATGCACTTTACCCACACGACATGATCGTCTCTTGGTGCCATGCAATTAACACACTTCCTTTGGTGTGTCGTGAAGAGATCATGACAAAGCCTTTACAATGCGCCGGCTTAACCCGGTACTACCGCTAAGGTTTCAACACTGGTGGGGACTGTTACCACGTCCAGGGCCCCCCTCTTGCTCCATGTGAATTACTCCATAACTCGGGAACTCACACCGACCAAGATAGTACCAAAGTTAAGACATTGCAAATTAATCAGCTAGGCTAGCCCATACCAGACATGTGGTTGCATGATTGACTCAGGTCAAAGGCTTGCAAGGTTAAGTCCTTAGAGTGATCAAGGCAAGACATCCACATACCCTCTGCCCATTGGGCCCACCTTGGCATACTCGCCCCTCGTCACTTGCCCCAATCTAAGTGATTATCACCCAAGTTGATTACCAAGCACCACGTGCCATCAACAATTCAACATCGTTGCGTGACATGACTCGCCACTGCAACTCAATCTCATTGTACGACTTCACATGACACACTAGTTCACATCATTGTTCCATATTCCATTAGTCAAGATTAATCATTGATGATTCATATACATATGATGACGTGGCACGGCTAAGCAACTATGACGATCTAACCATCCCATGTTGATTTCAATATCAACCAACTATAGTGATCCAATCTAGGGTGACAATAGATCATGGCATACAATGACAAGGTAGGGTATAGATCAATATGATATAACAGCTAAATCCCAATTTAATTGAAACAATTTTATACTTGAAATACTATGCAATAGAGTAAAACAATATAGCATTTGTATAAACATGGGTTCTACATGATCAAAGCACAACTAGCCTTGGAATAGGCTCTGGTCTTGCTCTGGTACTTGATCTTGAGTTTACAGATCTTCCTCCGAAGCGTCGCACAATTCAACGTCTACAAGTACCGAAGAAGAAAAGAAAATAAATACCAAAATAGATAGTAAATGAACTCCAAAAATCAAATAAAATTCACCATTAAATAGATCTCAATTTTTCAAATTTTTAGAAATTTGAATCACTCAAATCCGAGTTAAAATGCAAAAGTTATAGCCTTTTGAAGTTTGAATAAATACTGAAAATATAGAAATTAGAAAATCAGAATTAACCTAATTATTTCTAGACTGAAAAACTGATTTTTTGCGCTAGCATGACGTCATGCTGACGTCGGCTCTGACCCGAGCCAATCGGATGGTGACATGTGGCATGGCACAAGCGCCCGGTCCACGGAATCTCTTCCGGTCCACCGTGAACCCGGTGTATGACGCATCGGCACCCGCACCACCAAGCGGCACGATCTGATTGGTTCAGAAGGCGGCACGATCTGAACCCTCCGATTTGATCTGATGGTCCACAGCCCTCCCCAAGTACGGCGCACGCGGCAGAATCTCACCCCTCAGCTACGGATCAAACGGTTGGAAGCTTCCCCTAGCGTTGATGGAGATGCGGCGGCGAAGAAATCACCGGGATTGGAGACGACGATGGCGCAGTGACGAAACAGCGGTCCAACGGCGATGTTTTCTGGCGGCGCAAGCGCGTCTCGAAACGGGAGTCTCAGATCTGGCCCTTGGGTCGAAGGAGACGGCGGGTCGGCGGCGTTTTTGGCCAAAAACCGTGGTGACTTGAAGATCCACTCCGGCGAGCTCCTACGCGAGAACGTCGGCGGATCGGGGCTCTGGGATTGCGGCAGACGCGCGGCACGAGGTGAGGATTTCAGCGCACGCGACAGCGCCTTAAATAGCCGCACGGGGAGGCGTGCGCAGTGCGGACTCTGAAGATGGCTCCGTGGCGGCGGCAGACTCCAGCGGCAACAAGGAGAGGCGACGCGGCTGCATCCAACACGTCCACGCGGCGTACATCCAACTGTCCTGAGCGATCGGTGACGCGGCGAAAGCACAGCCGTTGGATCTTAATCCAACGGTTGGCTTTCTTAGGGTTAGGGTTTCAATAGGCGAGCTGCTGAGCTACAGGCGCCTGATGAGTGGGCTGGCTTTATCTTTGTTCATGCATTTTTTAAAAAGGAATTTTCATTTAAAATAATTACAGAAAATTATTTAACTTGTTTCAGGCATTAAAATTATGAAGAAAAATCCCAGAAAAATCTCAAAAATACTTTAAGGCATTTTGAACTCAGATAAAATATTTTTGGCAAAACTTTATTTTAACTTTGCATAAATTTAAATAGTTTTCAATAAAAGACCAATATACTTAATTTAATGTTAATTCAAATAAATCCAAAAAAATCCAATAAATTCCAGAAAAACATAAAATGGACAAATAACCAATAAAATGATATTAAAGAGAATTTTGGGATGTTACAAACCTCCCCCTTAAAGAATCTCGACCCCGAGATTCAGGGTTAAATAAAGAATAGGTTTGGAAAAATCTGACTTCAAATCTTCTTCACGCTCCCAAGTTGCTTCACCTTCGGAATGATTGCTCCACTAACCTCTACAAAAGCGAATAGACTGGTTCCTGGTCCTTCGTTCCATAGCGTCCAAAATTTTGACTGGCTGCTCCTTATAGGTCAAATCTTCCTGCAATTCTATTGCTTCCAACAGCATCTGCTCCGCTGGCACTCTGGGACAGCTCCCAAACTACGACACATAGAATACATCATGCACTCCTGCCATTGATAAGCAACCTCTCTTTGACAGCTCCAAATCTTGAACGGACCAACATATCTTGACGCAAGCTTCCCTTTATTGTGAAACCTTTCGACACCTTTGAGAGGGCTAACTCTGAGATACACAAAATCATCTGACTCGAACCTCAAATCTTGACGACGGTTGTCAGCATAGCTGTTTTTCCTTGACTGCTCTACTTTCAACCTCTCACTAATCATTTCTTCGACTTCCTTGAGAATATCAGGTCCAAATACCATACGATCTCCTGTCTCATTCCAATTCAACGGAGTACGACAGGTACGTCCATATAAAACCTCAAATGGTGAAATTTGCAAACTAGCCTGGTAACTGTTGTTATAGCTAAATCCTGCATACGACAAAACTTATCCCACAAAATAGCACAGGCTAAAGCATAAGCTCTCGGCATATCCTCAAGAATCGATTAACTCCTCATTCGACCATCATGCTGCGGATGATACGATGTCTTGAAATTCAAGCGAGTTCCCAATGCTTCATGCGACTTATTCCAAAATCTCGAGGTAAATTGGGTACCTAAATCTGACACAAGCTTCTTAGACATACCATGCAAAAGACAATTATAAATGGTCCTACCAACCGATCTCTGAATAGGTAGTCTTAATGGTGTGAAATGAGCAACTTCGCCCAAACGGTCAGCGATGGCCCGAGCGGAACCATATCCCTACGGATTCTCGACCATTCTCAACGCTAGGTATCTTATTCTGATTTGCCTCTTACTTCCACTCAACTCTGCATCGGTGTAACAAACTTGCGATCTACGATGCCTTTGTTCCATTCTCTAACATACACCACACAAGCGATATTTTCAATGACTTCACGCTTCCTCTTAGGCTACCAAAACCTTTCCTTAAGACACGGATATATCTTAGCACTTTTCTGGATGAATTGAATGCTTAGAATCATGAGCTTCTTCCAAAATCAACTGCTTAAGCTCTTTCTTATTCGATGCATAGCTTCGACCTTCAAACCGCGTGGTTCCTTGGTCATCCACGATAAAATCCTCAGCTAAGCCTTCATCTCTTGACCCACTTTAATCTGATCTTCAAGCATTGGCTTAACTTCCAAAGCAGCTATAAATCATCGCACAATTTCAACTTTTGAAACTCCTCTCACAATTTCGATTGATCACTTGATATTAGTGTACTAGCACTCTGGCCTTTACAACTTAAGACATCGGATACCACATTAGCCTTACCGGGATGGTAACGGATCCCAGCCTTATAATACTTAATCAACTCCAATAGTCCTCTTCGTTCCATATTAAGGTCTGCACTTTGAACTCTTATGGTCTGCGCATATCTCCAACAATATAATGACGCAATAACTTCAAAGCATGCACTACGGCGTCCATGCAAACTTCTTCTCATTTTTCAACAATTGCTTAAGCGATCTAGCAATCGCTAAAAATCTTTCTATGATTTGACGGTAATACCTTACTATCCCCTAGGATACTATGAATCCGAGTACCAACCTTCGGTTGCTCACAATGCAACATTGATTCTACTTTGCTTGGATCAACGGCAACTCCTTTAGCAGTCATTACATGGCAAGAAATTCCACTTTCTCCTTCCAAAAGTCACAATTGCTAAACTTAGCATACAGCCATTGGTCTAGCAACCTTTCCAAAACTAACCTCAAATGTTCCGCATACTTTCCTTTTGACTTGAAGTAAACAAATACATCCCACCTATACACCATAACAGCTTGACCAAATTTTCCATGGAACTCCATTCATCATGTTCATAAATTATGTAATGGCATTGATCATTCTAGCAGACACAACTGTAAATTCATGTTGTACATATCGCGTAGAAAACTCTGACTTTAAGAACATTCTCTGCACGAATTCTTAACTGATGATATCTCGATCGAAAATCTATTTTTGAGAAAACTCCAGCTCCTCTTAACTGATCAAACAAATTACGATCCTGGGCAACGAATACTTACCCTTTAATCATCACTTCATTAAATGCTCGACGGTCGATACACATTCTCAAGCTCCCATCTTCAACAGAATAGGCGCTTCCTATGGTGACAAGCTGATTCTGGCGAAACATTTTCCTAACAACTCTTCGATCTGCTTCTTCATCTCAACTAGCTCATTTGTAGGCATTCAATAAGGTCTATTCACTTTTGGCACTGTACCAGGCACTAACTCAATAACAAACTTGATCTCTCGATCTGGTAGGATTCTTCGGAAACACATCTTGATACTCTCTAACAACTGGCACCTCTTCAAAGCTGACAACTTCCACACTATTGACCTTTAGTTGACCAACACGAACCGTAGTCATTTGAAATTCCATTTTCCCGCTTTCAGGGCTTTTAGCTGACACAATTCTTCGACCAAACTCTAGGACAGCCTTATGTCCGGACGACAAATTCCTTTCAGGAGTAGCATCTCGGGTCTGATATCCAATATCATTCACTAGGAGCTTTTCTCCAACTTAACTCCATCACATTCTAGGTTAGATCAAGCAATGCTATACTTTCTGGCAACTGGAATTCTTCCGAACTGACAAGCTTCACGATCACCACCATACTGATCATCACTGCACACACATCACCTTCATGTGAACCACCATCACAGGTGCATACTCAGAAAAACATCTGACCCTTCTTTTACCAATAATGCTTTTATTCCAACACTTCACCTTCCATCATCTCAGCCATCTTTATTTTATTTCTTTACACAAGAAAATATTTACATTGGATTCATGACTAGTCACTTTTTCCTTTACAAATGAGGATATGACACTTGCATAGGGTAAAATCATTGATCTAAACTTCCTCGATTGGCATTGGCGCTGAAGTTTTGACTGGAACATAATTGAGATTGACTTGAACTGACGTGATCACTTCCTTATGAGGGCAATTATTGGCGAAATGCCCGGGCTTGTTACAGGTATAACAAAGCTTAGGTCCAGCTCTCTTCCTTGAGCATTCGTCGAACGGGGCAATGTCTTCATTCAGACGCCTCTTCTTCAACTGATTCTCCGTATAAACTTCTCTTGCGACTTTACTGCTCACTCTTAGCATTATGAACTTGGTGAGGTAACCACGGAACATCCATGGTCAGAGACAATGATTGTCTTCTTTGTGGGCATCGATTAGCATAATGGCCTTCCTTGTGACAGTTGTAACACACCCGAGTTCGCTGTTGTGCGACTACATGTACATTGTTGTCCTCTTGTCGCGTCAGAGCTGGTTGCTTCGTAGGGCATTCCCTAGCCCAATGACCTTCTTCATCGCACAGGAAACATGCTGTTGGTGATTGCCAATTACTACTTTCTTGGTGAGAGCCAACAGGATTAAGGTATTGTGTCCTCAGCTCTTCGAGCGGCACCACTTTTGCAGCTGACGTTCCGCCTCTTCTTGATGACTCTTGAGCAACTACGGCTCGAAGATTCTTTTGCTGATGCTGAATTACAGCAGTAACTATTGGATCCAAGGGACATTGAGCTGGACCATGATCTCGGCCTTCACAAAGGTAACATGTGATGTCACTCATAAAACATTCTCCAAGGGAATGACTTCCTTCACAGCTGGAGCAATTAATCGCATGCTCGTCCGCGGTATGTCCTATTTCTCCACAACGAATGCATGCACGACCTTCTGACTTGTTTGGTTGGCAGCACTTTAGAGAGCAACGCTTAGATGTCGAACAAGGTGCAGGGATAGTATTCTGCTCCGTATTTACCGTGACCATACTGCCTCCAGGTGAGGCAAAGAGATTACGAAAAGCAACAGCAAATTCATTCCAAGTGATATTCTGCGGGGCTTCATGAACAGCACAATATTTCTTTCACCATTCCGCAACAATTCCTTGCAACTGATAAGAAGCATACATGACTTTCTCATCGCCTTCACACTGAGCAATGAGCAGCTTCCTCTCAATGGTCTTGAGCCAATCCTCCGCTTCCGAAGGTAACGCATTTCCTGAAAACACCGGCGGACGAGTTCTTATGAATTCTGATAACCTTAAGTAGGAACGGGAATCATTGGTAGCAGCTTGGGACACTTGGTTGACATTGGCTTGGTCAGTCATATTCTGCATCTACTTCATCATTGCATGCATCAACTGAGTCTGAGCAGTCAAGAACTCTCTGAAACTCTGCATATCCATCTGTCTTGTTGTTGAAGAACTAATCCATTATTGAGATTCTTACTGGATTGATTTTCACTTCTGCTGATTCTGTTGTTTCCTCAAGTCTGAACCATCTGCTTGATTGCTTCACTGGGTTAGGGAAGAGGGAAATAGCATAGGTAAGAAGCAGAGATCCTAAAGCAGGGGAGATAGGCTTAACCCAATAACTTACGCAAACAATATTAATAACTTGGTATGGTTGCTTATATAAGCCTAAAAGCTCTGCAACACATACTGCACACTCAGCAATCAAGGAAGAACCAATTCAACCTATACACACAAAACTACCGCCTCCAGGGGTAACACTTCTATCTTAAGCAGACGCGACTCCCACACATGAGTCCCAACTGGCTACTCGAAGCATAGATCTTCTAGGTTTTGGAACACTTCATAGATCTACTCCTTCCTTGAGCTCGATGATCCCCTCCTTCATGATTTCCAGGGTTGACAGCAAGCACTTGATGCTTTCTCCTAAGGTGTGGTATATCGACAACTACTAAGATAACTCAGATAAGGTTTTTAACTCGATCCAGCAAGGGAGAGAGAAAGAAATTCAGCAGGGGAAAAGAGAGAAATTCTGGCGAGGGAAGGAATAGAAGAATAAGATAAGTCAAGAACATATTATTCTTTCAAGTTAATTATTTCCTTTAGAAAATAATTTTGAAGGTCTTATAGAGACGACCAAACTATCTAGGGTCAAGGCCTACAGTCAGTATGGCTCTGATACCACTTCTGTCGGGACCCGAATATGCAAATCCGGACCCTCTGTGTATACCGCACTAGTCCAGGATCACGCTAGTGCACACAGGCTCAACATAAGTAAATATCACAATCATACAAAGCGAAAGCATTATAAAAGACATCATATGATATATACTACTAGTTGAATGACCTTATGGTCCACTTACTTGACTATGCCTCGCAAGGCTGAATAACATATTAAACTGCAGCGGAATGAACACGTAGACAACCTCTCATATACCACAGGCAACTGACAAGGCTTGCGCCCTAAACATTCGTCTCCTCCTGGAACCTCTCCTCCAGCATAGATGTAGACTTCTCGACTGGTGATGATGTTGTTGGCAAGGGTGAGTACATAAAGCACTCAACAAGTTGTGCACAGAATGCAATTCTAACATAGCTATATGCAAGGCTTATTCCAAAGGATAGGCTATCATGGCTATTTTGCAACAATGCAGCATTTATGAACAAATACAATAAATAGATCGTAAAGACTGTAAAACAAATAACAGTAGTAATTAGATTCAGCATTTCTCAAGTAAACCAAGTTTCCAATCCTAAATCATGTTTCAACCTTCCATATGGCAATCCAGCCATCCCAACCAAGTTTTCCATTTAATTAAGCTAACCCTTAACTGTAATTCCCGAGCATTGCTCAATACCTCAAGCACGGCTATTCGAATAGATTTACACTCTGCAGAGATTATGCACTTTACCCACACGACATGATCGTCTCTTGGTGCCATGCAATTAACACACTTCCTTTGGTGTGTCGGCGAAGAGATCATGACAAAGCCTTTACAATGCGCTGGCTTAACCCGGTACCACCCGCTAAGGTTTTAACACTGGTGGGACTGGTTACCACGTCCAGGGCCCCCCTCTTGCGCCTTGTGAATTACTCCATAACTCGGGAACTCACACCGACCAAGATAGTACCAAAGTTAAGACAATGCAAATTAATCAGCTAAGCTGGCCCATACCAGACATGTGGTTGCATGATTGACTCAGGTCAAAGGCTTGCAAGGTTAAGTCCTTAGAGTGATTAAGGCAAGACATCCGCATACCCTCTGCCCATTGGGCCCACCTTGGCATACTCGCCCCTCGTCACTTGCCCCAATCTAAGTGATTATCACCCAAGTTGATTACCAAGCACCATGTGCCATCAACAATTCAACATCGTTGCGTGACATGACTCGCCACTACAACTCAATCTCATTGTACGACTTCACATTAAGCACAAGTTCACATCATTGTTCCATATTCCATTAGTCAAGATTAATCATTGTTGATTCATGTACATATGATGACGTGGCACGGCTAAGCAACTATGACGATCTAACCATCCCATGTTGATTTCAATATCAACCAACTATAGTGATCCAATCTAGGGTGACAATAGATCATGGCATACAATGACAAGGTAGGGTATAGATCAATTTGGTATAACAGCTAAATCCCAATTTAATTGAAATAATTTTATACTTGAAATACTATGCAATAGAGTAAAACAAAATAGCATTTGTATAAACATGGGTTCAACATGATCAAAGCACAACTTGCCTTGGAATAGGTTCTGGTCTTGCTCTGGTACTTGATCTTGAGTTTATAGATCTTCCTCCGAAGCGTCGCACAATTCAACGTCTACGCGTACCGAAGAAGAAAATAAAATAAATACCAAAACAGAGATTAAATGAACTCCAAAAATCAAATAAAATTGACCATTAAATAGATCGTTATTTTACAAATTTTTAGAAATTTGAATCACTCAAATCCGAGTTAAAATGCAAAAGTTATAGCCTTTTGAAGTTTGAATAAATACTGAAAATTCAGAAATTAGAAAATCAGAATTAACCGAATTATTTTTAGACTAAAAAACTGATTTATTGCGCCAGCATAACGTCATGCTGACGTCGGCCCTGACCCGAGCCAATCGGATGGCGACATGTGGCTTGGCGCATGAGCCCGGTCCACGGAATCTCTTCCGGTCCACCGTGAACCCGGTGTATGACGCATCGGCACCCGGACCACCACGTGGCACAATCCGATTGGTTCAGAAGGCAGCACGATCTGAACCCTCCGATTTGATCTGATGGTCCACTGCACTCCCCAAGTACGACGCACGCGGCAGAATCTCACACCTCCGCTACGGATTGAACGGTTGGAAGCTTCCCCTAGCGTTGATGGTGATGCGGCGGCGAAGAAATCACCGGGGTTGGAGATGACGATGGCGCAGCGACAAAACAGTGGTCCAACGGCGATGTTTTCTGGCGGCGCAAGTGCGTCTCGGAACGGGGGTCTTAGATCCGGCCCTTGGGTCGGAGGAGATGGTGGGTCGGTGGCGTTTTTGGCCAAAAACCGTGGCGACTTGAAGATCCACTCCGGCGAGCTCCTACGCGAGAACGGCGGCGGATCGGAGCTCTGGGATTGCGGCAGACGCGCGGCGCGAGGTGAGGATTTCAGTGCAAGCGACAGCGCCTTAAATAGCCGCATGGGGAGGCGTGCGCAACGCGAACTCCGAAGATGGCTCCGTGGCGGCGGCGGACTCCGGCGGTGACACGGAGGGGCGACGCGACTGCATCCAACGCATCCACATGCCGTCCATCCAACGGTCCTGAGCGATCGGTGACGCGGCGAAAGCACAGCCGTTGGATCTTAATCCAACGGTTGGCTTTCTTAGTGTTAGAGTTTGGTGGCCGAAGCGGTGCGTGGGCTACCTTGGCGCCTGATGGTGGGCTGGCCGTTCTTGTTCATGCATTTTTTAAAAAGGATTTTTCATTTAAAATAATTACAGAAAATCATTTAACTTGTTTCAGGCATTAAAATTATCAGGAAAAATCCCAGAAAAATCTTAAAAATACTTTAAGGCATTTTGAACTCAGCTAAAATATTTTTGGCAAAACTTTATTTTAACTTTGCATAAATTTAAATAGTTTTCAATAAAAGACCAATATACTTAATTTAAAGTTAATTAAAATAAATCCAAAAAAATCCAATAAATTCCAGAAAAACATAAAATGGACAAATAACCAATAAAATGATATTAAAGCGAATTTTGGGATGTTACAATAATTTAGAAGGTTATGTTGATGATCTCGTTGTAATGAGTAAGAAACGCTCTAATCATTTGTCAGACCTGGCTGAAACCTTCAATAATTTAAATAAACATGAGATTGAGTTGAATCCAAAAAAGTGTCTTTGGAGTTTCTTCTGGAAAATTGCTTAGTTTTCTTGTTTGTTCCCGAGGACCGTATTGAAGTAAATACTGAGAAGATCCGTGCCATTGAATCTTTGAAACCACCTTCTACAGTGAAGAAAGTTCAAGGTTTCACTGGTTGGAAGGTTACTCTCAGTCGTTTCATATCAAGATCAGGAGAACGTGGTTTGCTTTTCTTTAAAGTAATAAGAAAACACAACAAATTCCACTAGTCGGATGAAGCAAACAAAGCCTTTAATGACATAAAAGTTTATTTGCAAAGCTCACCCACTCTGGTATCACCCAACCCTGGGGAACCTTTGTTGATTTACTTAGCGGCTACAAATAATGTGGTTAGTGTTGTACTGATCATTGAAGGAGAGCAGGTTCAGAAACCTGTTTATTACGTTAGTGAAGTTTTACACGGATCTAAGGAGTAGCACCCTTAGGTTCAAAAATTTATTTACGCCCTATTAATGGCTTCTAGAAAATTGAGACATTATTTCCAATATCTTGGATTACAATACCATCATCTTTTTCCTTGGGTAATATATCACATAACCAAGAAACAACTGGTCGGATTGCTAAGTGAGTAGTCGAACTTGGATCATTTGACATCCATTTCGTTACCGAACAGCAATTAAGTCCCAAGTTTTGGTAGATTTTATTGTAGAATGGACAAATAGTGAGCCCTCCGTAAAAGAGGATACAATTGATTTCGACTATTAGAAATTATACGTTGATGGTTCTTGAGAGATAAAAGACTCGGGTTCTGGTGTAGTTTTGGTCACGCCTCAGGTTGACCAGTTAAAATATGTAATCCAGATATACTTTTCTACTACCAATAATGTAGTAGAGTACGAAAGTCTTTTAGACGGGCTCCGAGCAGCAAAATCCATCTGAGTCTATTGTCTCCTTGCGGTGGGCAATTCACAATTAGTCGTGTAAACCAGATTAGCAAGGAATACAGGACGTCCGATGAGGTAATGGTTCACTACCTAGATGAAGTAAGAAAATTGGAAAAATATTTCAGTCATTTCGAAGTCCAATACATACCACAAAAAGATAACATCTTAGTGGACCAGTTGTCAAAATTGGGATCCTCACGGTCACCTATTCCAATAGGTGTTTTTCTTGAATATTTGTCCAAACCTTCCATAGAGACATCTATGGAAGATTTCCCAACCAGTATAGGGGGTCGGAGTCCTTGAGTAGAATTTAGATTGGGCTAAACTATTTAAAGCCAATCTAGAAAATGGGATACTACCTGAGGACATTCAAGAAAAGGGTAGATTGATTCGAAAGGCGCGAATGTACAAAATTCTGGACAATACTCTTTATAGAAAAGCTTTCCGATAAGGTTTTTATTGTGACGTAAATCCTAGGAACATTCACATGGTGTTCTAATGTGACGTAAATCCTAGGAACAGGGAAAAACATTCACATGGTGTTCTAATGTGACGTAAATCCTAGGAACAGGGAAAAACATTGCTTAATGAGATAGATGGGGGCTTGTGTGAAGCACATGCTTCATATAGAACTCTGGTCAGGAAAGCTTTCCGATAAGGTTTTTATTGGCCCATTGCTTTACAACATGCTATGCACCTTGTGAAAAATTGTGACCAATGTCAATTTTATGCTTGATAAGTACATATACATGCTCATCAATTGCAAACCATACCTTTGTCATAGCCATTTTTGACATGGGGCATTGATATAATAAGTCCTTTACCAAGTGCAACTAATGGATTCAAATTCCAATTTGTTGCGATTGATACGATCACAAAACGGATTGAAGTCGAGCCTGTGGTTTTAATTATAGCTCAGGCATCGAAAAAATTCTTTGTAAAAAACATAGTCACTAGATGTCGGTGTTTCGTGCACCGGCAAGTAAATTTATAAGTCAAAAGGAGCTGCGCGCTCCCTCTCCTCGAATGGTTAGACTCAAGAGTCCAAGGTGTATACTGGTTCGGGCCGAATGTCCCTACTCCAGTTCGTGTGGTGGTGCTGTATTCTCTTAGGTGTAGACGGCTGCACAGCGTTTACAAGCAGGAGTTGAGAGCTCGAACACGAGAGCGTACGCTGTCTATTCGTAAAGGCCAAAAGAAGGGAGCCTGAGAGACCGTCCAAGAGAGAGTGTCCCGTTCTAGAAGACCCTGCCTCCCTTTATATAGTTGGAGGGGGCAGGCTACATGGAAAGTCGAGAGAGGGAAGGGTGAAGATCTCTACGCTAGCTCTGACCCTTGGTCTCGGTTGTTGGTCGACCCCCTCTTCTGCCCATACCGGGTTGGTGGGCTCATCGAGTAGATCAGTTCGCTGCTTCATTGGGAAACAACGCACCTGCCTTCTGTGATCCTGACGGGCGCTGACGCCATATTATGGCTTCCGTGCTGCCTCGGGAGGGAGCGTATGTCCATACTGTGCGTGACCGGACGTTGAGATTGGAGTCTTGACTTTAGCAGCCTTCGTGCTGTCTTGGGAAGGAGCCACTTGCCCTCGCACGGTCACTTCGAGCGGTTGTGTCCGCAGACCACGTGGTTGATGGCCGGCGGAGGCCTGACACATGGACCTTGGCGGTGATCGCCTCAGCTTTGTCGGAGCCGGTGGGGAGTCCGACCTATGGCGGGGGTCGGACGCCCTGTTAGGTCGGGGACGAGTTTGGAGCAGCTTGCTAGGTTGGGGTCGAGTGCCCTTGGCGGATCCGTGTGGCCTTTGGTCGGAGCTGGGCTTGGGACAGTCCGTTCGTTATTCCAGGCCGCTGGGGTACCCATTGTGTGAATACTCGTCAGTAGCCCCCGAACCCCCGAGCGAGTTCGTTAGATACGGTCGGGGGTTGAGCTTGGTCGGTAAAACATGGTCGGCGGCGGCGGTTTGGTTGGTGGTCCGATGCACAGTTGGTTGGCTCGACCTAGTGTGCTTGAGCGCATCCGGCGACTCGAGGACCGTCGAAGTACCCCGTCGCGAAGTTTTTCGATCGCTTGGTTGTGCGTGTCGCGCATGGTTTTGCACGCTTTGACCATTTGCCTTCACGGCCGCTTCGGGATCTGGCGAAGGGCGCTTCGTTTTCCTATGCTTGGCATTTATGCGGAGTCGTTTGATCTTCCTTCCTCTGGGTATATTAGGGCACCACCGCTTGCTTGAATAGTTACCCCCAGCCTAAAATCCTTTTCAATCCTCCAATGGCTTCGACGCCTCCGCTGGTCTTTGGCTTTGGTGATGATGACGAGGTGGAGGAGGAAGATCCCTTGGCCTAGCTCTGGGCTGAGTATGACCAGGCGATGGCCGAGCTCGTGGAGGAGGAGGCCGTGGCCCGTGACATTGCTGCTGTCGACGCGCTGCTCGAGGTTGTTCCGAAGCTCTTCGGGGTGAGGAGCGCCCTCTTAGAGGCAATGGTGCGTGCGCGCCGGTAGCCGTCAGTGCGTCTGCACTGACGCAATCTGAAATTCGTGATATAATACTTGGTGCTGAAATAACTCCGCCATATCACGTAACCTTGTATCGTGTAACATTGTGTAATGTTTGAGCTTGTCGGCTTATAATAAAATTTCCTTTTCTTTTGCGATCGATGCATCTGTGTGATGACTTCACTTTAGGCTCTTTTTTAGACCACTCGTGCCCCTGAGGGTCGGCAGTCGCTGCGTGGCCGTTTTTCTTTAGTTCGGATACTCAAATGCCTTGGTCGGCGCGGGCGACCACTCGGCCTTGGTCGGCGCGGGCGACTAGATGCCTTTCGGGAGGTTCCGGTGTCCGAGTGCTCGTTTAACGTCGTAGCTAGACTCGGCCTTGGTCGGCCCGGGATGACGCCGTGGAAGGGTGCCTTGCTCGGTCGGAGACTCGAGCGGGGAGCCCCCATGGCGTCGAGTGTCTCAACATAAAGGACATTGAGACCGCTGCCGACGTCCATGAGCACCTTCGTGAGGCGCTTCTTCCCCACGACGGGGTCGACCACCAGCGGGTACCTCCCCGGCTGCGGGATGTGGTCGGGGTGGTCGGTCCGGTCGAAGGTGATCGGGGACCCCGACCACTGGAGGTAGTGGGGGACGGCTGGAGTGGCGGTGTGGACTTCGCGGAAGGCGAGCTTGAGCCGGCGTTTGTCGGCGTAGCACACCGGCCCGCCGAAGATCATGAGGCAACCGTCGGGTTCGGGGAACTCGTCGTCTGCCCTTTTTTCTTCGGCACACGGTGCCGGGTCACGCTTCTTTCCCTTCCCCTTCGACGGCGTGGGGGTGAGGGAGAGGAAGTGCTTCAGGACTTGGCAGTCCCGGTACTTGTGCCTGACAGGGAATGCATGGTTCGGGCATGGACTCTCCATCAGTTTCTCAAAATCGTCGGGCGCGACGGCGGTCGCGCTGTTCTTTGGCGAGGGTGGTGGCGGCCGCGACGGTGGCCCTCTCGGACTGTTTCCCTGCTTTGCTTCCGCTTGCCGGGCGGTCGGAGGAGGTGACTGGCGCCGGGCTCTTGTTTGGCCTTCCCTTCGAAGATGGCCCCACGACCTCCTTGCGGGCGTGGTTGGTGGCGATGTCAAGGAGCTCCTTGGTGGTTACGGGTTTGGCGCAGCCCGGCTTGTGCACGAGGCCTTGCAAGAGGTGCCGTAGATGAACGCCCCAACAGCGTCGGCGCCGAAGATGTCGGGAGTTCATTGCATTGACGGGAGAAGCGCGGATGTAATCCGGAGGGTCTCCCGGCTTGCTGTTTGCGACTTTTCGAGTCCCGAGAGTTCCCGAGCGCTTGTAGGTTCCACGGAGTTCTGAACGAAGAGATTCTTGAGTCCCCAGTTCTGATGGTTCTCGCGAGCAAGTACTCAAGCAGAGCTCGGCGAGTCCGCAAGGTAGATGGGGGAGGTATTGGATGATGAAGAGGTCATCCGTAGCTCCTCCCGTCCGGCATGCGAGACGGTAGTCTTCCAGCCAGACACCATGGTTCGTGGCCACAGTGTATTTGGCTATGTTGGTCGGTGCCCTGAACCTGGCAGGGAAATCCGCATGGCGGATCCTCTGACAGAAGGCCCGTGGGACTGGACCATCGGGGCTTGGGCTGCGGTCGTTGTGGCGTCCGCTATCTACGACCGTGAGCGGGCGCCGTCGCCGCCTTCTGCGCGCCTCGAGGTGGCGCAAACATCGTGTCGTTCTTGCGGGCGCGGCGCCGGGCGCGCGAGGCTGAAATTGTTCGCGTTGTCTGCCGCATTTATCGGACCAGGCCGAAGCCGGCGGTGCGGCTCGGCGGTGGAGGAGGCGTCCAGTGGTGGGGCGAAGCCACGCATCTGTTGCCTGCACGGGCGCGTTCCTGACCCCAAAGGTTACGTGCTGTTGCCTTGGCCTCCGGGTCGTCCGGCTCGGGAAGGCCGCAGAGCAGCATCGTGGCTGCGGCCACGTTTTGACTTGCATGAGGAAAAAACTGAGGGCCCTTGGATTCCTCCATCAGCTGGTGGTGTACCTGACACTCGCGTCTTGTGCGCATCGAGCCCAGCGGGGCCCGGTGGCTCTACTCGGTCGGCACGGAGTGCATCGAGCTCGACCTCCGGACCTCCATCTCCTCGCGGCGCTCTCGAGCTCGGTGGCGGCGCGCTTAGCGCGTTCGGCGCGCTTCGTCTTTGAGCTCCTTCTTCCTGCGCTTTGGTGCGCTGGATGAGAGCTCCCGTGGTCGCGGGGGTCACTGTTAGGTCGATCATACCTGCCATGTTGCACTTACGAGAGTGCAGTCCGTCGGCGACGCGCTGCGCGTCGGAGCTGGAGTCGTGGCTGGAGGAGTCCTCTAGCAAGTCGTGGACGGATGCCGGCGCGTAGCCGATCATCGCCACGAATTGTGAGCCCGTGGGAGGTGACGCGGTCACCTGCGTGTGCTCACGGGTGCTACTGCCAGAGGCGGCGCAGCACTCGGTGTGCCTCGGCCTCGGGGTTCGTACGGGGCCCTCGAGCCGGAGTTTGGCGAGGTCGTGGGAGATGGAGTGCAGGCTTCCAGCGTACGCCTGGTCTCTAGAGGTGGCGGGGACGAGCGCGAGCTCTCCCGCCGAAGTGGCGATGAAGTCGAGGGAGCAGAAACGGATTCGGCTCCTCGACGTGGATACGTCGTCGTGGGTGAAGAATGCCATCAAGGAAGCAAATGGGAATCCGGAGATGTCGATGAAGGCGGAGAGGCCCCTACAGCGCGCCAACCGCCGGCGTTCGTGCCGCAAGTAAATTTATAAGTCAAAATGGTCCGCGCTCCTCTCCTTGAATGGTTAGACTCAAAAGTACAAGGTGTATCTGAGTTGGGCGAATGTCCCTACTCGATTCGTGTGGTGGTCTTTGTATTCTCTTAGGTGCGAGGCAGTTTGCCTGCGTTTACAAGTAGGAGCTGAGAGCTCGAACACGAGAGCGTACGCTGTCTATTCGTAAAGGCCAAAAGAAGGGAGCCTGAGAGACCGTCCAAGAGAGATTGTCCCGTTCTAGAAGACCCTTCTTCCCTTTATATAGTCGGAGGGGGCAGGCTACATGGAAAGTTGAGAGAGGGAAGGGTGAAGATCTCTACGCTAGCTCTGACCCTTGGTCTCGGTTGTTGGTCGACCCCCTCTTCTGCCCATACCGGGTTGGTGGGCTCATCGAGTAGATCAGTTCGCTGCTTCATTGGGAAACATCGCACCTGCCTTCTGTGAGCCTGACGGGCGCTGACACCATATTGTGGCTTCGGTGCTACCTTGGGAGGGAGCGTATCTCCATACTATGCGTGACCGGACGATGAGACTGGAGTCTTGACTTTAGCAGCCTTCGTGCTGTTTTGGGAAGGAGCCACTTGCCCTCGCACGGTCACTTCGAGCGCTTGTGTCCGTGTAGACCACATGGCCGATGGCCGGCGGAGGCCTGAAACCTGGACCTTGGCGGTGATCGCCTCAGCTTTGTCGGAGCCGGTGGGGAGTCCGTCCTATGGCGGGGGTCGGATGCCCCGTTAGGTCGGGGACGAGTTTGGAGCAGCTCGCTAGGTCGGGGTCGAGTGCCCTTGGCGGATCCGTGTGGCCTTTGGTCGGAGCTTGGCTTGGGACGGCCCGTTCGTTATTCCGGGCCGCTGGGGTACCCATTGTGTGAATACTCATCACTAGATTTGGCTTACCTAGTAGACTAATTACTGATAATGGATCACAGTTCATTAGTGGTTTGTTTCAAGATTATTGTGATGAAATAGGCATAAAAATTTGCTATATTTCAGTTGCACATCCTTAGAGCAACGAAGCAGTTGAACAAGCCAATGGACAAATTTTACAAGGTATAAAAAAACAAGTGTTTGATCATCTTACCAAATGCTCGGGGGCTAGGGTAGACGATCTCTACTTTGTGCTTTAGGCCATATGCACAATGACCAGTAGAGCAACAGGGGAAACACCTTTTTCAATTGGTCTACGAAGCTAAAGTCGTGTTGCTAAGTGAGATTCATTTAGGTTCTACACATACTTCTCTCTACAAACAAGTTAACCAAGATGATCAGCGTGAAGATGACATCAATCTTATAGAAGAAAAGCGAGATCGAACACTTATCCGTTCAGCAGCCTATTTACAAGGCTTAAGAAGATACTATAACAAAAGAGTTCAACTACGAACACTTAATATAGGAGACCTGGTTCTAAGGTGTATCCAGAATCATTCTAATTTTAATAAGTTGTCTTCCAAATAGGAAGGTTCCTTTACTGTGTTATCGATTACACGACCAGGTTCTGTTCGACTTGCTATGGAAGATGGAGAATTCTGTCAATACATGGAATATATAGCATCTTCACAGGTTTTTTTGTGTAAATATGTTTATTTCTATTTTTCTTCATTTACATATATAAATATTTATTATAATATGTCAACTTGTTCTCTTCATTTAATCATCCTCTGAGAAAATCACAAAAGTCAAAAATTACGCCGACCTCTTTATAACAGCGTATGAGGTTACTGGTCGGATTGTAAGATAATTTCTAATAGAGACTTTTCTTGTAAGCCAGTATTTATTGCATTGAAACTCATTAGAATGACCTTATATCCGATCTGCTACTTGTTAATACTAAGTACTAAGTGAAAAGAACAGGTCATTAACCCTATAACTATTTGCATTCTAAACACATTGTTGATCAGCACACAAACAGTTGCGGGCTAGTGATATACTCAGAAAAATATGCAAGCCGATGAGAAACAAGATATAAAACAAGAAGAGATTTTTTCATTCATTTGAAAAATATCATACATGTTACTTAAATGTAATCTTTACATTTTTCATGTATGTCTCAATGGCAGAGGCTACCACTACTACAGAAAGGCATATATTAGACGCCTCATCACAGACGGTTTAGAAAAATCATTTGTGATGAGGAACATCACTGACGGTTCTATATTGCAACCGTCAACGATATCATCACAGACGGTACTCTTCATAAACCGTCAGCGATATACAACAATATCATAGACGGTTTTAGTACCAAACCGTTAGTGATTTTATCATAGATGGATTTAGTACCAAACCGTCAGTGATTCTTTCACAGACGGTTTTAAACTAAAACCGTCTGTGATAACCTAGACAGTTTTATTATAAAACCGTCTATGATATATCACTGACGGGTTGGTACTAAAACCGTCTGGGACTCTATGTAAATAGCTAATTTTTTATAAATAAAACCGCCTGTGATATCTCCCAGCGATATATAATATAGAGACCCGAGCCACTTATTGTTTTTAGGGTTTTGGGATCTATCTTTCGGGTGACTGCGGCCGTGAGGCGATATTGTGAAAGAAAACAATTGATTTTGAAGGGTGATTGTAGATCCATGTGTTCTTGGTGATCTAAGGTTAGTAATGGGTTCTAATTGCATTATATTCAAGATCTAGCTTAGTAAGGAGAATTTAAAGATTGTTTAGATCTAACTTGTATATCCATGTGTTCTTTTTTATCTAAGGTCAAGTAATATGAGTTCTAATTGCATTATATTCTATGTCTAGCTTGGCAAGGAGAGAATTTGAAGATTATTTATATCTAACTTGTAGATCCATGTGTTCTTGGTGAGTTAAGGTTAATAATGGGTTCTAATTGCATTATATTCAAGATCTAGCTTTGTAAGGATAATTTGAAGATTGTTTGGATCTAGTTTGTATATCCATGTTTTTTTTAATCTTAGATTAGTAATATGGGTTCTAATGCATTATATTCAAGGTCTAGCTTGGTAATTAAAGAGAGAATTTGAAGATTGTTCAGATCTAGCTTGTAGATCCATGTGTTCTTGATGATCTAAGGTTAGTAATGGCTTCTAAAATATTGCATTATATTCAAGATCTAGCTTGGTAAGGAGAGAATTTCAAGATTGTTTTCCATTCGTTCTTGGTGGTTTAAGGTTAGTAATTGGTTTTAACTGCATTATTATATTTAAGATTTAGGTAGCAAGTTTGGTGAAGAGAGAATTTGAAGATTGTCTTTAGATCTAGCTTGTAGATCCATTTGTTCGGTATTCTAAGGTAGTAATTGGTTATATAATTACATACTATTCAAGAAGTAGCTAGTAGTGCATAATTTAAGAATGTGTGCATGCGCATGGACCTAGTTACTTCAATATTTAACAATAAATATTATATGCATAGCGTAGATACACCGAAGCTGGATGTATGCTGAGAACCATACGAGCGCTGAGTACATTAATGGCGTCTCCGCTTTTAGAAGAACTGTAGAGGAGGATATGTTTAATAAGGGGCTGCAATTTATGTCTTGTCCGTGCATTGACTGCGACAATCTGTAGATATTTCAAAACTCTACGCAGATCAAAGCACACTTGATTATGAGGGGTTTGAAAAGGGGGTATACATGTTGGACCAGTCACAGTGAAGAGCAGGATATACTGGAAGAAGGTAGTATTAACATCGTCGACGAAGTCAATGATATGCCGGATGATCATATCGATTGTGTTTCCAATGAGGATAGGTTGCAGGACGACAATCTCAATCAGATGCTGCGTGACGCAGAAGGGAACCCTGATGACAGAGAATTTGGTAAATTTTAGGGCTTGATTGAGGACTTAGAGAAATCTTTGTTCCCAGGCTGCAAGTCGAAATACACAAGGTTGTCATGTGTCCTTGAACTGCTAAAATTGAAGGCAAGCAACGGTTGGTCCGTCAAGAGTTTCATAGCGCTGTTACATCTATTGACAGACATGCTTCCAGAGGGACACGAGTTATCGACAACCACCTACAAAGCTACGAGGCTGTGTTATTTCTTTAACACAGTTGCTCAGAAGGTCATCGATCCCGAAGCACTAGATGCTCTGCAGGCTGAGGTGGTGATGACTCTATGTAATTTTGAGATGTATTTCCCTCCATCGTTTTTTGATACCATGGTACATCTCATTGTTCTCCTTGTGATAGAGATAAAGATGTGCGGGCCCGTGTTTGTACATAGCATGTACCCATTCGAGAGGTATATAGGAATTCTCAAGTCCTACGTACTAAATTGATCTCGACCAGAGGGTAGCATCGTCGAAGGTTATGCAACCGAAGAGGTTGTCGAGTTCTGTGTCGATTATATGGCTCAGGTCGAGCCAATAGGTGTGCCTCGATATCGCCATGAGGGGAGACTCTAGGGCATCGAGACCATCGGAAGGAAAGCAATCACGCTTGATTCGGTTGCCTACGCTCAAGCTCATTTCACAGTTTTGCAACACATGGATGTAGTGTTCCCGTACATCAACGAGCATAAGCACTGGCTACGACAAGAGAATCTGACACGGCAGGAGTCTTGGATCATGAGTCAGCATAACCTTTAGTTCAACAGATGGTTGAAGGAGTGACCCATCACTGCAACCTCGTCAGGTGATACGCTCACATGGTTGGCAAAAGGGCCAATATTTACAGTTGTAATATGGAAAGGATATGACTTAAATGGGTACACATTTTACACGAGAGATCAGGATATAAAGAGCACAAACTAGAACAGCGGTGTCTACATAGATGCGTTCAATACCGCTGGGTCGACGAGGAGCTCCTACTATGGGTTCATAGAGGAGATTTGGGAGCTTGACTATGTACTATTCAAGATCCCCTTATTTCGGTGCTGTTGGGTCCACCTTCAGGATGTGAAGGTTGACAAGTACGGTGTCACTACTATCGACCTCGCACGCGTTGGATAACAAGATGAACCATTTATACTCACTAACCAAGCTATTCAAGTATTCAATGTAATCGACCTATCCAACAAGAAGAGAATTAGTAGACGAGGAAGAATACAATCAATTTGATGAGCTGCCTCCTATCGAAAATAGCATCACGGTCCAGGAAGAACAACCTGAGAAAGCTAGCTACACACGCGTCGATCATCGTGAAGAGCTAATTTTTATACAAAAAAATAAGCAAGTGTAGTTATGATTTTAAGTGTTCTCTCCAACAAAATAGAGGTGTTTTTAATGAGACAATTGAAATTCGAAACATCTTCGTGTATGCACCAGATTTATTTAATAAAGTTCCATTTCTTTTACTGATGTTAGTTCATCTACAATTCCATATACATTATGCAATTCCTTCACTGATTTTGGTTCATCCACAATTCCATTTACATATTATGCAATTAGGGCTGGTCTCATCTACATCACAGAAGGTACTATTTTAGAACCGTCTCTGATAATGAAGGACCATGTGGAGGTCCATCCATGTTTGTGATGAGTATTTGACTTTATTTGAGTAAGGTGTGCTCATGTTTGAGTTTGATTTGGATTGATTTTCAAAATGAAGCAATTTGAGTTGTCTCTGCCAGGAGTGGCAGTACCGGCCGTATGGGCGCGGTAGTGATGAGTTGGACGGGTTTATTGCATATCATTGTGGGCATTTCTATGAAAGGTTTTTCCTTGTCTTTAATGGTTGTAGGACGACGGTGCTAGGTCATGGTGAGGCGGAGGATGACCGGGACTAGGCGAGGTGCGTCGGAGGTCCAGACAGTTGGGAGATAGCCGGAAGATGATCGGAGATGGAGTCCGGGCAAGTCAAGAAGACAAGGAAAGGAGATGATGCTAGCTAGATGCCGCGTGGATCAATGAGGGCCGTCGGATTGAAGGTCTAGTTGATAGGTTAGCGGGTCTAGGTATTATGCTTTGAAAACCGTACAAGAAAACACGGTATGTGTGTGGGTTTTGGGTTAGCCCTTGCTTGGCTGTGTGTGTGGGTTAATCCTAGCCCTTAGATGGGTGCTCTAGGGTTGAGGGACTCATCCAAGGGTGGTAGGTGGCCCAAGAGTAGTATAAATAGGGGTGGAGGGGTTAGCCTCCTCCCCTTGAAGGTTTTGAGGTTTTTGATGCTCCTTTGAGCTTTGCCCACATGAATGTGACGCTTTGTAACATCTCCTTCCAGAAATGAAATGTGTCCTCAAATCATTTCTTTTCTTTGTGCATTTACATTACGCATTTAAATTACGCAATTTATATTATGCACTTAAATTCCGCAATTAAATTCAGCACTTACATTCTTGCAATTTACATTTATGCAATTTGGATTTGCCTCCCCTCCTTATAAATGTTGTTCTTCTAATGTATTAAGGGTGTTCATTTGGTTTTATATCTTTCTTACACCCTTGGATAGACTAGAGATCAAGTTTTTTATCAATTTGCAAATCTGTCCAGAACTTGTTCTTCACGCAGCAGTCAGTATTCGATTTTTCTAAAAATATGTACAAATCATTTTTAAGTGACTCTTTCTGGAGAAGGTGCAGGACGAATATATACATCTTTATAAAATTTCTTGAGTCCACTGGTTGCACCGTTTGAGAGCTATGAAGTGAAAACCGAGCCTCAAACTTTCTGGTCGTAGTTCCTGACCTTCTGTATTGCTTGATTTTTCATCCTTATTTTACAAAGCTTTCTGAGGTGATTTTTGGTGGACTGTTTCACGACTCTACTTCTCACAATTACAAAATTTCCCAAAAATTTTATAGTAACATAAACTCACCAACCACCTGTTCCAACTGAGGACAATTTTTGAAAATCTGCTTTAACTTTTCTGAAAAGAGACTTTGGTATTTTAGCTTTATCTCTTTTAGAAAAGAAGTCTTTTGAATTGATTCCTCTTTTGTTTGGACACTTGAAAACCAGGATTGTGATTAAAAAAACCCCTCATATCATTCATGTTTCTTATCTATGCAAGCTAGGGGTACACATAGTTGTCTAATTGTTTTGGGTTTTGGAGGGTGTGCGAATATGAGAAGCACCAGTTTGAACGAAAATATTTGGGTGCTTTAGATTTTTATTGCAAGAGTGTTTGGAGTACTTTGAGTGAGGGAAATTTTATTTGGGATCATTCACCCCCCCCCTCTCTAATCGCCATTTCGATCTTTCAATTGGTATCAGAGCCGGTTTTGCTCTTCCATAGATCTTGACCGGTCTCAAGAGCCATGGAGATGGAAAAGTATTCCACCAAGCCTCCCATTTTTTCTGGAGTCGATTTTCAATTTTGGAAGTCGCGCATGGAGTCATACATCACTGCCCAGGGCTTCCTGATTTGGCAGAAGGTTAAACTCCCATATGAGGTTCCTGCCGATGAAAACGTCACGGCCGGCAATATGGCTGACGTTGAGGCGAATGCTAAGGCAAGGAACATCCTCATACAGGGTCTTAGCTACAGTGAGTATGACAGGATTTCTCACCTTCGTTCTGCTCATGAGATTTGGGTGACCCTCAATGCTTACCATGAGGGCACTACCCAAATCAAGACGGTTCGACAGGACCAATTCAAGAGTGAGTTCAACAAGTTTGAACAGCATGCTGGTGAGAGTCTTGATGAGTGTTTTGGTTGGTTTACAAAGATTTTGAGCGACCTCCGAGCAGTCGGTTGCATATACCCTGACTCGGATAATGCTCGACATTTCTTGACCGCACTCGACCTTCGGGTTTGGGAGATGAAGGTGACTACCATCAAGGACACCACCGACTTATCGACTCTGACTCTTAATGAGCTTTATTCCCGCCTCAAGACTCATGAGATCGACGTCGTCTCGCGGAAGACGAAGTCTCAGTCGATGGCTTTGGTCACCGTTCCTATTGGATCCTCTCTTTACGATTCTTACATTGGTTTCTCTCTCTCGCCCTTTGCGAGCTAGCGATGACCAAGCTGGAAAAATTTCGAGAAAATGAGCTTGCTCTTCTTGCTCGCAAATTTTCATATGCATACAAGAGAGTGAGAGAGAGGAAGAGAGGTGGGATGATCACCTTTTCGAGTGTGGTGGCCCTAACCATATTGAGCAAACGCCCCAAACTAGAAAGGCTAAAACGATGCGGCGGTTCGGCAAAGAACGACTACATCGACAAGAACCGCAACAAGAAGCCTCGGTTCGTGAGCCGATCGTGTGAGAAGAAGTACCGCAACTTCTCCAAGAACAAGCTCTTCCACGCGTCCTCGCGCGCTTGACTACATCAACATCTCCGACACGGAGACATGGAGCGGCGAGGCGAGGATGAACCGCAGAGAAGAAGAAGGCGCACCGACTTCTCGGCATGTGCTTCATGGCCGCGCCAGCGGCATCGGCGACTCGAGCTCTCTGATGACTCGGACGAGTACCCTCCTATGACCAGCTCAATGAAGCTTTACGTAAACTAGGAAAATTTCATGCTAGAGCTAGAGCTAGGTGTCTGAAGCTTGAGAAGGAAGTAGGTACCTTGACTCGGAGTTAACTTCTCTTAGATCTTCTTCTGTAGTCACCGATGATTGCTCTTTGTGTGATGCTTTTCTTGTGGAGTTGGAGAACTTAAGGACTATGCATGATAGTGTGTTGGTGAATTAGATAGTCTTAAGTTGAAGAATACTAGCGATAATTACATTGATGCTATTCCACTAGATACTAGTTTTCTTCATGCTCACTCTACTCCTTCTTGTGCTAATTGCCTAAATTGCTTGCGAAATTGATGCCATGGCGAACACCTTAGAAAGCTTTCTGCTAGAAATGATGAACTTGAATTGCATGCTTCTAAGGACCCAGTCAGCTCATGTGAGGGCTGAGGCAACTAAAACTTGACAATGATGCTTTGAATGTCAAGTGTGATCAACTTTCTAAGGACTTACTAGTTAAGTCAAAAAGCTGGTTACTGTTTGTGTGTTGGGGTTAAGGATGATGTGGATCAAATCCATGTCGAGCTTAGGAAGAAGTTAAAAGACCAAACCCTTAGGATTAGAGATGCTCCTTGCATTTCTTGTGAGGCCCTCAAGATTGAGGCAGCTGTGCTAGGGGAACAAAAAGCACGTGCTGAGAGATCTTCTCTTTCTCTTTCTGGTTCTTCTTCTTCCTCTCCAATTCCCCCTGTTCTTCTTGTGCTTCTTTCTTTCGAGATTGCCAGTATCTTATGAGCACTCTCGAGAAGTTTGTTGGAGGCAAGAAGAAGCTCAATCTTATTCTAGACCAATCCAAGATTAGTAGATTCAATCAAGGTCTAGGATTTGATCCCTTGGAGCACGCTCGGGCGCATCCTCCCACCATTGTGCGCGGCTCCAAGAGTGGTGAGATTGTGGTTGCTCCCAGAGTGAGCACCACCGTGTTTAGGTCTGCTGGGGTTGTCTATAGGACTTCTGACCAGAAGGGTGTTACTCCTGTTACTTCTGTCTCTAGCAAGGCGAAGTACACATGCACCTTCTGTAAGAAGGATGGTCACCTAGTAGATTTACCTTGAGCGCGCCAAGATCACTCGGCGTGAGCGTGTTGCTGCTCTTAGGGGTATTCAGGGTCATCCCCAAACTTTGAGTGCTCCTAAGGTACACACTGCTTCTAGACAGGTTATAGAGTCACCTGTTTTTGGGCAACGTCCAGGACTCGGTTTTCATGCTGGTTCTTCGAGTTTTAGTCTTGGAGCTGTTCGTAGTCAGTCTTTTCGCCGTACTTTTGATATTCCTCGTTTTTCCTATCAAGGTAGATATCAGCGGCGTGAGGTGTTTTCTGGTAGGAGATTTAGGAAGCCTCACTGGGATGGTCTAGCTTTTGCACCATGGCGGGCTAACCCAGTTCCAGCTCCTAGATCATCTACTAGAGTTGCTACTGATCATGTTAAGGTTAAACGACAAAGAGGCACTCGAGTCCAGTCTTCTTCTGTGGCTAGTACTCTGAGGCGTCGTGTGGATCAGTATTAGGTTCCCAAGTCTTCACTCTATCCCAGTACTGAGTCATCTTTCTCTCTTATGTCTTGATCAGGTTCGTCGGATGGGGAAGGGAGATGTTTGGATTGTCGACTCCGGTTGTTCTCGTCATATGACCGGAGATTCTCGATGGTTCTCTTCCCTAGTCCGAGCCCCGGGTGATGAGTTGATCACTTTCGGGGATGCTTCTTCAGGTAGAGTCATTGCTAAAGCTTATCGATGACTCTTTCGAGGTAAGCTTCAAGAGTAATGCCTGTAGAATCCTTGATTCATCAGGAGGGTTAGTTTGCGGGATTTCTAGATTTGGGAGAGTCTTTCGTGCTGATTTTTCGCTTCTTACGGAGACTCTCTTCGATGTTTGATTGCTTCGAGTCCGTGATCTCTCCTTACGGCATAGGAGACTTGGTCACATTGGTTTTGATCATTTGACTGAGTTAGCGACCACGATCTCATTCGGGTTTGCCCAAACTCAAGATGGTTAAAGACTTAGTTTGCTCTCCTTGCCGACATGGCAAGATGGTTCTTGCTTCTCATCCTCCGGTCACCGTAGTGATGGTGATGCACCAGGACAGCTTTATATATGGACACTTGTTGGTCGGTTAGAGTCACGATCGATGGTGGGAAGTGGTATGTTCTTGTCATTGTTGATGATTTTGAGGTATTCTTGAGTGTTTTCATGGCCTCGAAGGATGAGACTTTTCTCACTTGGGGGTTTAGTAAGTAGGTTATCTATTGAGCTCCCAAGTGCATTCTGAGCTATCTGCGGTGATAATGGCACGGAGTTCAAGAATTCCTACTTTGGATGGTGAGCCTCTTGATCGGAAGGAGTTAGGAGCATGATTGGCTCTCTCCTATATCTCAACGCTTGAGGCGGACATACATTTCATTTGTCGTCTGTGCGCTCGATTTCAAGCTTCTCCTCGCGCCTCTCACCGCTAGGCGGTCAAGCGCATCTTCAGGTACCTTCGTGCTACCACTGATTATGGTATTTGGTACTCTTCTTCTTCTTGTCTATCTCTTAGAGCCTTTTTCGATGCCGACTTTGCTGGCTGTTGGATAGATAGGAAGAGCACTTCTGGCACTTGCCAATTCATTAACACTTCTCTTGTTTCTTGGTCAACTAGGAAGCAGTCTGGGGTTGCACAGTCCACTGTTGAGGCCGAGTATGTTGCTGCAGCCAGGTTCTCTGGATGAGATCGATCTTGCGGGACTTTGGGTTAGATATACAGAGTGTGCCACTTTTACGTGACAACATACGCTATTTGCATTGCTAAAAACCAGTGTAGCATTCCGGACCAAACACATTGATATTAGATATCACTTCCTTAGAGACCATGTGGAGAAGGGAGATATCGCGCTTGATTCGTGAGAGTGACCTTTAGTTAGCGATATCTTCACCAAGCCTTTGGATAGCTCAGTTGTTGCCTTGAGTGAGCTTGGAGTCGTGAGCCCTTATGGCCTTTCGTGAGGGGGAGCTGGTTTGTATATTATGTATTATATGTTTTCTTCCAGCTTTTCTTTTCTTTGTGCTTCTTCTGGGTGACTTTGGGCTTGTTTTCTTGAGTTGAGTTCACTCAGTTGGACTTGGCATGCCTTGCATGGACCTCTTATCTTGTGCTTTAGGTTGCTATCATGCGTGATTAAGCATTCTCTGTTCTCTCTAGGTTGAGTTCCCTCACAGTCTTATAAGTCTAGCGGTATTGGGCCTCTGGTAGGCAGAGTGCATGTGCACTCCTTAGATGGGATCTAGAGTCGACTTCCTATGTCGATCTCGGGGAAGATAAGAGCGAGTCGAGCCGTAGTGAATCTCTTCTATCTTATCTATGCTCAACACCATCCGGTTTTGCGGTTTCTCGACTTCTTCTCCTTATTCATTTTTTCCGTTATTATTGAGTTCATTCGTGTTTTCTTTATGCCTAATCTTGATAATAACTCAACTTTAACCAGATTTGAGCTTAAAATTGATTCATTTGTTGAGGGGGATTTTGGGAATCTGTTCGTGCATTGCATATAGACTACATTTCCTGTTCAATGAGCTTTGTCTATTATGCAATTGATTTCTTCTTCATGCTATACACCATGCTACATCATATGGAGAAATCACTAGCTTAGATATGTCCAAGTTCATTTAACTTGCTAAGCTAAAAAATGAAATAAGCCTTAAATGAAAAACTTGATGAAACTTGTTGCTTTTACTTGCTAGGTTTCTTCTCTAGAGGTTTGTGCCATAATTTGAGAAATTTTGGAGTTCTCTAGAGTCCTATAGCAACTTAGGTGAAACTAGTTTGATCCATGCTAGAGTCCTTCAATTGCTCATAAATCATTGTGCTAAAAATAAAATTAAACAAAATTGACTCTTCTTGTGCACATACGACTCAACACCTTGCATTCACAAGACCGCTTCCCATTGCACTTGGGATGAACTTGGAATACATCGTGTTTGATCTAGACCATCCTCTTAAGAGTTCATCTTGAGATGGTGCATACGGCTTAGTCAATTGGTTGTCAAAAGAAAATGCAAATAAATTAAAAACAAAGACATATGTGGGTAAAGAATGCAAATAATGTCAAACATTTGCACCCCGCTATGTCTTGTATGATGATGAATCAAAATTTGCATTAAGTGATAAATGAGCCCGAAGGACCTTGTATGCTCTTCTAGATTCCCCAAAGTGTTGAGTAGGTTGAACTCTAGGTTTTCCTTTTGATCCTTAGAGTGGCTATTCTTCTATTTTTGAAACTAAAGCTAAATGTTGCACTTGTCAAATCTTGCTAAAAATGATATAATTCAAAACTAAGCTCGTATTTGCACTTGGACATGTCTTAGTTTAGTCATCTTCTGAAATTGACAAGCTTGGTGTAATATCCTTCCATTTTGATCAATTACATAATCTTCAAAGCTCTTTCGATTGCATTTCTTGCATACATAAAAAGAGGGAGAAAATTCCATTTTGAGGCATATATTGCCAAAAGGGGGAGAAAATGTAGAAAAAGCATCATTAAAAAAAAGAGAGATAAAAAAGTGAAAGCTTGTTGGTTCTTATGATCTTTGTAAATCTTTGCTATTTTTTATGGATCATAATCACATTTGGCACTTACGATTGATTTTTAGAGCTTTTGTGGAAAACTTGCTCTTTTCATAGTCTTGCTCTAAATTCTTTCTGCCAACTTGGTCAGGATTTTATATCTTTCTCTCTGGACCAAGTTTGGCTTTGCAATCAAATTGCTTTCTTCTTCTCTCATTCAAACTCAAATTTATGCCTTTTGTGTTGTTTGTCAATATACTCATCAAGGGGGAGATTGAAGGACCACGTGGAGCTCCATCCATGTTTGTGATGAGTATTTGACTTTATTTGAGCAAGGTGTGCTCAAGTTTGAGTTTGATTTGGATTGATTTTCAAAATGAAGCAATTTGAGTTGTCTCTGCCAGAGTGGCGATTACGGCCGTATGGGCGCAGTAGTGATGAGTTGGATGGGTTTATTGCATATCATTGTGGGCATTGCTATGAAAGGTTTTTCCTTGTCTTTAATGGTTGCAGGACGACGGTGCTAGGTCATGGTGAGGCGGAGGATGACCGGGACTAGGCGAGGAGCGTCGGAGGTCCAGACTGAGGACAATTTCTGAAAATCTGCTTTAACTTTTCTGAAAAGAGACTTTGGTATTTTAGCTTTATCTCTTTTAGAAAAGAAGTCTTTTGAATTGATTCCTCTTTTGTTTGGACACTTGACAACCAGGATTGTGATTAAAAAAACCCCTCATATGATTCATGGTTCTTATCCATGCAAGCTAGGGGTACACATAGTTGTCTAATTGTTCTGGTTTTTGGAGGGTGTGCGAATATGAGAAGCACCAGTTTGAACGAAAATATTTGGGTGCTTTAGATTTTTAGTGCAAGAGTGTTTGGAGTACTTTGAGTGGGGGAAATTTTATTTGGGATCATTCACCCCCCCTCTGATCGCCATTTCGATCTTTCAGATAAGAAACATCACAGACGGTTCTATTTTAGAACCGTATGTGATAATAACAATCACAAACTGTTCTAAAATAGAACCATTTGTGATAAGAAACTATCACACATAGTTCTATTTTGGAACCGTCTGTGATCTCTATTATCACAGACGGTTCTATTTTAGAACCGTCTGTGATACATGCTCTATAAATACGCCCCTTGCGCACATCCTTTAGTTACCACTCTTCTGCACTCGAAACCCTAGCTTTTTCTCCTGACGGTTCATCTCATGTTGTGGGATCTCCCCTCAACCTCGCCAATGCCCCCGGCCTCACCATCTCCCCGACCGGCATCTCCTCCTGCGGCGCCTCACTAGATGGTTCATCTCCCCCCGCGGCGCCTCACCCCCGTCGTCTCCCCCCGTGGCCCCTTACGCCCAACATCGCCCCTGCTCACCGACGCCGCCCCCTCCGCCTACAAGCCACCGTAAGCTTCCTGTGGATTTGATGCCCTACAATGATAGTGCCAACTACATAATAACATATTTATAGATCATGGTGTTTTTCAATACATAAGCTTGTCTTGCTACTGTTTGTTTGACCGAATTCAATCTTCTTGTGGACATATGTGTGTTCCATGTGATCATGGAGAAGTATATTAGAATAATATGGTCTGTACTTTGTACTAGTAGCAGGCTAGTAGTAGCTGTGATGAGGGGATTTTGTTTGGTGCTCTAATCAACTGCTCATTTGGTTTTTCGGCACTCTGTTTGATGATTAGATTAGATGAAAAATATAGCATGCTTTAGCAAACATATTGTCTTTGTGCACTCATTTTTATTGATTGGATTAAATGAATACTCTACAGAACTTTCATTAGCAACTTCTTGATGAGCATGTTTGATGAACATATGTCAAAATTAGTTCATTGTACCAAGCATCTTATTGTGATAAGAGATTACTATAAGATTACTGTATGTCAAAATTCGTTGCTCCCATTAGTAAGTGCTTTCAGAACTACATTTTTTTTCCATAAGGCTTTAATTGATCAAAACAAAAATATTTTAGAAGTTGTGTATGGTTGTTGTTCAAATCTAGAAATGTTCAAATCTACTTGTTTTCAATAGAGGTGGAGACATGTAATTGAGAAAAGACAGAACGTGTCATTGATCTATAAATGTAATGGGGATGGCAAAACATCCTAGAAATGCATGATGCATGCATCTATCTTTACATATGTATATATATACTTCGGTAAAAAGAATTAGTTGGTGTTGATGATAATTATGCCATCCTACATTTTATATATACTCCTGTAAAAAGAATTATGCTAGATCTGGGGAATTAATATAGACAAGTAGTTCTTTATGACAACATTTGTGCTCTATACATTTTATTAATAATAGTTTGAACTAAAAATAGATTGGAAAAATAAGTTAGATTGGGTTGTGATCAATATGATATCTACGATGGCTTAGTGTGTGTATGGTTTGCGGTGTGGGTGTTTATGGCAGTATGGCAGTAAACCCTAGCTTGGATGGCTTTGAGTGCTGTTCCGATTGTGAGATATTTCCATTTGTGTTGTATCCTCTGCTACCTGTGGGATTGCTCTATGGGAGTGCTCTGAAGGATTGCTCTATGATGAAAATGGGTGATTAATGAACATAACAATTAAGGATTGCTCAGTCAAGTCTTAAATCCAAAAGGCGAGTTCCACGTTGCCTTATAACTTCAGGAGTTGTATTTGTTCTGAATTACCATTTGGGTTAATTGTCAAACTTGTGCGGTGGATTTGTAAATTGTAGTTGTGCATTCAATTAATTGGTTAATAATATTGAGTTCCATTGGTTAATATATCTGAGTTCATTTCTGAAATAGATGTACCGTGCAATATTAATCTGTACGTAATCTGCTTTGCGTTGTGATGTAATCTGAGTTGATTGCTAAAATGGATGTAATGCTTGTAATCTGAAATGGATGTAATGCTTGTAATCTGAGTTTGAGTTATTCTAGAGGGCATGGCTAGCATTCTTAAAGATAGCCAATAAATAGAAAAAAGGGTTGTCTGTAGGAAGGCATATCATATACGGTTTTTAATTAGAAACCGTCTGTGATGTAATGATATAACAGACGATTTCAAACTAAAACTGTCTGTGATACTATAACATCACAGACGTTACTAGTTAAAAACTGTTTGTGATGTTAGTATATCACATACGGTCATAGTTAAAAACCGTTTGTGATATCTTCTATCACAAACAGTTTAGAAACCATTTGTGATATGCATTAACATCACTAACACATGGTTACAGACTATTTGGAAAATCATCTGTGCTAACGGTTCCGAACCGTTTGTGATGACCTATTCTGTAGTAGTGTCCTTCTGCACATTTTCTATTAATCTCCTCTTGAGTAGTCAGCTTCAGGTCAGGCACTAGTTTCTCCAAATCAATTGCATCCTTGTAAAAGTGCCTTAATTTGACAAAAAGGGCACTCACTTGGACAGTAGTCAAAGTTCAGAGAGCAGTCTTGATGGTCTACGCCATCTCGGGGATGTGGCTTTGGGTGATCTTCAACTGGTCATTCTCCCGTGCGACCAGGTCATCAACCGACGGATCAAGAGTTGTAAGTTTTACTCTTTCCCCTTTAAATCCGTGGCAATTTTCTGAAGCTGCTCAAAAATGAAGTTCATAGTGGTTTTCCTACTTCTCTGAAATGTGGCCAAATCTTTTACGAAGAGCTTTATTTGGCTAGTCATATTATCCATTTCATTCTTCATCACCAACCTTTGCTCTTCAGACTTCATTTTCTCTTCTTCCCATTCGAAAAGTTGAGATTCTCTGGCCTTTATTTTATTTTTTAATTTTGCAAAGTATAAATTAAAATATACTTTCAGTTTTCCTAAATAATAATAATTTTAAAGTAGGTTCAGACATAGTCCTTCCCTGCTATTTCAGACTCCCTTGCTTGAAGATTAATCTTGTACTCTTCGGAGAGCATTTGAGCATTCTCTTCATTTCTCTTGAAGGCTTCATGGAGTCTGGTAGTATTTTCTTCATTATATTTGACCTTGTCACTAGCGTTGACAAGATCAAATTTATAACACTTGGTGGTATTTTGAGCCGCCAAGAGTTGCTTTTCCAATTTCTTTATTTGTTCTTTTTATCTATTTTGGAACAGTTCTATTATTAGAAAAAAGAGAGAAAAAAATAAAATAATAATAAGGGAGATTCATACCTTCTTATTGTTTGTAACATCCCAAAACTCAATACCAACGATATGTATAAATGTTTGAATTGAGTTTTTGTTTGCATTTGAGTTGTATATTTGTCTGGAATTTCTGGATTTCCTGAAATTATCAAAAAGCATTCCAAATAACACAAATAAGGGTTATAAAACTTTAAACTCAAAATTTCCAATTGCAACAAAGTATAGAAATAATTTATTTAAACCTTAAATGATTCCATTATCACTTCAAAAAAGTTTTATAAAATCTTGAACCCATTTTTTATTTAATGAAAATAAAAAACTGCAGACTGGAATTTGTAATAGAGGCAATGTCAGATTTTTATAAAAATAATTATGCATGATCATGATCTGAAAATTTTCAAGTATCATCTTCTGCACCTCTGAAATATCCATTAAAATTATCAAAATATTTTGACTTCATTTCATTACTTTAGAAAATCAAAAACAGAAAGGACATTGATAGATCAGTAGGCTTGTCAGAATTTTATAAAATTATTCTAGTTTGATAATCATCTGAAATTTTTATGTTAGCATAAAAAGATCATTAGGATACATGAAATTTTTTTTAAAAAAAATTAAACTTGATTTATTAGCGTAACTAAATTTTGAAATATGACTTGTAGAAATTAAGAATCTCGTTTACCTTTTTATCTTTTCCATGTCTCTCTGCACCTTGGGCCCACCTGTCGTTATGCTGTGTCCCTGACCACCCTTGGTCGACTGGTAGTCTCAGCCCCCGGAGCCCACCTTTCAGTGTTTTCCCCCTCCTCCATTGCTTTCCCTAGTCGGTTGCCCTATGTCTACCGCTATAGCAATTTTCGCCTAGTCGCCTCGCCGTGGCAGCAGAACCCTGCTCATTTCCTTGCCATGGTAGTGTCTCGTCCCTGATCTCCAGTGCTGCACCATGTCCCTAGTGCCCCGCTACACCAATCTCCTGCCATGACAAGGTAATGTCTTCACCATTCCCACCACGGCATGGTCGCATCACCGTGGGACTTGAGCACGGCCAGCAGCGCCAACCTGAGCACGCCAAGCTCCATTCTGCCCTACTGTTGATGCTGCCAATTCCTCTGCACCTTTGCTCAAGCTCGCCCACACATTTGCCCACTGGGATTCCCTACCTTCTGGCGGCTAATGCCCATTCCGCCATGCAGCCGAGCGTTGTAACACCCTAATTTTTGCTCTAATTTAAATTTTGAGAGTATTTTTGATTTTTGTGAATTTTTGGGAATTTATTGAAATTTATTTGGAATTACTCAAAACTAGCCTTCCTTGAAAACAATTAAATAATGGAAAAGTTCTAGCAAAGTTTTATTGAAAATATTTTATTTGAGTTCCAAATATCTCAAAGTATTTTCTGGAATTTTTCTAGAATTTTTCTGCTATTTTAAAAGCCCCAAATGATTTAAGTGAATTTCTAGAATTATTTTTATTGAAAAGGTTTTAAAAGTGGCTATGAGCGATAATGGGCGAGCCCATTCTTGTCGCGTCGCCGACCCATCGCGCCGAAACCCTAGCGCCGCCCAAAAGCCGTTCGATCCGGATCGCACGCTGTGTCGTGTGCCACGTCGCCCGCCGCGTGAGCCTTGGATCGTCGCCGCCGCGGACGGGATTGCGCCACGTCGGTCGTCTTGGCGAGATCACCGGAGCTAATGCCGCCGGCCGTTCCGCTCGTTCGCCGCTTTGTAAGCGCGCGTCGAGAGCCCTTTAAGTGCACCGAGTAAGCGCGTCCGTGAGCTCCTTCGCTGCGTCTTTTGACTCCTCGCCGCGCCGCAGAGACCCTCTCTAGCGCTGGCGAGCTCGCCGTGGTTGCGTCCTTGTCGCCGTTGTTTTGCTTCCTCTCGTCGCCGTCCGTCGCTTTCGCGTGCTCGGCCCGTTCAAAGTTCACGAAGCAAGGCGCGTCAGTGGACCACTTCTTCTCGCGGAGAAGCCCGCGGCCCGTCGCGAGTCATCTTCCCGCTCGGCAACCTTAAGCTTCTTCGCGCCGTCAACCTCGTCGAACCGCGCCGGCCGTCCGATTTGCATCGTTCGGTTACGGTGAGTCCACGTAGCCTCCATCTCTGTAGATGTTTAGATTGAATCGTAACAGTTAGATCTAGAGCGAGCGGCTTGGATTAGATCTAATGTCTGCGATATGTTTTTGTCTTAACCGTTGGATCGATAGTGGGCGCGTAGGATTGAACCACGTCGCACCATGAGCGATGCGACTGCTGTCTGTAGTGGACCGTTGGATTAGATCGAGCGGTAGAGTTGGATCTGGTTTTGCCCTAAGGATCTGCGCGTTCAGTTTGAGCAAGCGGCGGAGATGGCACCGTACCCTCGCCAAATCGCGTCTTGTGGCGTGGCGTTTGACGAGCGAGACCGGATCCGCCGTTGCTTTGGGCGCGCGGCTGCGTCGTGCGCGTGGCTCTGAGTGAACCGAGCGTCGCGATGGCGGTGTGGTCTTGGCGTTAGATCCGAGGCACCGTTCGATCGCGACAGCGTGGCGTCGCGGGAATCGGCGTCGCCGCGTCGGTCGGAATCAACCGTTGGATTTAGGTGGCCATTGGATGCGGCGGCGTGTCGCGCGCATCTCGGTCTTGCTGCGGTGCGCGTGAGGATCGGCCGTCGGTTTTAGCGAGCGATGCGGATTTTGCCGGCGTGGCTGCAGCATTACGTGAACCAAGCCCACGGTAGACGAGCCAACCGTAGACTCGGTCCATAGACCGGAGCGGCGTGGCGACCTGCAGGCGTGCCGCGTGTCGTCTTGGCGTCATCGGCGGCGTCATAAATATTTTCATATATAAAAATATTTTGGCGGAAATTCATTTCGGTGCTGACGTCATCATGAGGCATGCTGACGTCATAAATGTAATTTCAAGTATAAAAATAATTCAGAAAAATCGGATTTTCTTAATTTACGTATTTTGATTTTATTCAAACTTCAAATGACTATAACTTTTGCATTTTAACTCGGATTTGGGTGATTCAAATTTCTAAAAATTCATAAAATTGTGAGCTATTTATTGGTGAATTTTATTTGAATTCTTGAGGACATATAGTCTTCTGTATTGGCTATTTATTGTATGCTTTGTTTGTGCAGCGTGAGCGTAAATTTGCGGGAAGTTTCGAGGAAGAATTCGTCGCTCAAGACCAAGCTTGAACACGACCAGCAACTCTTTGAAGGCAAGTGATGCTTTGATCATTTTGATCCCAGATTTTAAAATGTAATTTATGCTTTGAAACTATGCATGCTAATTATTTAAAATGAATTTAAATTAATTTGGGATAATGTAGTTAATCAACCCATTTTGTTATGCCACCTTGAATTATTAATTGTATGCCTAGATCATTGTCACCTAAGTTCGATTATATTAGTTGGATGTTAATATTGTGCCAACACGGGAGGCTAGGCCGTGAGTAGATGCTTAGCCTTGCAGCGAATCATGAATGATCTTTGGAAAAATGCTACAATATTGATTAAAGACATATTGAATGTATTTTGAAAAGTGGTGTGATGATGCCACATGTTGAGATTGAGTCTGACAACTTTGTGTGTTTCCGTGCGATATTGAGTTATTCTTGGCATGTGTTGCACAATAATCAAGCGGGTGGAAAATGATTTAGGCTGGGCAAGTGGCAAGAGGTGTGTGCAGTGGGCTGTGTGGCATTGGGTTGTTGAGTGATGTGAGTCATGTGCCACATTGGGCATGTGCCTTTGTTGAGTGTTGAAAGTCTTGCCTTGGTCGATTAAGGACTTCACCTTGCAAGCCTTTGATCTGAGTCACCGTACAACCACATATCGACATGGGACGGACCTAGTTGACTAGGGTTACGATATCTTTCCTCGATACCTCGGGGTGACGATACAGGGGGTGTATCTGTATGGGGGCGTACGTGCTACGGCTTGGTGCCCATCCAGCGGTGATTGGCGGTCCTATACTTGGCTCTGTGTGAGGAAGTGATAGTAAAGGCAATCTGGAGAGGTTCTTTAGTTAAGGTAGAAGTTCTGAAAAGCTTTGTTGCGGACAATCACACATGTGGTGGCGGTGTATCTTGTGGGTAAAGTGTACAACCTCTGCAGTGTCAAAACTATTCGAATAGCCGTGCTCACGGTATTGAGCATTGCTCGGGATTACTGATCAAGGGTAGTTTTCATAAACAAAACATGGAAGGGTGGCTGTGTGCGGTGTTGGAAATGAACTAATAAAGTGTGTCGAGAATCTTGAAGAAAAACCATTTGAAATTAGTATTACTTATATCATTTCTTTGCTTTAATCTAAACAAGATACTAGTTTAAAAATCTTGCTTGATGCAAAAGGATCAATTAAGCCAATCCATTGGAATAAGCTTTGCATATAGTAATAGTCTTGCATTACATGCATTACTTGTTGAGTGCCTTGTGTACTCACCCCACCTTGCTTATCAACCCCAACATCGGTGGAGGAGACTACACGGTATGGGAGGAGAATGCGTCGAGGACACGAGCAACTAGGGGCAAGCCCGATCGGTTACTGTGGCAAGATGGATGCTTACGACTTTTTATGTTCATTGCTATTTCTTTGTTTTGAATAATGTAAGCCTGCGTGGTGACTTATCTGTAAGGAGACCATAAGGTTGTACAACTCGTTTTATATACATGTTTGCACTATTTATTCTTATATCCTTGTGAATGTGCATGATGTGCAACCTGTATGATGTGTGTGCTAGCGTGATCTGGGATGGCACAGAATACACAGAGGGTCGGATTTGCGGTTCGGGTCCCGGCAGAGGTGGTATCGAGCGGTGGTTGTAGGCCTTGACCTTAGTTTGGTTGTGCCTAGGAGGTGAAAACTATTTTCTAAAGACCTAATCAACTTGAGCAAGAATGTCAAAGAAATCTCGACTTATCTCTTCTCCTTATTCATACCTATCTTTGAATTTTTATTATTCTCTATTTAATTTAAACAAGGTTTGTTTTGGCGGATGAGGATGATCCATACCTATGGAGGCGCCGGAGGATCTGTGCGGAGTTATGGCGTATGATGCGATTGCTTGGAGGTTTTGACCGACCAGCATGCAGGGACTTGGTGAGTGCAGGCGAGGACTTGACATCGCTGGGGCGTCAAGATCACGGTGTATGCTCGGGAGAGGGCGAGGCGAGTCGTCCTATCTACATCACTGCCGGAGGTCTTCTTTGGGCGGGATTCGGGAGGCGTCGCGTCGGCGATGCGGCAAATTGCCCGCCTCGCGAGTTAGAGGCACCGTCTTCCGCCACCATCCGCGTCGCGGCGATCGATACAACGGATGGAGCTCGTGGAGGAGGGCGCTCGATCACCCACTGGCGAGATCGTCATCGCCCGGAGAGGCGCCTTGGGCGAGGCAGTCCGGAGGCTGCGAGAGGACCCGCGGCGAGGTTATAGAGGCAAGAACCCAACAGGAGAACTTAGCTCATGCCATACGGAAGATCCGGGAGTTGGAGATGGCTCTATGGACCCGAGCGAACCATCCTGAGTTACATGATCCAGTCGGAGGAGCGGGCGAGGCGCCCGATCACGAGAGCGAGCAGCCGGGACCAGCGAGTCGATGGGGTCTTTTGCACCCGCGCGATGAGTCACGAGGACCGATTCGCCTCAATGCGCGGCACCGCCGGTATGCGCTCGGGAAGCGCGGCGGGTTGGCTCGATGGTGATCGAGTGTAGTAGAGTGTAGTGTCGAGACTCGAATATCGAGTCGCGTCTTTGCTTGAAGTCACCCTTAGGTGTGAGTTGTCATGGATTCCTATGTTTGCTTACTTACTTTTGGTTGTGAGTGTCACGTATGTGTTGCATTGCCCTTAGGCACTTGTGAGCAACCATCTTGCTTTATATTATATCAATAAAGTGGCTAAATAATTTAAGTTACACTGTTTCCCCACATAAGTTCTTTTACTCGTCTATGCTTTCTTCTTTTCTTAACCATGGAAGCTTGCAGCAGATGGTGAGGACTCGTGGAAATGTTGGAGCCAGTGAAGTGGAGCTAACGGACGGACAACGGAATGAAGAGCGATTCCTCAACCACCGCAGTCGATATCGAGAACACAGGAGCCTTTTGTGACCGGACTCAACTCATGACCACGATGGTTCAAACCATGCGGCGGATATCAATCAAGGCTGCTGCGAATATTCAACACAGGGGCAACCATGGACCACACCCCTACTCACGGTTGTCGGAGTTTATGAGAACCCGTCCACCTACCTTCTCGAACAACGCCAATCCCTTTGGAGGCGGACGATTGGCTAAGGACAATCGAAAGGAAGCGCACATTACCCAATGTGTAGGACATGAGAGGTACTCTATGCCTCTCATCAACTCGAAGGGCTGCCGCGAGAATGGTGGGAAAACCTGCGCGACTCATGAGGACCAGCGAGTATCACATGGGAGGAGTTCACCTCGGCCTTCCGTCGATACCATGTACCCGAGGTATCATGGATCTTAAAAGGAGGAGTTCGAAGCCTCAAGCAAGGCGGCGATCGGTGGCGATTACGAACAAGTTCACCCAAGCGCACGCTACGCACGGAGGGCGTGGCTACGGATAAGGCCGGACAATCCCGCTTCATGAAGGGATTGAATGCGAGGTTGCAGTGGGGTGATCACCCACACATTCCACGACTTTCAAGAGTTAGTTAACAAAGCCACGATCTTAGAGGACAAGCGCCGAGAGTTGGATGACAACAGAGCGCGAGAATGGCGCAACAAGGAGGTCGTCGAGGCGGCGAGAGAGGGACGGCACCCCAACAGCTCATTCGGTACCAGCCTAGAGGCAATGACGAGCACCACTGCGGCAAATCGCCCGATGGGTCAAAATGTTGAGACTCGGCCAAACTATAGCGCAGGTGGAGAACCTCTCGGGCCGTGGGAAGGCGTTGCTATCATTGCAATGAAATGGGGCATTTGCCAACAAGCGCCCTAAGAAGGAGGTGTCACCCGGTTCGCTTTAACTTGGGAACACACGGCAAGGACTCCGCACTAATCATGAACCGCGGGCGTCAACGGCGACTCCATCCCAAGGAACTGCACGGCGAGTCAACCACATCACAGGCAGATGAAGTCGAGCGCCTCGGACGTTGTCTTGGGTAAGTTCTAGTAAACTCGATTACCAGCTCTTTGTTTTATTTGATTCGAGCTTCGCATTCTTTTATTTCCGAGATTTTGCTGTTCAAAATGATATGGAAATAGTGAATCTTAAATGTGTGCTCATAGTCCAATCCACGGATCGAACTCCGATCTAAAGTAGGATGTTACGGGGTAGGAATAATAATTAATGGAGTTGAGTTCCTAGCGAACTTAATCGTCCTTAATACCCAAACCTTGGATGTTATCACAGGAATGGATTGGTTAACGATCACAAGGCGATATTGGATCATGGAAAAAGTCATATCGGTCGAGAGCCGGATGGAAAGAAAATTGAGTTTGAAGCGAAACCGATGCGAGATGGACAATTGATGGTCAACGACATGAAGGCTGCCGACAGAGGAAGTCTCCATAGTCAATGAATATCCGGATGTTTTCCCGGAAGATTTACGGAATGCCGCGGATAGAGATATCGAGTTCGTGATAGAACTAGTTCGAGGACAGCTCAATAGCTAAGAGACCTTACAGGATGTCCACAGAGGAATTGGTGGAAATGAAGAAGCAAATTGAAGAAGCTATTGGAAAAGGGATTTATAAGACCTAGTTCATCGCCATGGGGAGCACTGTCTTATTCGTTAAGAAGAAGGGCGGAAGTTTCGGGATGTGTATAGACTATCGTGCACTCAATGATGTGACGATAAAGAATAAGTATCCGCTACCGGGATCGATGATTTGTTTGACCGATTGAGAGGAGCGGAGTATTCTCCAAAATTGATCTTGATCGAGGATACCATCGGTGAAGATCCGATCGGAGGATATTAGAAGACGCATTTTCGTCAAGATATGGACACTCTGAGTTTACTGATGATGTCTTTTGGTGCGACAAATGCACGAAATATTTCATGAACTTAATGAATAAGGTTTTATGGAAAACTTGGATAAGTTAGTCGTCGTATTCATAGATGACATCCTTATCTATTCTAAGGCGAGAGAAGCACCGCCGAGCACTTGAGGCTAGTCCTTGAAAAGTTGAGGAACAACGGTTGTTTGCGAAATTTAGCAAATGTGATTTACGGAAAGATAAGGTGGAATTTCTTGGACACATAATGACAGTGAGAGGAGTTCTTTGTAGATCCAAAGAAAGTGGAAACGGTTTTACATTGGGAACAGCCGAAGACGGTAACCCAAATCCGTAGTTTCCTTGGAATGGCGGGGTATTACCGTCGATTCATTGAAAGATTCTCTACGATTGCGAGACCTCTCACGCAATTGTTGAAAAAAGAAAAGAAATTTTTATGGACACCTGAGTGTGAGAAGAGTTTTCAGGAATTGAAAAGGAGGTTAACATCGGCACCTGTATTAGTTTTACCAGACGTTCACCAAGACTTTGACATTTATTGTGATGCATCGCGTCAGGGATTGGGATGCGTGTTGATGCAAAATAGGAAGGTAATTGCCTATGCATCGAGGCAATTGAGACCACATGAGGAGAACTATCCGACTCATGATTTAGAATTAGCTGCCGTAGTGCATGCACTAAAAATATGGCGTCATCATCTCATCGGAAATAGATGTGAAGTATATCACGATCATAAAAGCCTTAAGTATATTTTCACACAAGTGACCTAAATATGAGGCAAAGAAGATGGTTAGAGTTAATCAAGGATTATAATGTGAGAATTCACTACCACGGGGAAAGCCAGCGTGGTGGCGGGCGCTTGAGCGAAAAGAACCACAGTGTAAATATCTTTGTTGGAAACAAGTCAGGCAGAATTGTGTAGGGATTTCCAGAAACTAGAATTGGAAATGGTACCAAAAGGATTCCTAGTAACTTTGGAAGTAAGACCTACCCTGGAAGATCAGATCAGGGAAGGGCAGAAAGATGATGATAAGATCAAAAGAATTAAGGGCAAAATGGATGAAGGCAAAGCAAAAGATTTTAAAGCTGGATGAACAAGGTACTATGTGGTTCAAAGGGCGCATTTGTGTGCGAACAAAAAGGAGTTAAGCGATTAATTTTGGGAGGCCCATGACTCCAAGTACTCAATTCATCCAGAAGTGCGAAAATGTATCAAGATTTGAAGGAAAAATTTTGGTGGCCAAGCATGAAGCGAGAAGTCGCGAATCGTTGCATTATGTGACATATGCCAAAGGGTCAAAGCTATGCACCAAAGGCCAGTGAGGCTATTACAACCCTTAAAGATACGAATGGAAATGGGAGGAAATTGGTATGGATTTTATAACGGATTGCCCGAGCAAAGTGGATATGATTCCATATGGGTCATAGTAGATCGTTTAACTAAGGTGGCACATTTCATACCAATAAAGACCACTTATTAGGAGACCGGTTAGCGAACTTTATATGTCCGTAATTGTCATTTTACATGGAGTGCGAAAAAAGATAGTGTCGGACGAGGTACCCAATTTACCTCAGTTACGGGTAAGCTTCATGAAGCAATGGGGACTCGTTTGAACTTGATCTGACATACCATCCATGACATGATGGACAAGCGAGAGAGTCAATCGGATATTGGAAGATATGTTGAGGGCATGTGCCTTAGCATATTCCACTTCATGGGACAAGTGTTTGCCTTATCTTTGAGTTCAGCTATAATACAGATTATCAAGCAAGTTTACAAATGTCTCCATTTGAAGCTCTGTATGGTAGGTCTGTCGAACACCATTGAATTGGAATGAGACAGTGACGACATGTTTTGGACGGACATTCTTGAGAAGCGGAAGCCAGATCACCACAGTCGGGGAAAGATTGAAGATTGCACAATCCGAGCAAAAGAGTTATCTTGACAACCGTCATGAGGAACTAAGCTTTGAACCCAAGATTTTGTGTATCTTAGAGTAACACCACTCAAAGGAGTCGAAGGTTCCATGCAAAGGAAGCTCGCACCGAGATATGTCGGACCATTCAAAATCTTGAGCCGTAGAGGTGAAGTTGCGTATCAATTGGAGTTACTGCAGTCTTTGGCGGGAGTGCATGGCGTATTCCATGTGTCTCAAGCGAAGAAGTGTCTTGAGTACCGAAGAGCAAACACCTTTGGAGGCAATTGAGTGCAAGAAGATCGACTTACAAAGAACATCCAATGAAGATTACGGGCGTAATGGGCGGAGAGACAAGGAACAAGTCAGCGCGTTTACTGCGAGTTCGATGGAGCAACCATTCGGAAAGTGAAGCAACGTGGGAGCGTGAAGAAGATCTGAAGAAGGAGTTCCCTAACTTTTTTCTATAGATACCACAAATCTCGGGGCGAGATTACATTAAGGGAGGTTTGTAACACCTAATTTTTGCTCTAATTTAAATTTTGAGAGTATTTTTGATTTTTGTGAATTTTGGGAATTTATTGAAATTTATTTGGAATTACTCAAAACTAGCCTTCCTTGAAAACAATTAAATAATGGAAAAGTTCTAGCAAAGTTTTATTGAAAATATTTTATTTGAGTTCCAAATATCTCAAAGTATTTTCTGGAATTTTTCTAGAATTTTTCTGCTATTTTAAAAGCCCCAAATGATTTAAGTGAATTTCTAGAATTATTTTTATTGAAAAAGGTTTTAAAAGTGGCTATGAACAGTAATGGGCCGAGCCCATTACTGTGCGCGTCGCCGACCCATCCGCGCCGAAACCCTAGCGCCGCCCAGCCAAGCCGTTCGATCCGGATCGCACGCCTGTGCGTGTGCCACGTCGCCCGCACGCGTGAGCCTTCGGATCGTCGCCGCACGGACGCGCGGGATTGCGCCACGTCGGTCGTCTTCGCGAGATCACCGGAGCTAATGCCGCCGACCGTTCCCTTTCGTTCGCCACTTTGCGCGCGCGCGTGAGGCCCTTTAAGTGCACCGAGTAGCGCGTCCGTCAGAGCTCCTTCGCTGCGTCTTTTGACTCCTCGCACGCACGCCGAGACCCTCTCTAGCGCTGGCGAGCTCGCCGTAGTTGCGTCCTTGTGCCGCCGTTGTTTTTGCTTCCTCTCGTCGCCGTCCGTCGCTTTCCGCCGTGCTCCGGCCCCGTTCCGAGTTCACCGAAGCAAGACGCATCGAGTGGACCACTTCTTCTCGCCGGAGAAGCCCGCGTGCCGTCGCCGAGTCATCTTCCCGGCTCGGCAACCTTCGCTTCTTCGCCGCCGTCAACCTCGTCGAACCGCGCCGACCGTCCGATTTGCATCGTTCGGTTCTGGTGAGTCCACGTAGCCTCCATCTCTGTAGATGTTTAGATTGAATCGTAACCGTTAGATCTAGAACGAACGGCTTGGATTAGATCTAATGTCTGCGATATGTTTTTGTCTTAACCGTTGGATCGATAGTGGACGCGTAGGATTGAACCACGTCGCACCATGAACAGTAAACAGCTCTGGTACCGTGGACCGTTGGATTAGATCTGAACGGTAGAGATTGGATCTGGTTTTGCCCTAAGGATCTGCGCTGTTCGATTTGAATGGCGGCGGAGATGGCACCGTACCCTCGCCAAATCGCGTCTTGTGGCGTGGGCGTTTTGACGAGTAGAGACCGGATCCGCCGTTGCTTTGGGCGCGCCGCTGCGATCGTGCGGCGTGGCTCTGAGTGAACCGAGCGTCGCGATGGCGGTGTGGTCTTGGCCGTTAGATCCGAGGGCACCGTTCGATCGCGCGACAGCGTGGCGTCGCGGGAATCGGCGTCGCCGCGTCGGTGCGGAATCAACCGTTGGATTTAGGTGGCCACCGGATGCGGCGGCGCGTGTCGCGCGCATCTCGGTCTTGCTGCGGTGCGCGTGAGGATCGGCCGTCGGTTTTAGCGAGCGGTGCGGATTTTGCCGCGTGGCTGCACTGCTACGTGAACCAAGCCCACGGTAGACGAGCCAACCCGTGGGCTCGGTCCATAGACCGGAGCGGCGTGGCGACCTCAGGCGTGCCGCGTGTCGTCTTGGCGTCATCGCCGACGTCATAAATATTTTCATATATAAAAATATTTTGGCGGAAATTCATTTCGGTGCTGACGTCATCATGAGGCATGCTGACGTCATAAATGTAATTTCAAGTATAAAAATAATTCAGAAAAATCGGATTTTCTTAATTTACGTATTTTGATTTTATTCAAACTTCAAATGACTATAACTTTTGCATTTTAACTCGGATTTGGGTGATTCAAATTTCTAAAAATTCATAAAATTGTGAGCTATTTATTGGTGAATTTTATTTGAATTCTTGAGGACATATAGTCTTCTGTATTGGCTATTTATTGTATGCTTTGTTTATGCAGCGTGACGTAAATTTGCGGGAAGTTTCGAGGAAGAATTAAATCGCTCAAGACCAAGCTTGAACACGACCAGCAACTCTTTGAAGGCAAGTGATGCTTTGATCATTTTGATCCCAGATTTTAAAATGTAATTTATGCTTTGAAACTATGCATGCTAATTATTTAAAATGAATTTAAATTAATTTGGGATAATGTAGTTAATCAACCCATTTTGTTATGCCACCTTGAATTATTAATTGTATGCCTAGATCATTGTCACCCTAAGTTCGATTATATTAGTTGGATGTTAATATTGTGCCAACACGGGAGGCTAGGCAGTGAGTAGATGCTTAGCCTTGCAGCGAATCATGAATGATCTTTCGGAAAAATGCTACAATATTGATTAAAGACATATTGAATGTATTTTGAAAAGTGGTGTGATGATGCCACATGTTGAGATTGAGTCTACAACTTTGTGTGGTTCCGTATCGATATTGAGTTATTGCGGCATGTGTTGCACAATAATCAAGCCGGGTGGAAAATGATTTAGGCGGGGCAAGTGGCAAGAGGTGTGTGCCGAGTGGGCTGTGTGGCATTGGGTTGTTGAGTGATGTGAGTCTGTGTGCCACATTGGGGTGTGTGCCATTTGTTGAGTGTTGAAAGTCTTGCCTTGGTCGATTAAGGACTTCACCTTGCAAGCCTTTGATCTGAGTCACCGTACAACCACATGTCGACATGGGACAGACCTAGTTGACTAGGGTTACGATATCTTTCCTCGATACCTCGGGGTGACAGACACGGGGGTGTATCTGTATGGGGCGTGCACTGCTACGGCTTGGTGCCCATCCAACGGTGATTGGCGGTCCTATACTTGACTCTGTGAGGGAAGTGATAGTAAAGGCAATCTGGAGAGGTTCTTTAGTTAAGGTAGAAGTTCCTCAAAAGCTTTGTTGCGGACAATCACACGTGTGGTGGCGGTGTATCTTGTGGGTAAAGTGTACAACCTCTGCAGTGTCAAAACTATTCGAATAGCCGTGCTCACGGTATTGAGCATTGCTCGGGATTACAGTCAAGGGTAGTTTTCATAAACAAAACATGGAAGGGTGGCTGTGTGCGGTGTTGGAAATGAACTAATAAGGTGTTGTGCCGAGAATCTTGAAGAAAAACCATTTGAAATTAGTATTACTTATATACATTTCCTTTGCTTTAATCTAAACAAGATACTAGTTTAAAAATCTTGCTTGATGCAAAAGGATCAATTAAGCCAATCCATTGGAATAAGCTTTGCATATAGTAATAGTCTTTGCATTACATGCATTACTTGTTGAGTGCCTTGTGTACTCACCCCACCTTGCTTATCAACCCCAACATCGGTGGAGGAGACTACACGGTATGGGAGGAGGATGCGTCGAGGACACGAGCAACTAGGGGCAAGCCCGATCGGTTGCTGTGGCAAGATGGATGCTTACGACTTTTTATGTTCATTGCTATTTCTTTGTTTTGAATAATGTAAGCCTGCGTGGTGACTTATCTGTAAGGAGACCATAAGGTTGTACAACTCGTTTTATATACATGTTTGCACTATTTATTCTTATATCCTTGTGAATGTCTGTGATGTGCAACCCTGTATGACTGTGTGTGCTAGCGTGATCCTGGACTGGCACAGAATACACAGAGGGTCCGGATTTGCAGATTCGGGTCCCGACAAGCGTCAACCCTCTAGTCTTGTCATCGAGCTCCCCTCTCTAGCCTACTTAAGCTCAGCCAAGCCACTCCGGGCCTCCCCGTGCTACCCTGTTTCTCCTGGCCAAGAGCCTGCCCCGTTGGAGCAATAACGAGCTCCACCGGTCGAGAAACAGAACAGCGCGAGGATTTTTTATTTGACCCTTTCGAGTAAGCCTTGTCCAATTCACGGCATTCAGAGCATCTCTAATACCCACTGATCATTTCACCTCACTTCATTTCAGCTTTGAGCCATCGTAGCACCACCGCACTACCACCTTCTTCCCTGCCTCATACCCAACATCGCTGGACTACCTTTGTAATATTGCAGATCTTTCTTCAAGTTTGGGAATGCTTGGTTGGTCGTTTGGTGGATCTGCTGGTGATCTGAAAAATTTGGAAATACAGGTGGGTGGGTGAATCCCATGTTTTTCTTATTTTTCTTCCCACTATAATATTCTAGATCAGAAGGTTCTTGATCCGGGTGGTTGGTGGACCACCGGTGTTTTGGTCAGATGAATTTTTTTTCTTCAGTTGGGTGGGTGAATCTTCGGGTTTTCTTTTCCGCACCTAACTCCTTTTGCCTTTTCCCCTTTTCCCCCATGTGCTGCACTTTTTTCCCCTCATTTTCTTTTCCCCACCGACAGCCTCTTCTTCCTCCTTGTCTGGCTTTTGCTTGGGTCTCCTCCTCCCTGGCCGAAGGCCCTTCTCCCTCCCACCAGCACGCAAGCCTCCTCCTGGTCCACCTCTCCTTCCCCTCCCCCTCCCTCTCCATTGGTGAAGCCTCCATCCCCTCATCCATTTCGGCCAGCAAGCAGCAGCAGTTCTTCCTTCATTTCTCCCTTTGGTGGTGAGTGGATTCAATTCTTTCTTTGGTCCTTGATGTGCTAATGGAGGTGCTAGCAGGTGGGGTTGGTTCTAGGGTTCTTGGATTTGGGGATTTTGGGGGGAAATAGCTCTAGGGTTGGAGGGAATACTGTTTAGATTTCAAGCCATGCACACACTGGTTTTGTGACTGTGTTTTGGGCAAGAAAGAATCATTTCTTGAGTAGTTGGCTGTAGAGACAGTTGTAGGTCATGTTCTTATGTTTCAGTAGAGTACAAGAACACAAATTTCCATTCGGCCAATTAAAAGTTATGACCTTTTTAGTGCAGGCTGCTATGATTTAGTTCGTGTTGGTAGCTGAGATTTTGAACGTCTGTTTAGAGCTATTTGCATGTCGAATTAGAATTTTTTGTTTCCTGAAGAAAGTTTGGAAATTTCTTGTAGATAAATAAAATGTTCTTGTTTGATTTGGGTTCCGGAATCAAAAGTTATGCTATTTTGAAGTTGCTACCCTGAAACTGCAATCTGCTAAAAAATTTAGAGTCTGAACTGAAACTAAAAGTGCAAGTTGAGAACTTTAGGCTTAGTTTCTGAATGAATGGCTATGGGATAATTGTAGGTTATCCTCTTGTGGTCATTTAGAGCCCAAGAACTCAATTTTTAGCTTAGCCAATTGAACGTTATGCTCATTTTAGCATGGACTATCCTGAGTTAGGTTTAAAATGTGCAGTCTCTATTCATCTATAATATGGGAATTTTTGGCACATCTACTGAATTAATGGCTATGGGAAAATGGTGGTTTATCCTTTTATGGTCAATTAGAGCACAAGAACACTCATTTTGGTTAAACCAATCAAAAGATATGCTTGTTTTAGTAAACAATGTCCAGACTGAATGTTTAACACTAGTAGCCTCTGTTCATTTCAATTCTGGAACTGTTTGAGGCATATCTTGAATGGTTGGCTGTAGAATAAACGTTAGATTATCCTCTTGTGATCATTTATAGTACAAGAACTCAAAATTTAGCTTAGCCGTTTAGGAGATATGTTAAATTTTGTGTTTGCTGTACAAAAATCCCTAATTGTTGGAAATTGGGGGCTATTTTGAATTAGGGTGTAGAAGTGTTGTAGGTTGTGTGAAGTATATAGTTTATGAAATTGTATTTGCAAATGCTATTTTCAGGTGGTGTATCCTCGGGAGTGGTATCGTCCTCACGCGACCCCCCTCCCCGTTGTTGAGGCAAGTGTATTGTGATGAATACGGCTTGGTGGTCGTATGATTACTTATTGTTGTGATCTAATCGTATGATATGATGCGTTACCATGTCTCATTCTTGGATTTGATTCGACTAGTATGGATGATAACTTATGAAGGTGAGAATTGGTTATGTTTATGCATTTGGTTATGATTATGCAATAATGTTAGAAATGAATGCAGTTTGAAATTATTTGTGTCAATTGCATTGTGCATTAATAAGAGAAGAGGCGACCCATGCTGATGTGGGCCTCTGTGCTCACTCGTAGTGAGCATGAAAGTCCTACCTCGTAGTCCCATTCACCGAGGTGAACGGGAGCGAGACAGTAAGAGTAGGCCCCTCCACGGGATGGAAGGGAATAAGAGGGTGCACACCGACGGGTGTGCACTCGGCAATACTGGTATGTGCTATGAAAGGTGCATTCATGAGGATACATGTTGTATTGCATCTTTAATGATGATTCTTGTGTTAAATGGTAATGTGTAGAGTTGGGATAGAGTCATGGACTCATCCGAAGAGATTTAATGAGGCTTGTATGAGTCGTGGACTCATCCAAAGAGTTTAATGAGGTATGTATATTAAATGAGTAATGAAGTGAAGGTGGTAACCGCCGGTGATATCATTGTTTATGGACTTGTTGATTGGTATAAGAAATGTGTTTACACTATTCCTTGAAATTATTAATTGGATAATTACGTGTGGATATGATACACTTTGCTGAGTTTTGAACTCACACTTGTTTGTGTTGTTTTATTTTAGGTACCTCAAGAGCGGCATTTTTGGGGAGAAGGGCTAGCACCACTTCACTCACATTAATCATCATGTAGTTGGATTTGTTGCTATAGCACTTTTAGAAATGCTGTTATATTAAAGAACTTGTTCTTTTGATGGTTAGCTTGTAAGTAGCTTGATGGCATGATGGCTTAAATTCTTGTATCTTTGGTTATGGGGTGGCTATACTCTTAATTCCTCTTTTGCTTCATGGTGGTTTTTTTTGGGTAGGCTTACTCATCAATGATATATATGTTGCTTAGTTTGATATCCTGTTGGGCAATGTGTATGTTTTATATATTGAAATTTGTCTTTTGTCTGCTTAGTGGATGTCTGAGTTTTATGGGAGGTGCTGCCGAATTTTTTTTAGTTGATTCGGCAACCTACTAGTATGTTAGTTGCTTTGCAATGTTTTTCTTTTCATGTCTGATGAGGGTGTGACATCCAGGGCCTGTGGGGTGCCGGGGTGTTACAGTTGGTATTAGAGCGGGCATTTGGTCCGTGGTGCTTGAATTTAGTGACATACCATATGGTCAACTAAAACTTTGATTTGGGATAATTTAGAAACTTGGACTAGGTGCATATATTCTATAAAATCTTGTCTTAGGTAAATAACTTTAAAACTTGACGTAGGTTGACTAACTAAAATTTTGACACACTGATGCACAGTAGAAAGGGTATGGGTATCATTACATTGCGCTTAAGGGTTGTATTTGAGCTTTGATGTTGAATGCTAAATTTGTTGGCGCATATTGCTTTGTTTATGAAATAGTTGTTGAGTCATTATATTTATGTGATTTGGTTAAGCCGAAAGGTTATCAGCCTTATTCTTTTGGCCATGTTAAGGGTCTTGGTTGTGGTTGTGGCTGGTTAGAGTCACCACTTGAGGTCTAGGAACCTCTTGTAGGTGAGAGTCGTCGTCGGTTGCGGCATAGTTTAGAGACTGGGTAGATAAGGTTGGTTTCTTTTGTTCGTCTTCGATGATTGGAGACCAAGGAAAAGTTTTTGGTAATGAGTCTTGACTGGTTATTCCTTCGACGGTTTTTGGTAATAGGCTTCGTTGGGTACCGTGGGTTGCCTTGTGAAGAAGATTATTGTGTTGTGCATGTGGTTGTTGTTCTCTTCATTTAAAAGAAGTTATTGAAGTTTTGAAGGCTTTACCAGAAAAGAATTGGTTGATCATTTGGTTTTCCCCCTTTGCATCCATCTTCCTTTGTGGAAGTTGAAAAAAAATATTGAGAGTTGGTTGAGGAGTTGTTCCATGCCGGAGTTTGGGGAATTTGAGAGTCAAGTTCTCTTGTGATTTATGGTTGGGTTTTCTAGAAAGAAAATGTTTATTGGTGTTGTTTATGCTTAAGAATTGTTGCCTTCCTTAAAGTTTGGGGTCACACCAATTATTCCAAGGATAGGTGACCCACGAGGATGTTTAAAACTTTAAGCCTATGATGCATAGTTAGAAAATTGAGTCGATGTAAGTTACCAATGTGGTTAAAATGAATTTGCTGATTGTTTAAAGACAACCTAATTTAGTGTGTTGGTAGAGAAAGATTAATCGAGATGGTAGGTGATTCTACAGTAAAAGTTGATGAGAATTTATTGCAATTCGTTGTGAGCCATGGAATTAATTGGAAGTATGGGATGGTGTTCCTGTAAGGCTAGTATTGATTATGATGGAAAAGGTCTAGAATGAACTACTTGATGATTTACTATAGCTAGGTGTTGGTGTAAAGCAATGGAGTGTGACGATGTAAAGTCATGAGGGTATTGATTATGAATCATTTATTGTTATGTGTCAATAAGATGACTTAATAAAGGTGTAATCAAAGAATAAGGACATATGGGAAGTGTGAATATGTACTTGGGATTAGTCCTTGGCAAAGGTTTGACTTGGAGCCTTATTGGTGAAATATGTCTAGTGGAGAGGGATAGTTAATTGTTGGAGTTAGTTATTGGTTGAATGCACTGGGGACACTAAAATGGTGGTTCATCCAGGTTAGTAGACCAAAAGAAATTGTTGACGTGCGTCTTATGTTGAATTAACTGTTAAGTTAATGGGTTGAAGAAGTGATGACGTGGTTCTCCTTGTTGATTGTCATGATATAGACTTGGTTAGGGCGTGATGATACTATGACCAGTGATGGTTATATGAATAGGAGAAGGTAATTAAAGGAAGATAGGGTTTTGTAAAGTAGGTTCAAACCTGTTGGGCTTTTCAGGATACCTTTGATAAATATGAAACCTTTAATGGCAAGGGTATTGGAATATTAGGAATGGTGGGATTCGAGGTAAACTTTCTTTTAAAGGTTTACAAATTCAACTGCTCGTATGATTTTTTAGGATGCATGCCTTTTGGTTAAGGAATTTCGAGTGGTGTGTAATAGAACTCCCCCGATTAGTTGCATTTTGTCAAGTTGCGAAGTTGGCTTTGATGATTGACAATGAGGATAAAAGAGTAATTATTAAGTAATCGGTTGATGGTTTTTGGAACACTTTACTTCATTGAACCATGCCAATTTGTGTCTTGGCTAAGTTATTTAGCTTAAGTCAGGAATGTGGGGTTTACACTTAAGAGTGTATGGTTGGATCATGCTTATTAGCGTACACAGCGGATTAACTTTGGAATTAATATGTGAAGGAAACAGATAGACATGAGGGATTGTGTTGGAAGCTCTTGAGCTGGAAACCCTATTTGTAACTCTATTTTGACTAGAGTTGGACTTAATTGAAAATGTGTGTGGTATTGGTGAATGTTTCAAAAAAAAACTGTGCGAATCTTATGAATGTTTCATAAGTGATTTTTTTGATGGTGAAGTGGTTTTTGTTGGGAATAAGATTTCCTTTCTCTTGAGAGAAAATGATGGTGGTTGTGTGCACGGATGTTTGATTTAAGGGGGTGTTTGGGACAACTCCAGCTCCACCAAAATCCTTGGAGTTGGTGGAGCAGGGTATTCCTAGCTCTAGAAATTTATGGAGCTGAAGCTGTGAATACATTAAGTGTGTTTATGTGGATCATCTTGTTTACATTTTAGACTAAAAATATAAACTTAATTCACTTTATTTTAGCCTACAAACTCCAGCTCTGAGGTGGAGCTGGGATCTGGAGCTCTGCCAAACAGGGCCTAAGAATCGGTTTTCTCTTCCAAAAATATTGGTTTTGGTTAATATGAGGACTTCTGTCAAGGTTTTGTGTGGGCTTTCTCTTTTAATTTGAGTTTCTCCCCGATGCAAATTTTATCATATTGATTGGAAATGATAAAAAGTGACTTATGTGATGTAAGAGAATTGAGTTTTCCTTTGTTTTATGGCTTGGGAAAAGAAGATGAGTGATTATTGGATTTTGTGGAGTTTCTCACCAAGGTGAATTTTAGCGCGTTGAGCTCAAGGTGATGTATATGATTCATTTAGTTCAAGAAAGTTGTATTTCTTTGGCGTTCCAGCCTGAGTTAAGAGTATGAATGTTTATGGTATATTGTTGAGAATACTAAAGGATTATACTCTTGGACTTGGTTATTGAGTGAAAGTATGTGAGGGCGAGACCCTCTTAGGAAGAGAACCATTGTGGTTTGGTAATGATTTGTGATCCTAGCTTGAACTAAGCGTTGACCATAAGTGGTTTAAGGGTGGGTTATGATGGAGGTTTTGACGTCTTGGTCCAAATATTGTTGGGAGTATCGTTTGGTTGTAAGGAGGGCAATAGCAATTTAAGTAAAGTGTTTTGTTGTGAATATTTATTTTAGCTAGTTGTCCCTGGGTGTTAAACCGATCAATTATTTGGGAGAGAAGTATGGTCTGAGTTTCGTCGGGCTATTGCGCTGGTGGCATGTTATGGAATCTGGCCTAATGATTGGTTGTGACTGAGTTATTGGTTGATTATGGATTATGATTGGGAATGCCATGAGTTTGCGTGTTGGAGTCTCACTTGTATGAGTGGTAGCGTGAGCTGTTTAGGTTAAGCTGTAAAGATGTCTAAGTCCCTAGTGGACTTTGTGTTGTATAGTTGGCGTGCTGGGAATTCAGGGTCGAATTCCTTTAAGTGGGGGAGAATATAACATTGCGGATCTTTCTTCAAGTCTGGGAATGCTTGGTCGGGCGTTTGGTGGATCCGCTGGTGATCTGAAAAATTTGGAAATACAGGCGGGTGGGTGAATCCCCTGTTTTTCCTCTTTTTCTTTCCACTATAATATTTCAGATCAGAAGGTTCTTGATCTGGGTGGTTGGTGGACCACCGGTATTTTGGTCAAATGAAAAAAAAAATCAGTTAGGTGGGTGAATCTCTGGGTTTTCTTTTCCACACCTAACTCCTTTTGCCTTTTCCCCTTTTCCCCCATGTGCTGCACTTTTTTCCCCTCACATTTTCTTTTCCCCACCCGCAGCCTCTTCTTCCTTCTTGGCTGGATTTTGCTTGGGTCTCCTCCTCCCTGGCCGAAGGCCCTTCTCCCTCCCACCAGCACGCAAGCCTCCTCCTCGTCCTCCTCTCCTTCCCCTCCCCCTCCCTCTCCATTGGTGGCGCCTCCATCCCCTCATCCATTTCGGCCAGCAAGCAGCAGCAGTTCTTCCTTCATTTCTCCCTTTGGTGGTGAGTGGATTCAATTATTTTTTTGGTCCTTGCTGTGCTAATGGAGGTGCTAGCAGGTGGGGTTGGTTCTAGGGTTCTTGGATTTGGGGATTTTGGGGGGAGGGGGAAATGGCTCTAGGGTTGGAGGGAACACTGTTCGGATTTCGAGCTATGCACAGTCCGGTTTTGCGACTGTGTTTTGGGCAAGAAAGATTCATTTCATGAGTAGCTACATGTAGAGACAGTTGTAGCTCATGTTCTTAGGTTTCAGTATAGTACCAGAACACAAATTTCCATTCAGCCAATTAAAAGTTATGACCTTTTTAGTGCAGGCTGCTCTGATTTAGTTCGTGTTGGTAGCTGAGATTTTGAACGTCTATTTAGAGCTATTTGCAAGTCGAATTATAATTTTTGGTTACCTGAAGAAAGTTGAGAAATTTCTTGTAGATAAATAAAATGTCCTTTTTTGCTTGATTTGGGTTCAGGAATCAAAAGTTATGCTATTTTGAAGTTGCTACCCTGAAACTGCAATCTGCTGAAAAATTCAGAGTCTGAACTGAAACTAAAAGTACAAGTTAAGAACATTAGGCTCAGTTTATAAATGAATGGCTATGGGATAATTGTAGGATATCCTCTTGTGGTTATTTAGAGCTCAAGAACTCAATTTTTAGCTTAGCCAATTGAAAGTTATGCTCATTTTAGCATGGATTGTCCAGAGTTAGGTTTAAAATGTGCAGTCTCTGTTCATCTATAATCTGGGCATTGTTCAAACATCTCCTGAATGAATTGCTATGGGGAAATGGTAGTTTAACCTTTTATGTTCAATTAGAGTATAAGAACACTCATTTTGGTTAAACCAATCAAAAGATATACTTGTTTTAGTAAACACTATACTGACTGAATGTTTAACACTTGTAGCCTCTGTTCATTTCAATTCTGGGACTGTTTTAGGCATGTCTTGACTGGTTGGCTGTAGAATAAAAGTTAGATTATCCTCTTGAGATCGTTTATAGTACAAGAACTCAAAATTTAGCTTAGCCGTTTCGGAGATATGTTAAATTTCGTGTTTTCTGTCGAGAAATCCATAATTGTTGGAAATTAGGGGCTTTTTTGAATTAGGATGTAGATGTGTTGTAGGTTATGTGAAGTATATAGTTTGTGAAAATATATTTGCAAATGCTATTTTCAGGTGGTGTATCCTCGGGAGTGGTATCGTCCTCACGCGACCCCCCTTCCCACGGTTTAGGCAAGTGTATTGTGATGAATACGGTTTGGTGGCCGTATGATTACTTATTGTTGTGATCTAATCGTATGATATGATGCGTTACCATGTCTTATTCTTGGATTTGATTCGACTAGTATGGATGATAACTTATGAAGGTGAGAATTGGTTATGTTTATGCATTTGGTTATGATTATGCAATAATGTTAGAAATGAATGCAGTTTGAAATTATTTGTGTCAATTGCATTGTGCATTAATAAGAGAAGAGGCGACCCATGCTGATGTGCGCCTCTGTGCTCACTCGTAGTGAGCACGAAAGTCCTACCTCGTAGTCCCATTCACCGAGGTGAACATGAGCGAGACAGTAAGAGTAGGCCCCTCCACGGGATAGAAGGGAATGAGAGGGTGCACACCGACGGGTGTGCACTCGGCAATACCGGTATGTGCTATGAAAGGTGAATTCATGAGCATACTTGTTGCATTGCATCTTGAGTGATGATTCTTGTGTTAAATGGTAACGTGTACAGTTGGGATTGAGTCGTGGACTCATCCGAAGAGATTTAATGAGGCTTGTATGAGTCGTGGACTCATCCAAAGAGTTTAATGAGGTATGTATATTAAATGAGTTATGAAGTGAAGGTGATAACCGCCGGTGATATCATTGTTTATGGACTTGTTGATTGGTATAAGAAATGTGTTTATACTATTGCTTGAAATTATTAATTGGATAATTACGTGTGGATATGATACACTTTGTTGAGTTTGGAACTCACACTTGTTTGTGTTGTTTTATTTTAGGTACCTCAAGAGCGGCATATTTGGGGAGAAGGGCTAGCACCACTTCACTCACATTGATCATCATGTAGTTGGATTAGTTGCTATACCACTTTTATAAATGCTGCTATATTAAAGAACTTGTTCTTTTGGATGGTTAGCTTGTAAGTGGCTTGATGGCATGACGGCTTAAATTCTTGTATCTTTGGTTATGGGGTGGTTATACTCTTAATTCATCTTTTGCTTCATGGTGATTTTTTTGGGTAGGCTTACTCATCAATGATATATATGTTGCTTAGTTGGATATCCTGTTGGGCAATGTGTATGTTTTATATATTGAAATTTGTCTTTTGTCTGCTGAGTGGATGTCCGTGTTTTAGGGGAGGTGCTACCGAATTTTTTTAGTTGATTCGTCAACCTACTAGTATGTTAGTTGCTTTGCAATGTTTTTATTTTCATGTCGGATGTTGGGTGCTGTTGAGGATGTGACATCCAGGGCATGTGGGGTGCCGGGGTGTTACAACCTTGACGCTCCTTCGCCACAATAAGTGGCAAAATGGAACGCCCGTGATTCATTGATGCTTAGCCCTCTTCTTCCCAATGTTAAGCATGTCCACAGTCGTGCTACCACTCGAGCTCGGTGCCAGCTCGATTCAATGAGCCTCCTTGGGTGCGCCTTGACATCCTGTAGCCGCCAAGCTCTATTTTACTGTCGTTGACTTGTGGACCAGCTTTGTCAGTCACCTAAGACTCAGCTAAGTCCTAGCCACTGACAAGCCGATCCCACTGGTCAGATCGCTGTAAAAACCTATTTAAACTTAAATTTAAACTTTAAGAAGCTGACATGTGGGGTCAGGTCATATTAAAGATTAAACCGAATCGTTATTTAAGCCATAAGTTACTGACGAGCGGGCCCGGACTATCAGCTACTCTCCTACTAAGCCAGCCCATTGACCGGTGGGCCCCCTTCATCAGCCTCAATGCAAATTTGAGAAAAGCCCATGAAAATCCAGAAAATGCGAAAGGGCGTTTTCTCTATTTCGAAAGCGTATTTTCCCATTTTGGGTGATTTTCAGGACATACCACCTTCAAATGCTTATATCTTGTGCATCCTAGCTCCAAATTTAGTTAAACTAGTTTCTAAATTTGTCTAAAATCTTGATCTTTCTGAATATCCAAAAATATTTAATTTTTAACCTATGTTATGAATTTTTGAACTTTAAATTTGAATGGAACCTAAGATATGTACTACTACAAAATTTTGCAGCCTAACTCAAAATTTGATGAAACAAATTTCTAAAAACTGCAGAGACCTTAAGGGCTTCATTTCTACAAAAATATTTGAACTAAACTTTAAATAGGGTTATTATTCAATGCATGCATTATTCAAAATTGAATAACTTTTGCCAACAAATTCAAAAATTGGTAAAACAAGTGCCTAAAACTCCCAAAAATCATGAGCCTACGTCTCTCTGAAAATGAGTGCAACCATAAGTGCTAGTATGGGATAGCCTTAACCTTTTATGTTATTTAGGTCTAACTTTGCATGTTGTAAAGCTGGAATAGTACGGGTTTTCTGGGATGGATTGCTTGAAGAGGTGCCCTCACCAAGGTGATGGGAACAACGCTTGTCGATACAACGGTGTACGGCTTACTATGGGGAGAAGTGGGACAATAGGGTGTATAATCATTCGTCGTACAGTGATTATACAAATATCTTCTACCACCATAGTAAGGGTTTGCCGTTACCAGACTGGTGCAAATTAGGTCTAGGTAATGTAATGGTTATGTCATTACTCTCTGCGGCACACTAAAGGAAGTGTGCTAATGATCTGCAAAAAGTGTCGGTCATGACTTGTGGGTAAAGATGTACGCCTCTACAGAGTGTAAAACTTTTCGAAAAGCCGCGCCCAACGTCATGGGCATTTGGTAAAGTCATCAAATAGTTAGAAATTTTAACACTTTACAAAATAGGAATGAATATGGAAATATTTGTTGGAAAATCTATATTTCAAGTGTTATGCCAGGGATTGGCAAAAGAGTGATGCGATACTCACAATCATAGAGGACTGTGAGTTATTGTGATTATGTTGTGTGACTCGCTATTTACATATTGGTTAAACTTGCTCTTACAAATTTCGCTTGCAAATTACTACTTGGTATTCATGTTCAATTCAGCTTACTTCAAAATAAACATTAGAAGCTTTTCTATTGATATAGCTTGCATTTTAATATATATGCATTTGTGATAAACTACAAGTCTTCCTGACTACGAAAGTACTCAACCTTTCTTAATTTATTGGTTTAGTGGATGAAGAAAGCGAGGTTCCCGAAGATGTATACTTCACCATAGGTCATAGGGACTATATCTCGGGACTAAAAAAGGGGGAGCATTCTTATATTCTGAAAGAAAAATATTTAGAAATAAGAAAAAGTAAATATAAATACTTGTAGCAAACTCCTGAGTCTATATTCCAGGATATTTGAGGAAGTGATGATGTCCTAGCATCAAGATTGGGAGTTTTCTTCCTCCTCTTACTAATCAGAGGAACATTATCCTCTGAATCCTCTCTCTTGCCCTGGATAAAGGGGAATGTCTGAAGATTTCTATATGGACGATCCCAATTGCGGTTGAACCATTTTTTATAGCGCACCTGGGATGAAGTCCTCGTCTGCATCCCCGCAGCGAATGGTATCCTCTTCTCTTGTGCCAATGGTCGGTCGCACACAGCCAGCACCAAGGCTTGACTAGTGCTAGTCAGTTCAGCACCAGCCTAAGTGGTGGTTGAAGCCACCGTCTTTTGAGCGCGCACCTCTAGTAGAGGTCCTCGGTTTCTTGGTCGATGAAGTAGACACTTTGTTCTCAAACTGGTTGGCAGCTCACTTTCGACCATGTATCTAAAAATGAGTTTATCTGTTAACACGAGGAATTAACAAAAATAATCAAAGAAATTTCTTGGTACTCACCATGAGGTGTTCTTTAATGAACTCATCACTTTGCCCGATCAGGCTGTAAGGCTGTTCGTTCAAAGCAGCCTAGTCAGACCCATCAGAAGAGACACGCAACATGACGCGACTCTTGAACAAGTCTCTTTGGTATTCAAAACTGATAGGGAAAATACCCATAAATGTTAGTAAAAATCATTTTAATAAGGAAAGGAAGAGGTCGGTAATTGAAATCCCTTTATCTCCAGGTTCATCCTTGGTTGAATCCTGGTCGCCTTCCATCCTTTAGGAAAATCTAAACCGCCTCTTCATGGGGCTCACCTTGTGGTACAGAAAATCGAAGACGATCTTCTGCCCCATCAAGTCTCCTTTCACCTACTTGGCAATGACCTTAAAAATGTCATTTTCCTCGTCGGTAAGGATCAGCAAATCCTTCTCCCTCTTCGCTTTGGCCCTTGTCCATATTGGGGCCACTTTCCTAGAGAATCGAAGATGGCTACCCCAGGGATTTCAGAGTAAAACCACTCCTACCGATAATCACGCCATTTGTCCTTGGTCGGGAGTGTTGGATAATGAGAGTCCATTTTTTCTTGGAGCTTAAAATAAGCGCTCCCAAAAATATCTTGACTCTTGCTATTCCTAGTATATTGGTAAATAGCGAAAAAGACAGAATGGTGAAGGAATTCTAAGGAAAGCTTCGCAAAGATGCGAGAAAATACTCAAAATTAGAATAGAATTTGGGGGAAGATGGTGGAGCTCGATCTCATAATGATCCAGCACATCAGCCAGAAACTCACACTTAGGGAGGCGAAATCCTAACTTCACCAAGGCAAGGAAGAAGACGAGATGCCCCTCCTGGAGCACTGGTTTCATATCCTCCCCGCTAGGGTCTTATCACAGCATTTCGTGAGGAGGGATCAAACCTTGCTCCTCAAGCTCCTTAATGCTCCCTTTAGTAAGAATCGACTTATCCATGGCGATGAGTTGTGAAGAAGAAGAAGACTAGAGACAAAAGAACTTAGAAAGGATTCAAGAAGTTACTTCTGCGCTCAAAGATAGGAAAGTCATAAGGAATCAAAGAGGATTTATCCCATTTATATAACCTAACTTGTGTCAGTTTTGGACACCGTTTTGGTTTCTAAGAAAGGGTAAAAACTGCCTTTTTTAATAATAAACAATAACTAACACCGGATTGATGTTCTCGAACTTCCTTTCAGATCTTCAAACTTTTCACCTCCTTTCCTTGATCATACTCTCCATCATAACTGATGAGAGAAGAAAAAAAGATAGAAGATGCACTACTATAGAACAGTACATCACTGCCGGCTCCAAAACGCCATCACTGCCGGTTATTGGAGCCGACAGTGATTGATCGACAGTGATACTTGGGATTATCACTCCCGGCTCAGGAACCGACAGTGATAAGGGTTATCACTGCCGGGTCAAACCAAAATCCGGTAGTGATAGTTCCATATCACTGCCAGCTCGAACAAACAACCGGCAGTGATATATATATCACTGTCGATTCTTGGACATAATAAGTAGTGATAAGCCATGGACCAGATGTTTTTATTGCATATTTTTTCTGCATTATATATTTTTATACAATATTTTTCTATAGTGTATTAAAATAGTATATAAAGCATTGTTAAATCATAATTCAAATATATTAAAGCATCACAATATTTGGTTTTTACAATAGTCTGTTTACAAATATAGTTTGACTACATCTCATTCACTTTGATTTTGCACTGACTCCAGTAGAAGGTGTCGAAGTAGGCATGTCACGAGTCAAGATTGAAGGAATGAGACGATGAGGCTACATGTGGAACTCGCCTTTTGGATTGATGACCTCATCACGAACGAATCTGGCGATCTGTTCTTGAATTGCTAAAATTTCTGTTAATAATAACTTATTGGTTCTCAGCTTGGAGCGTTGTTATTGAACAAATGAGAAAGCTAATTAATGATGATATATGTTAAATGAAAGAAAAGTAGGCATCAATGTGTAATTATATACCATAGCTTAGTTATAGCCGACACTCTCTGTGACAATTCAATGTATATTTGTACATACATAGTATGCACATAAATTGTTTCTCTGGTACTGCCTCATGCATGGAAAGTCGGTTATTATTTCAAAATGTTTCCTGTAGGGACGATACCGAACACTTTTCTTGCAATATCGTGCGAATGCCCTGTGAATGATTTTGAATAGTAATTAAACTTAAATGCAATAGAATGGGATATTGTTAGAGCAATAACACAACGATCGAGTTTACCTGTTCAGCATGTCCCAAAAGTCTTGATATAGATTAGTTGGTTTTCTCCTCAAGTCTAAGACAAAAATCCTGCTAGCATCTAAATGGATGATGAGGACCCAGTGAAACCTGCTTTTTAGATATTGATGCTTTTCACCTCCTTTCCTTGATCATACTCTTCATTACAAAAATCCTACTTGCATCTAACTGGATGATGAAGAGCTAAGAGAAGGCTTGAAAATAATAGAATTCGAAGAATCAGGGATGTTATCCTCAAACTTCTTTTTAGATATTGATGCTTTTCATCTCCTTTCCTTGATCATACTTTTCATTACAATTGATGAGAGGAGAAAGATGGGCGAAAGATGAAAAGCTTCAACAACTAAGAAGAAGTTTGAAAGCAATTTCTTCTGGACTAAGAAGTCTTAAAGTATGAAGTATACAAAGGAAGTCTTCTTCCCCTTTATATGCATTACACATTAAAGAGGGTTAGTGTCGGTTCAGTTACCGAGAGAAGTTCAAAGATTTCTGATTTATTGGCACTTAAAATAGTCAGATAATTAACGCATAGCACCATAAGGTCACAGAAGACGAAAAGCCTTGAGTAATAAACTCTTATTACTCAAGCCTTGGGGGCTAGTTAATGAGGATTAAAAAGCTTATCTTTCATTTGGGCCCTCAATATATAAAAATCATAGTCTATTAAAAGACCCACAAAAGAGCATAATTTAGAATGAAGCATGCGCTTATTCGGACGGTCAAGCCTCCGACCAGTCCAGTCAAAGTAGTCCATAGCATTGCTTCACACTGGTCGTCCCCTACTAGTGAAATATCCATCCCGACCAAAGAATTGGTTGGGGACAAGCGGTTATCCCCGTATATGTCTCCATATGGATAGTTATATGTCAGATGCGCATAACTAAATGGAAGTTATCTCTGAAAAAGGCACCCTTTGGTGAGAAGACACCATTTGGCAAGAAGACACCCCTTGGTTCTATGATGCTTTTTGGAGGTCAACTGCCTCCTCCTCAACTGATATAAATAGGGGACCGATCCGTGCTGTCAAGGAGGGATCGGAGAGCATTCGTAATTAGAATAAGCAGTGGTGACAAGCAATTGTAATCATAATACTTAAACTATGTATTTCTTGTACTCTGTTAGACCGCTTGGCTAATAAAGAAGCAATCCTCATTTCTCCTCTTAACCTTGTTACACCAGAAAACCAACATCATATTTCCATAACCTCAATCTAGCGACCCTAGGTCTTGAACATCGACAAAGCTAAAAACTGAAAGATATTCTGGGATAGCTTCTCATGGCTTCAGTGGGTTGAGATTTTGACTTTATCCACTAGAGTTGGAGAAAATTACCCCCTCCTACCAACTATAAAATCACAAACCCCAAATCTCTCACCCCCATTCCCGACCAATACCCCTCACACCTAACAGCTATGCCAAACACCAACCCTTTTGGGTCCAACCGTTCAGCGGTACAACCCTTTAGCCATATAGCATAGCCAAAAGCCACTTCTTAGAAAAACTACAGCCATACCAAACAGGATCTTAGGCTATTCCATGCGATATCTATGTTGCGTCTAGGTGCCTCCTAAGTCATTAGATATATAGTTTAAATAGTCTTCGCTTCGTTTTCTTGGTACAACATAATTTGTATTTTAGTTGGGCATGCCGGAGAATCAGTGTTGTAGAAAACAAAACCACTATTACGTTGTAGCTTTATAAATGTTTCTTTTTAATTTTTGTAATTACATTCTTTTATATGGCCTAATTCCAATTTTAGCACATGACCCTCAATGTATACCTTATATTAAAGCCAGGAGGATTGATGCCCTCCCAGTTAGGCCTAGGCAATAGGTTATTTCGGTTTCTTCGGTTCGGTTTTTTCGGTTTTTAAAAATTTCGGTTTTTGGACTCTGAAAACCGAACCGAAACCGAACTCTGGTAAAAACCGAACCGAACTAACCGAACCAATTTCGGTTCGATTAATTCGGTTTTTCGGTTAACCGAAAAAACCAGCCTGAAGGACAGCGCCTACACACTTCCGAGTGCTCGAGCCACCTGACGGCCGCTCAGAGCTCAACGACGAGGCTGCCAGAGATTACTACTTGGACAGGATGTGGTGATGAGATGGTGATGCAAGACTGGTTTGGATGTTACTAGTGTTTAGAGTAGAATTAGAGTCTCCAAATTCTGTACATACTTAAATGCTACTCGAAAGTGTTATTAGATTAAGGCATAAGGCAAGTCGCAAGTTTGATGGCATAGGAGAGGATGAATTTCTCTACTTCAGCAAAGTGTTTTGGCCAATCTTCTGGTGCATAGAATTACTATAACGGAGCACACACAATAGAACAAGGGAAGAGAAGTGCACAGACACAATGTTTAAAGATTATCAATTAGACAATTACCATTCATTCACATATTCATAAAATTTAGATGTTCCACCCAGTACATGAGAGGAGGGAGAAGCTACACTGCAGCCTTTCAAGGGGAGATTGAGTGTTAAAAAAGGGGGAAGATAATAATAATAAAATGGTGCATGAAAACACAGCAGAGGGGAGGGAAATACATTGTCCAAGTCAAGTAACACAAAATACATTGTCAAATGTCCATAAACAGAAAATAGATAATGTCCATTCAGTCATTCACACAAAATACATGTCCATAAAACACAAAATACAATTCCACCTGAATCTTGTGAACCTGAACTTGTCAAGCAATCCATGCCAAATCCTACCAATAACTTTTCATATCAGTCCATTGTTGGGGTTACAATAAAATTAGAAAACCTAAACATACTAGCAATACATTGTCCAGCAACAACTTACCCATCAACCAGTAAGTTTCCTCATTGGCATGCAGTTGTATCTGCAGAACATGTGTTGAAGTTACTTCAGGGTTAAAAGATAAAACAAAAGCTAAAATTGCTTGGTTCCTAAACATCATAGCCACTTAAGATAGCCAAAAAAACTTTAGTGCATGCCTGGTCAAGAAATTTGGGCTCGAAAGTAAGTTTGGCCAAGAAATTGGTTGTTTAGTAAAAAATGGTTATGTTTTTATGGCCACTTGTGTGCACAAAAGTTAATTTCAACATTTGGCTGCACCAACACATATTCTAGACATGATGTTTCTAAATTGACTTACTGAAAGCAGACTTCACAATCACAATTCCCAACAAGTCAACAGCTGCAACACTAGAAGGTAGAATCAAAGCTAAAAATTGAGAAAACACATATTATTAGAGCAATAATACGGAATTTGCAGATAACTAAAGAAAGGAATAGCCAATAGTGGAATATTGTCTTGAATCTCACCAGAATTTAAGTAGTAGTCTCACTAGGTTTGGTTACGGAGTCAGATTTAGACTTTTCTTTGGAAGAATTGGTAGCATCTTCTACAATTAGGGCTAAAATGGAGTAAAAGCGATAGTCAATAATGAATTTGTTTATTACCTTCCTCAATTTTGGCCAAGTTTGCTGGATCTTCTTCAATATTGATAGGTACGGATCGCCGTAACCAATCTTGTGTACAAACTAAGCACTGGACCATGAATGGTGTCAGTGAGCTCCTAAAGTCATCAAGGACACGACCGCTTGTGCTAAAGGCTGACTCAGATGCAACTGTTGATATGGGAACTGCTAATACATCACGAGCCAAGCGAGACAATATTGGGAATCTAGGAGAATTGCACTTCCACCACTCAAGAATATCAAAATTCTCGCTGTCTTCTTCATTATCTTCACCAAGGTATTTTTCAAGTTCAGACTTGCTAGTGCCAATTCCAGTATTTCTCATCCTCATCTTTTCCGCAATTAGGGATTTCATCAACCTAGTACCCCTTTCAATAAGTTGTTGCGAATCATTGGATTGTGGTGCCTTATCACTTGGAGCATATAGTTTTGTGTACTCATGAAACAAAGAACGAAAAGATTCATTCAGATGATTCCAAACTTCCTTTCCATCTTCTTCACCAAACATCTCTAAAATAGCTATATTTGTGTAATTAGATAGCTTGTATCTAGGATCAAGGGCAACAGCAATAAACATGAGCATGTTCAATTTATCTTTATCTCCCCAGTACTTGTAGTACTTCTCTAGCATCATTTGGCCCATTTCCTTACGCTTATCATCATCACTATGACACCATTGTCGCAACAAAAGCAAAACATCACCAATCTCATGAAATAAAATGTTAGATGTCACATGGTGTGTGGCAGAAACACGGAGAGTGAGCTTATAGAAGCGTCCAAGAAACTCTATCATCTTCTTTGCATTCTCCCAATCTCCACTTTCAGGAACTCCAGGACCTTTCTCACCACATAATTCTATTGTATAGTATGGATCTTCTTCACCATATCTTTCGAATACATCCTTATAAATTGCTGCAACATTCAACATAAGGTATGTCGAGTTCCATCTAGTACAGACATCTAGTGATAAGAATGATTTACTGTCCACCTTTGCCAATTCAGCACATTTCTTAAATTTGGCTATTATAGATGGGGAATTCTTAATAAATTTAACAGCAGCACGGACACATTGAATTGAAACTGATACTTCTTTCAGGCCATCAGATACTATCAAGTTAATAATATGTGCAACACATCTCATTTGAAGATACTTGCCTTTAGCAATGCTATTGTTAGAATTATTCAAGACCCTTCTCATGTAATTTAGAGCACTGTCATTGGAGCTAGCATTATCAACAGTCACTGTGAAGACTTTTTCAATGCACCATTCCATCAAACATTTCTCTAAAGATTTCCCAATGTCCTCCCCCCTATGACCTTTTACTAAGAAAAAACCAATGATCTTCTTATGTGGCTTCTAATCATTATCAATGAAATGTGCTGTGACACACATGTAGTTCTGTTGTGTGTTTGAAGTCCATGTATCAGTGGTGAGGGCAACTCTTTCACAAAAATCCTTAAAAAATTATTTGAGTTTAGCTTTCTCATTATTGAAAGTGCGAACAGAGTCTGTAGTAGTTGTTCTTCTAGAGGGAACAGAGAAACGTGGACAAGCTTTAGACATAAACTTTTTGAAACCTTCACGTTCAGAAAATGCAAAAGGAAGCTCGTCTATAATGATCATTTCAGCAAAAGCTTCCCTAAGTACTTCAGGATCGAACTTCCAAGTGGAAATGGCACAATGATTACTATACCCCTGATTTCCCTCTATTTGCAAAATACCTTGCTTAGGGTCTGTATTCCTATTAGGATTACGCTTGCAGATTCTCAAGTGAGAGTTTAAGGAGGATGTACCATTAGTTTTTGGATCACAACGAAGCTCACGGGCGCAATGTTTGCACTTGGCCTTCAGGACATCCCCAACTTTGATCTTGATAAAGCTTTCCCACACATCAGATCTTTGTGCCATTGCTTTTCTTTTCTTCACCTCCTGCTGTTGCGGCTATTGTTGCTGCTCATTCTCCATTTGTACAGTCTCTGTCTCATCCATTTGGCTATCACGGTTTCTAGTGTTTTCGTCCGACTCCACCATCTACAAATTGAGCAAGAGTGCAACACAATAGTTAGTGATTGAAAATATAAGGGAATTGACCAAGCAAACAAGCAATGAAGCGAATAATACGTTGCAGGATAGTTCTGTTGAGGCGGCCATTGTTCCTATTCCACACTAAGATGAGATTTCCTGACTCACTGAGAAATTCATAGCATACATAGCATTAGTATTGCTGGGATATATATTTTACAATTGCTAAGTTTAAAACTATGAAACACAATTTTTGAAACAGCCAAGGACATCAGTCACTGGAGCCAAAGCTATTCGCAATTGAATACTTTTCGGGATGTCAATATCAAGGCAACTACAATTGCTTTATTATCTTTAAAGGTGAATAGGCTTTTCTTTACGCTTGTCGTCTTGCTTCACGCCCAACACAACAAACAATGTCACAAGGGATATCTACAGAAGCTTTGAACTGTTAACATGTAGTAACCAAAGTAATAGACTACTGTCTATCTTGATCTGTTTGAAGCATCATGACAAAATATAGAGCATTAGTATCTTGGTGATTAACTTTCGTTTTGTCCATTGCTTAAATTCAGTACTTCAAGTAACCGAAAGGTGGGCGCTATCCAAATTTCAACAGATGTGCAACTTCATAAACTGAACGCATTTCTAAAATGCATTGAATGTCTAGGTATGAGTTGCAGGCAAAGCACCAGTTTGACAGATCACTGCAAACAATACATACAGTAACACAATGCTAAGTAAAACCAACTCATGTAAAGTTGTAAACATGCTACAACATAGTAGGACACTAGGACTGCTAGATTACAAAAGTAATCAACCTCAAAGCAAATCTAATGCCCAGGAATTTAGATGACATCAAAGCAATCGATCTCAAAGCAAATTAATTTTTTGTTTTGTCACAGGTAAATGCTCAGATCTAAAATAATTTTATGAGGAGTTGGACTTGGTTTTACCTCACCGGTCTGTTGGACTCCAGACTCCGGAGTAAACACAGAGGCAGAGTCGGCGGCATGCCGATGTCGGCAGTAGTCTGTAGAGATGGCGGTTGGGAGGACCGAAGGCGGCGTCAGCGGTAGCCGGTAGAGATCGATGCGGAGGAAGACTGGAGGCCGGCACTAGGGCCGCGTGGAGCCGAGGCCCATGAAGCTGCGAGGTTGGACGAAGAGACGCGGTCGCCGACGCCGCAAGTACGCGACCTAGGTTTGGCGGGCGGAGGAGCGGTGGTCGGTGGAGGCCTGGAGGCAGAGGGGACGAACGAATTGCCTGGACCGCCGGACGAGGGGTAGCCGAGTGGGGCCAAAGCCGCCGCGTCGCTGAATGGAATGGGGAATTGGGGATTTGGTGGGAGGATGGATCGGGGTGGGGATTTAGTGCATGGTGAGTGACCTAGCTCACAGACTTGACGGGGAGTTGGCGTCTTAACGACTTGGCGTTGCCCTTGCGCAAAACAATTCGGTTTATCGGTTAGATCGGTTACCAGAACTACAAAACCGAACCGAATACCGTACACCGAATAGTACCGAAAAAAACTGAACCGAAAATCGAACACCAAAAAAACCGAATTTTTCGGTTAATTTGGTTCGGTTCGGTTCGGTTTTTCGATTTCGGTTAAATTATGCCCACCCCTACTCCCAGCTATGTCACATCACCTTCTTCGTGCAAGGGTCCTTCGAAAATTTCAAAATCGTGTTTAGGTCCTTCGGTCAGTTTTTAAAAGAAAGGACCCAAAAAAATCAAAATTACGTTTAGATCCCTCCACGGTTTAAGTTCAGGTCCTCTCGGTGGTTTTTAGCAGAATGGACCCGAAAAATTAAATTATGCAAAAAACAATCAGAAATATCCGTCGAACCAAATTTTTCGCGGCTCAACGTCACGCGAACGAATTTCCCAAATTTCACACGGCAAGAGTTCCCATATAGCAAATTGTTAAACTATACATAGATCAATTTGAAGTCTTCGATTTAATTAAGGCCCAACAAACTTCTCCTATTTCTTCAACACTAGTCAAGTGTTGTTGCAACGGAAACCTAAACTTTTGACTTTGCACTACTATAAAAGAGGTTATATTAGACACGTTATCACTGACTGTTTTTTATAAAAACCATCTACAATAAGTCTCAGGCACATCACAAGTGGTTTTTTGCTAAAACCGTCTATGATGAGGGGCACATCACAGACGATTTTAATGAAAAACCATCTATGATGTGGGAGAGAACATCACAGACGGTTTTTGGCTAAAACCGTCTATGATGAGGGGCACATCATAGACGGTTTTAGCTAAAAACCATATAAGATGAGGGGGCACATCACAGACAGTTTTTGGCAAAAACCGTCTGTGATCAGGGACACATCATAGATGGTTTTTAGCTAAAATCATCTATAATGTATACATCGTTGTATCACAGGCGGTTTGGTCCTTGAACCGTCTATGATAACTCTGAGTAAAAGCACACCAATCGGCCGAGCCAGCACAGAATACTTCTGCCAGTACTTCCCATCGCAACTCCCCTCCCCCTCGAGGCCAGCCTCCTTCCCCCTGCAGCAGCATCGCCGGCCTCATTCCCTTGCAGCAGCCTCTTCGTCCCCCTCGCGGACAGCCCCCTCCCCGCGCGGCAGCGTCACTCGCCTCCTCCCCTCGTGGCATCCTCTGTGTCCTCCTCGCGGCAGCACAATCAGGCTGACCCCTCCCCTCATGGCAACGCCGCCCCCTGCCTCAACCTACATCGCTGGTACGAATCCCACCTTCCTTTGGTATTGCGGCTTCCTTCTGCACGGCGGAGAAGCCATGGGCGGCTTGCAGATCTTGACGCCTGCAGGAAGGGGCGATCGCCCGGCGAACTCGGCTGCTGCTCGATCCTCTGAGAAGGTCTACATCTCTTCGCTCGCGCTCCTCAAGATGCTCAAGCACGGTCAATCCCTCCTCGCTAACCCTAGTAGCCCCCTTCTTCCCCCTAATCTCCCTCTCCGCCACTAGTCTCCTTCTCCACAAACCTACGGTTAACTGCGTGGTTGAGTGCAGGGAGGGCCGGCGTGCCGATGGAGGTCATGGGCCTGATGCTCGGTGAGTTCATCGACGACTACACGGTCAGGGTGGTCGACATCTTCTCCATGCCACAGAGCAGGACCTGGGTTAGTGTTGAGGCCGTCGACCACGTCTTCTAGACTAACATGCTCGACATGCTCAAGTAGATCGGCAGGTACAGCTATAGATCTAGTGCTCTCCTTCTCTTAGATTCAGATTTTTCTATTTTGCTATGCTCAATCCTTTCGATAGATAACAAGCCCCCTATTGGAGAAATAAATTTGGATCAGTGACAGAAAGTTTCACACTTTTGAAGAATATATTTGCAGAATTGATGTTGAAGATAACTCGGTATTTTTATTTACACTGTCGGGATTAATTTTCGTTCATTTCCAATTTCTCCTCCTCTTGGGTTCAGATTTTGCGCGATTGGTTGGTTGGGTTCGAAGGTCCTTGTTTGGTGGAAGAACTGCAAGAGACACTACCTTGAAAAAGGCCATCTCTGGCGGTTCATAACTGCCATCAGTGGCAGTTTTTGAACCGCCACAGATTTAGTGCCACTGATAATCGAGGATAACACTATTTATGGCAGTTTTTGGCTAGAACAGCCACTGATATTCGGGTATCAGTGGAGGTTCGAGCCAAAAACCGCCACTAATAGTCGTATTATCAGTGGCGGTTTTTTGATAAAACTGCCACTAATATTCGGGTATCAGTGGCGGTTCGAGCCCAAAAACCGCCACTGATAATACGACTATTAGTGGTGGTTTATAGCTAGAACTGCCACTGATACAACTATCTGTGGCGGTTTTATATAAAACCGCCACTGATAGGACTAGTATCAGTGGCGGTTTTTGGATAGAACCGTCACTGATATTAACTCAGTAGCGGTTTTGGGCAAAAACCGCCGCTGATAATCCCACACACAAAAATAAAAAACTGGCATTTGTGGCTAGCCTCAGGCAGCGCTAGCCATGCCTCTGCAAAACAACTTCATTCAAGAACAACCAGGGCAGGGGAAGAACTGCCAGTAGTTTCCTTGAGCAGGCATACCATAGAACTAAAACATGAGTACACTAAAGTCATTGGACAGACCACTTACCTTTGTTTGTTTCACACCGAGGATCAAGCGAGCCGACACCATTTGCACTTACTTGGAAAACTAGTTCAAATGTATCAAAGATGATAAGCATTAAAACACAGAGTGACTTGTGAAAAGCATATAGCCAAAAGGTATAACATGAGTAGTAAATACCTGCTAACAACAATAGCAATATACTATTTGCTTTCATATGAAATCTGGATACAATACAGAACTCTACCAATTTGACTAAATTACCTCCCAATTTTGAATAAAGCTGTAGTTAAAGGTCGAGCATTATTGGACTAGCACAACCACCGACAAAAGAAGTGGCATTGACAAAGAAGGGTTCCCATTTGAAAGCAACAAAGAGTTATTTACACTTTGTAATGAAACAGAATTGAAGTAACAAAAACCTAAACTAGTGGAGGTAAACTAGAAGCCTACGGGTCTTCGGAGGTTGGAGACACGTGATGTGAGAGAAGAGTATGGGTGACTGGATCGTTGTTGTCTTCGTCATAAAACTCGCCTTTTTTGTTGATTACTTCCTTCATGATGAAGTAGGCGAGCTGGCCCTGAATGGCTTGGATTTCAGAAGGAAGCAGTCCTAAAGTAGACAACTTGAGGCGATATAAGTATAAAAAACATAATTAAGAGAGTATATAGAAATTGAGTGGTGTGAATCAATGTGTCATGTCAGCGTGACTGACCTCTACGTCATTGTCTTTTATTGTGCATGATAAGATTTCGCGCATGTCTTGGCATCTGAAGTACCCACATAAATTTGTTCCTTGCGGTACTTGTGACCTTTGCAAAATTGAATGAACTAAGATGTCGTCGAAGGAGCTATTTACTATGAAATACGATATTAGAATATTCCTTGCGTGCGTATTGGAAACTTAGTACGGATTGTAAGGGATTTGTGGTATGGGCGGTATCTCGAGCTCTTCTGACAATATCTTTTGAACGCCTCATTTATTAAATGTGTCATCACTTCAAAGTCTTTTTTAGGTTTATCCAGTGGATCCATGATCAGCATCTTGCTCTTTTCTGGATGAATTATTACGAGAATCCATTGGAAGCTACATACACATGCATGATGACATAGTCATTAGTCCTTACATCAGAGTAAATAACGAAATAAATGAGTAATTTAACTAGCTAGTGAGGAACTTACTTAAAATGGTATGGTAAAAGTATAAACTCCTTGTCTTGTAGTTTAATCAAAACTTTATATACGTACTCCTCGACCTCCTTTGGTGCTCTTTTGATTTCATATTGGCAAACCGTTCCCGGGTCGAGGAATCCCACTGGCCCCTTGGTTCTTCGTAATTCAATCATCTCGTATCTATATAACGAAATAGTTAGTCATGACATTTATCGGTATTACATGAATGTAGGCCAAGATTGATATATTAGACACTTAAAGTGACCAGCATCTCAAAAAAGATATGTCGAGGGTGTCGTGATAGAACAAGTTGTGCAAGTTATCGAATTCTATTAAGAAGTAGCCATGGCCCTCATGCTGAAAATGTTCCTCACAGAAAATTGCAGTGATCACCTTCGGGAGTACGTCTTGGTTGGATCGATCCATGTACCATGCATGTAATCGCTGCATCATGGGTGTTAGACTTTTTAACTTCGAAGCGGTGACTAAGGGCTTCCCTACCTCGAATTTCAATCTTTGTTGATTATCTTGGTCATCAGACTTCGCCTTGCCCTTACTTTTTTGTTGCACGACATCATACTCGGTCCTGGCTTCTCCTAATCTGGCTAATACGGCTTGTCTAATGTGCCAATTTTTGGGATCAGGGGTTCTAGGTTTGTCCTTTGAAGTACCAGGTGTTATAGGTTTCTGCTTTGGAGTACTAACAGTGGCCACCTTTATGGGGTCCTCAATGGATTTCTTTTCTACCTCATCTTGCTACGCACCATTTCACTCTCAGTCTTTGGTGACGGATCGAGGATTATCTTGCGCAGAGAGGTGGCCTTGCATGGTCCAAGGCGATGTCACGCTTGCGCCATCGATGAATGAGTGGGCGGCACTTCCTAGAGTTGTTATCTCATCATTGGCGGGTTTTCTAGCCCGATCTCGAAAAAGCGTGCAAATCTTGTGTCCACTGGACCTTTGCATAACTGGCGCTATCGGGGTATTGTGCGGGACATCCCCTTCTTGGCACGGATAAACTACCCCAGCGCACTGTACAAATATGTTCATCACGGATGCGTTGGTGACGGGTGTGGGGTCCTGTATGTCGTCCACAGGATAATGGTTGTTGTTCGCTTCTGCCAATGGCGTGGATGCGCAACTACTGTGACGACCTGTAGGGCTGGAGAAAACGTTGTGGGCCTGCGACTGGCTCAAGGCTTGTTGTACTTGTCGTTCAACTTGTTCTTCAATGGTGCCTTGTATTTCTCGCAGAACCCTTTCCTTCATCATTTCCATTTCCTTCTCAGCCCGCTCTTCTTTAGCTCTCTTTCGACTCCTATAAGAGTCTCCGTGCTCAGGGAATCCACTCCTCCATGGAACCTTGACCCCGACGCTTCGTGTCCGACCAGGGTGCTCTTTGTTTCCTAGGACCGCTGTTATCTCGTCTTTCTCCCTGTCTGTGTGAAAAGATCCTTGGGTGGACTGGGTGTAAAACTCATGAACTCTTTGCGTCATTACTTCGTCTTCGCTGCTCTTGAATGATAAACCCCCAGTAGACAAGATATCTGTCCTCGCTAGCACGTAGTGCTTCACTCGGTTTGGTAGTCCGATCAAGGGACTTGTGCTAGCCAATTGGACCGCTTCTAATTCCTGCCTCTCCCATTGAGTAAATTTACCCGTGTACCCACTGGTGCCAAGTCTGTGGGGGTGAGTATTCCTTCTTACGATGCTAATGTGGTCCTCACTGGACTCCCTTGCTGCTTTGGATTGCTTCATCGCCACAAACTCATCCCAATATGGCTCTAATCTTGGGTACTCTCCGATGGCTGACCGGTTTTGCTTCACATAATTTATGTTCAGCCTCGCCTTGAAGTTTCTCCACGCCGCATCCATGGTCATCAATGCGTCGCGACGCACGAGGTCTTTGGCTCCTTCGACGAATTCGAAGGTTTCTTTGAGCTCCCTCCACAGTCCTCTATGGTAGCTCGAGGCACTTTATGCCAATCCAAATAGGTGATTGGCACTTTATCCCTTACGATATACCCGCATGTTGACCTGTATTTTGCTGCTGATTTTCTCGGTGCAACAGGGGCCCCAGTATGTAAGACCTCTGAGATGGTGTACAGGCCTTCAGGCTTCTTAGTTTTCCCTCGTCCTCGGCGTCTTGCAACAGGAGCATCATCTGCAACAGCGGTGGAGGCCTCAGCACCTTCGGTGGTTGGGTGGAGGGTAAGGTACCTACTCAGGCTCTCCTCTATTATAGGCTCGGTTTCGAGTTCCATTAGAATTTCTTGAGAAGAATGACACTTAGGAGCTGGTCAAGTTACCAATTGAGAAGAAGGTTATCTGTTGCAAATGGATCTTTAAGAAGAAAGAAAGTATATCACCAACTGAACAGGTTAGGTACAAGGCAAGACTTTTGCTAAAGGACACATGAAATAAATTTTAGGTGTTGATTTCACATAGATCTCTCTAGTTGTGAAGCGTAGTTCTAATAATCTTGCATCTTGAGCATTGTGACTATACATGATTATGAGTTTGATCAATTGGACGTGAAACACGGATTTCTTTCTTTATGTCTACAATCAGTTGTACTCCTCTTTGGTGACCAATAAAATATAACCTCCTTGGTCTAAAAAAATATACTTTTTTTGGATCTCAGGGAGTATATAAATGGTTATGGCCACTAATTCATGACTATAGCACATAGATACTTCTAAGAAAATAGATAAAGATCTAAAAATATTTTAATTGGATGCTCTACGGCATTCTTAGGGGATAATAATATTTCTTTTGTGAGATCATAGAATATTATTAGTATGGTATGACATATATTATCTTTTGCTTCAAAACAACAATCTACGAAATAACGAAATAATAATACCTTTGCATTGTTTAAAAGGAACGATGTGTCTAGAGTAATGTATCTAGAGTCCAAAATTTCAGTATAAGTTCTTTTGCAGTGAGCAATGTATCTAGAGCAAGCAATGTAGAACTAATCATTCACCAAGATCTGAGGTGGAGAAGCTACCACAGGGCATCATGGACATTACTACTATAGATTCATTCTAGTGCTCATTTCAATTAATATAATTCATGTATGAAGATCAGCTAGCTCCGACCAACTAAATCCTAGTGTGCAAATAAGCAAGATATGTAATGTTTTCTTGCCATGGCTACCAATTTCCTTCCATGTTCCCATCAATATCAAGCAAATGGTACAACAGCTCGTGATTATTTTAAAATGTAGCATATGTACTTGTCAATTATAAGCATAATATTTGTCAACTATCTGATCAACATAATTGTCTAGCTACTTGAAGCAAGCTGAAATGATCATGTGTTTTCTTAACACAGGAAATAGGTATGACTTTTTTTAAGGATTTAGTACTTTGTTTCCTTGTAAAATTCTTGCAAAAATTCATTGAATTATCCATTCCAAACATACATGCCATTGGTCAATTTCTTCACATTCATCACAGTACCTTTACAAGAGGAAGTAAAACTAGCAACCAAAATCTATGTCATGAATTATTCTTATGAATGGTGATCATCTATATATATATAATCTAACATCACTAAGAGTTATCTCAAAACACTTCAAGGGCGGCGCCAACGGGGGCAGCGGCGTCGGGGACGGCAACGTGGGGGGAGGGCGGCCTCGTCGGGGGAGTCGTCGGGCGGAGTCGGGGGCGGTGTTAAGCGGCGTCGGGCGGCGTCGAGGCGGCGTCGCGCGCGTCGAGGCGGCGCGCGCGAGCGTCGCCTGGCGTCGAGCCCGGCGCGGCGGCGTGACGGCGTCGAAAAGCGCGCGCGGCGTAGGGCGGCGTCGGGCGCGTCGGGCTCGGTGAGAAGAGTTTAGGGTTTAGGGCAAGGGTGAGAAGAGTGACCGCTGTATCAGCTTTTATATGTGGGTTATCTGTGGCGGTTATTTACACGAACCGCCACTGATAAATATATTATCTGTGACGGTTATTTATACGAACCGCCACTGATAAGGTTATCAGTGGCGGTTCCTATACAGAACTGCCACAGATAACCCACATATAATCCTAATAAATATTACATACCCTATATAATCCTGCTAAATATTATATACCCTATATAATCCTAATATAGTAATGACCACATTTCCATTACTCTATACAAATGCATATTGTTTACATCACATTGCCATTACTCGTACATAGCTAATTGTTTTCTTTCACAATTTGCCCTTCTTCATGATCGTCACGATGATAGGTAGCTTCCTGAGTGGTTTCTTCCTCGAGCCTGATGTTGCCATCTACGAAAGGAGGCAACTCGTCAAACTGGTTGTACTCATCCTCATCCACGACATTCTCAACTCCGACGATCCTTCTTTTTCCCTGAAGAACTACATGGCGCTTCTTATCTGCCGTGTCGATTACATAGAAGACTTGTGCTACTTGCTTCGCAAGTACGAATGGTTCGTCTCTGTATCCGACATGTTCGATGTCCAAAGTAGTGAAGCCATACTTGTCCACCTTGACACCCCTTGGGAGTTATACCCAACGACAACGAAACATCGGGATCTTAAAAATACATTAGTCGAGCTCCCAAATCTCTTCTATGAACCCATAGAAGCTACTCTTCTTACTGCCTGTGTTGTCATAGGCATCTATGCGGACACCACTATCTTGGTAAGTACTTTTGCTATCCTGAGATCTCGTGTAAAAGGTATATCCATTTATGTCGTATTCTTGCCATGTCAAGATTGTCCCTGATAGCCCTTTTGCCAACCACCTCAATATAACACTCGTTTCTTTTCCAGTCATATGCTCTTTGAACCAATGATTGAACAAACGGTTATGCTCTTTTGTTACCCAAGCCTCTGATCGTCCATGATTTTCCTCTCGTAGCTTATCCTTGTGCATGTCCATATACGAGGACACCTCAACTGACTGTTGCAAGACTGTGAAATGAGCTTTTTCGAACAATCCATGATAGTAAGAATTTATTGATTTCCTTCCAATCGTCCCTTTCCCAGCTAGCCTACCCTCATGGTGAGATACAGGCACTCCTACCGGTTCCACGCCCTCCATGTAATCCACGCAAAACTCGATAACCTCATCAGTTGCATAACCTTCCACAATGCAGCCCTCCGGCCGAGATCGATTGCGTACATAATTTTTTAGAATACCCATGTACCTTTCGAACGGGTACATCTGATGCAGGAATACGGGGCCACATACATTTATCTCATTCACAAGGTGAACAATGAGATGAACCATTATATCAAAAAATGATTGAGGAAAATACATCTCTAGCTGGCATAGTGTCTTCACCACATCATTCTGCAGTTCAGAAAGTCCGATGGGATTGATGACCTTCTGTGAAATCGTGTTGAAGAAGAAACACAACCTCATTATTGCCTCTCGGACCTTTCGAAAAATACCTCGATTGCAATAGGAAGCATTTGTGTCATCATCACATGACAATCATGAGACTTCATGCCAGTTAACTTCAAATCTTTCATCAAGACCAGTTTCTTGATGCTTGCGGAGTAACCAGACGGAACTTTCACACCATGCAAGCATTTGCATAGGTCTGTTCTCTCTTTCTTGGATAGAGTGTAGCAAGCTGGGGGAAGGTAAAGTCGGCCTTTCCCGTTGTCTTGAGGATGTAGCTCACTCGATTTTCATATCTTCGAGTCGCCGTGCCTTGATCAGTCCTTAGTTTTGCTACGAATATTGACAAAAGACCAATCAAGCTGTCACATACATTTTTCTCTACGTGCATGACGTCTATGCAGTGTCGAACTTCTAAGTCCTTCCAATAGGGCAAGTTCCAAAATATCGATCTCTTCTTCCACGTGGTCTTCTCAGTATGAGACCTCGATTTATTATTACTCTCTCCCTTTCCAAGTACAACATTAATATCCTTAACCATATCATATACCTCTTCCCCACGACGAGGCCTTGGAGCTATACCATCCTCTTTTGTCCCGTCAAATTGTTTCTTCATATTGCGGTAGGGGTGATTCCTGCGAAGGAACCTATGGTGATGCATGTACACAGTTTTCCTCGAGTTATTGAGCCACACACTAGCGGTTTCATCCATGCAATGGGGGCATGCTTTGGCCCCTTTTATAGTACGACTGGATAGGTTACCAAGGGCAGGGAAATCATTGATGGTGCAAAACAACAATGCGCGTAGGATGAAGTACTCTCGCTTTTACTCATCCCATACCTATACACCTTCGTTCCACAGTATCACAAGATCTTCCACCAATGGTTGTAGGTATACATCAATATCATTGCCAGGTTGTCTCGGCCCTTGGATAAGCAACGACATCATAATGTACTTTCGTTTCATACACAACCAAGGAGGAAGGTTATAGATACAGAGAGTCACGGGCCAAGTGCTATGAATACTACTCATGTTACCGAAAGGATTCATTCCATCCGTACTCAACCCAAACCTTATATTCCTCGGTTCATTCCCGAAGTCCTTCCTAAAGAGCCTATCGATGGTTCTCCACTGGGCAGAATCAGTAGGGTGTCTCAGCTTTCCATTCCTTTTACGCTCTTCTGAGTGCCATCGCATCAATTGGGCATGCTTTTTGTTTCCAAATAAACGCTTCAACCGAGGTATTACTGGTAAATACCACACCACTTTAGCGGGAGCTCCTTTCTTCACCACGGTGCCCTCGCTGTCATGGCCTTTACACTTGTATCGCGATGATTTGCACACCGGACATACATGCATGTCTGTATACTCTTTGCGATAGAGTATACAATCGTTTGGACATGCATGTATTCTTTCTACTTTCAATCCCATTGGACATACAACCTTCTTAACTAAATAAGTGGTTATCGGCAATACATTTCCATTTGGAAGGATGTCCGCTAAGAGATGTAATAGTGCCGTGAAACTCTTATCGGACCAACCATTGCTTTCCTTCAATTTTAGAAGTGAAAGCACGGTGTGCAACTTTGTGTATTCCTCCTTGCAACCCGGGAACAAAGGTGTGTTCAAGTCGTCCAACAAACCCTTGAATTGATTAAACTCTCTCTAAATAGTGTAGTTCCCTTCTCCATCGCGCAACATCTGAGCAAGATTATTATCGTCATCAATGTCCAACCTATCCTCATCAGATCCATAACCGATGTCAGCTTCCATAATGCCTTCTCCATCATCCAATACGTTATCACCTTCATGTATGTTTTCCTCTTCACCGTGACTTGTCCAACGTGTATAGCCAAGTACAAAACCCCTTCGAATCAAGTGCAAGTGGATGTGCTCTTTGTCTGAAAACATTTTCTCATTCTTGCAATCAATGCATGGACAATGTATGTACTCCGTCTTCTTGTGCAACTTGTTCTCCTCAATGCCCTTAGAAAAGCAGATACCCGTCGATGTAATCTCTACATAGCAGTTCGCATTGTACATCTATCTCGATCCATCTAAAATTAATTAACATATAAAAATTGATTAAAAAACTAATCTAATTACTTATCATCTAAAGGAGCTAGATAATAAATTCATCATCTAAAAATGATGAGCACCCACCTACCAAATTAACTAAAATTTCATGTATATTAATATCCAATAATCTTAAATAAATAAATTTAATATATGCAAGATGTATATGTCTGTACACTAATGGAACCAAATTAATAGTAATTAAAAAACTAATCTGAATACTTATCCTCTAAAGCAGCTAGATAATAAATTCATCATCTAAAAATGATGAGCACCCACCTACCAAATTAACTAAAATTCCATTTATATTAATATCCAATAATCTTAGTTAAATAAATTTAATATATGTCCACACTAATGGAACCAAATTAATAGTAATTAAAAAACTATTCTAATTACTTATCATCTAAAGAAGCTAGATCATAAATTCATCATCTACCAAATTAACTTAAAATGCAATTTATATTAAATATATGCTTGATCATAATTCATCATCTATAAAACAAACACAACATCATCTAATGAACCTAGATAGGAAATAAATTCATCAACTACAAAATGGTAGGTAAATAAAAATAAACAAAATCTAAACTTTTCATCTCATCTACATATAAACCTTAATTAAACTAGGTTTAAAAATTAAATTGCAACAATATTAACACAAATCAAGAGAGGAGAAAAAATAACTCACCAAGGAACAACTAGAGGAAGTACAAGCACAAGAATTGGAGAAAACGAAATCTGAAATTTAGAGGTTTTGGTTTGCTCTCGGGAGGAAGAAGACCAGTGCTGCTACTGACCACCTATTTATTGGCAATATTATCAATGGCGGTTGTTAACTAGAACCGCCATTGATAACATTATCAGTGGCGGTTCTATCCAAGAACCGCCACTGATAATCGAGGATAGAACCGCCACGGATAATACAATAGTATCAGTGGCGGTTGGAGGATAGAACCGCCACTGATAACCTATTTATCAGTGGCGGTTTTATCCTCCAACCACCACTAATGATGTATTTGTTATCAGTGGCGGTTCTATCCTTGAACCGCCACTGATAATTCATTATCAGTGGCGGTTCGAGGATAGAACCACCACTTATATTCTTCCCGCCATTTTCAGTATAGAACCGCCACTGATAATTATATTTGTGGCGGTTCGAAAAAACCACCACAAATAGACCGTCACCTATTGCAGGTTTTGGCGTAGTAAGAAGGAATCAACTAGGCACATCCACCATTATTTGCTGGAACAGGCCCATGATTTGATCAGCTTGTCGTCTCTGCCACTTGAATTGAATTAGATGGTGTTTTGTGAAGTCTGTGGTTTAGTTCATAATTTACACAATTGAACTGTGAAGCCCCTTTAATTTGCATTAAAAATATCATCTTTACAGACCCTTTTGCAGGAATTCATGGCCTAACATGTGAAGTTCTAAATGTTGTGTTCTAGTGGTAATTTACACAATTGAGCTGTGAATTCTGCTTGCTCATGGGGCTATGAGTTCACTAAGCTGCCATAAGAATATTTGTTGGATCTTTAGTGTGTATTCAGTAATTTGGTGTGCATGAATCCTGGGCTGAGCATTCAATTGTTTCCATTCCCATTGTTCCTTCTTACGTTTCTTTTGTCTTTTAGTAACACTTGCTTTTAGCTAGGCTTGTTCATGTACTAGCTCATTTCGTATATTTTAACTCAGGAAAAAGGATTCTTCATTTCTGTTGGCTTTTATTTACATGCATCTTATTATGTGCCATATATAGCAATATGCTTTTCTTATGCACGGTTGATAAGAAAAATGTTCATGTTGTCCTTGATTTTTTACCTGATTTTTCAGTGTTTCCACAGGAATGATGTGGTTTGCTTTCCCTGTTTAGTTCGAGCTATATTTTTCACCTGCATGGCTGGGACCAACAACCATGGAGCACCGATGGAGGATTGGATGCTTCCCACACCCAGCCCAAGAACACTCATGTCAAGTGGGGTGCCTCCATTTTGGGCAGGTGAGTTATCTAATCTCAGGTGTTAAATTTGAGTCCACTGTCTTTCTGGAATTGCTAAAATGATCAATATTGATCTTTCCCAGAGACACAACAAGGAATATTTGATGCAGTTCTCAAAGGGCCCATATATTGATTTATAAACTAGTTTCCAGCATAATTTTACTTTTAGTTCCTCGAATTATTTAGGGTTTATGATTATTTTTATATTTGTTTACTGAATTATAATGTTATGCCAGGGCATCCCTGGATCTGTGAAAATTGAGTGACCACTGATCAAGTTCTGGATCCCAGTGTTATCTCTCGTCTCAAATAGTTTAGTGCAATGAACTAGTTAAAGAAGTTGGCTCTGAGAGTGAGTGCTTTATCTACTTTTACACTTTCATATTTCTGCTATAACATTTGTTGTCATTTTATCATCATGATCAAGCATAATTGATTTTTCATCAGAGTCTCTCGATACGTCATGATATTTGTCCTCTGTGGATCCTTACAAAAGTGAAATAGTTTAGATTGCAGTAGCATGTTAACATCATGTATTATCGTGGACAATTGGTGCTATGAAGGTTAGACTTCTCTCATATATATAAGTTATGCTGCAATGCTGCATGCATATTTGTTGTTGGCTAATCAATTAACACTACAATTCATGTGGAATTACTTCATGATGATTGCCAGCCTCTTGCATATGGTACAAGAAACCAGAAGTGTCTGTGATGTATCTTTTTTGTAAAGCCCCCATTTCTGATATTGAATACCAATAATGGGTTCTCTGTGCATACTGTACTAGTCCCATGATCAGTGGCTAGTACGCACAGATTACAAATTGAAATCATTTCCATATACAATAATATTACATACGCTAAGCGTCCGAGATTACAAAATAGTATTGCAAGCCAAAAAAACTTGAAAGCAGCAGCGGAAACTTTATTTCTCTTCTAGTATGCCCATTCACCCTCAGGCAACAGACAAGGTAAAGCCCTAGAAAAGATCGTCATCATAGCCCTCGAATTCTGTATGGTCGTAATGATCATCGGAGTATTCTGTATCATCACCTAAAAACAACATTGATAGCAAGGTTGAGTACATGGTGTACTCAGCAAGTTTTATAGTGTATCGCAAATGCAAATATAAATAAATGCAGGTTGTAGCAATAGAATGGTCTCTACAGTTATTTTGCATTGGCAAATTGAAGCATAATCATATACTAGATTTCAACCGAAATTTGTAAAAGAGCATTCGTTGTAATAGCAAGTATTGATGGCATAAATTAATCATCATAACACAGTCTACCCGACTGATTCAATCCATTCCCATGTCATCTCCTGACATGAAGTATATTCCAAAACACCATTTCCCCATCAAATCATTTTGAAAATATTAAAACTCTAACCATGTGATGACGGTACCAAGTGCCTTTAACCGTAGGTGCGGCTGATTAATTAGATTTACACTCTACAGAGGTGTACAGCTTTACCCACAAGAAATGATCTGCCATTTTTGCCAAGCCAGTTGACACTCTTCCTTTGGGGTGTCGGCATGGTGATCATGACATAATCGTTACATTGTTTAGACCTAATTTTGCACCAACTCGATGACGTTAAATCCTTGTTATGGAGAAGAAACATGACAGTGTATCCCTGTCATTATAAAGTGGTAACACGAGCAGTAAATCCCTATGATAGAAGCAGTAAATCCCTGCCATAGAAGCAGTAAATCACTGTGATAAGAGTTTCTTCCCATACCAAGGTGTACACCGTTATACCGATATGCATTTACCCACAACGAAGTGTGGAAACCCCTCATAAGCAAACCTAGAAAGGAGTGCTCATACTATCTCCCGCCTACCAATGTGCAAAGCCAAACCTAAGCAACTTAATAGGTTAAGGCTGCCCCATCCTAGCACTTGTGGTTGCACGGAGTCTTGGCGTGAAAATAACCCATAGCTCAGTCCTTAATCCGACACGGGCAATAATCTCCCCCTATACTACGTACAAGTCTAGCCCTTGCACAACCGGCTATTGCCAATAATTTCCCGCATCTAAACCATCGTTTTATTTTGAGTTTTTAGTCAAAATATCCACAATTGGCACTTAGTAATTCCAACATTTTCAAATTCCCAAGAAGCAGTTTGATTTGATCACCTACTCCATTGCTAAATGAGCATGGCTAAGCATGATTACTAATCGTATATACCCAATTTGACATTACGTAATGTCTACCCTTTTTCTATGGTTATCAAGGTTCACATATCCATAGTTATCAAGGAAGTTCCATGAAATATTAGGTATATCTACCAACATTCCAACATAGCATTTTTATGACAAGTACGCGCATGCATAATAGCTTTGCAAACATTGAAAGTAAATATTTTAAATAATAGGACCAAAATGGTCAAGGGGGTGCTTGCCTTGCTGATCGCAGTCAGGTATAAAGTCTGGGTCGTCGGCGAGATCGTCGTCTACTAATTCAGGCTCGTCGGAATCTATTCGTCGATCATCAAGAATAACATACAATAAATAGCGAACCAATATAAGGGCAAAAAGAAGATAGATAGAAAATCCAAATAAAAACTTATTTGGAGAACCATGAGTATTTATTGGTAAGATTTTGATTCATGTTTATGTGGTCATACTGTCTTTTCATTGGTGTTTACCTTCACTGCTTTTGGACTAAAAGATATCAAGTATTTCTTGCTTCATGTGAATTATTTATTTTATTTTAACGAATTCTAGATGCTAAAATTATTTGAAGTAGAAAGATTTGTCTTATGGTGATACCATAAAATAGTATGTTGTTAATAGGATTCAGATGCAAAGCAATGTATTTAAAGACTTTTTGAATTAAATATTTTTCACCAAACTTCTTGCTGCCATTTTATTATGTAGGCATGACACATTAAGTTATTTACCACATCTCCATGAACTAAGTTTTAGATGCAGGTATGGACTTGCATGAACACATACATACATATATATACACATGCATATGCTGATTATGCTCTTCATACTAAAACACATCCTATTTGCATAAATCATTGATTGATCAATATTTTTACCTAGCCTAACATTATACTGTTATTATGCTAAAAAAAGAAATATGCCTAGCACCCTTCTGAAATTATTTTCTTATTAATTTATTTATTATTATATAATCAGACTAAAATATTAGATTTCAATAGAAAAGACCAAAAATAACTAGTTAACCAAATATTTTTATATGCATGGGTTCCTAGTAGAATGAGGATCATAATAAAATTGGTTCCATACAAATTCAACTTTATTTGCAAAGTTTCTACATTTAGTCTACTTTGATATCTACTATTCACCTTTGTATTAAAATATTTTTCCAGAATAGTTTTTCAAAATATTTTTGCATATTCTGGAAGCTTTTGATTTTAGATGAATTTAGAAATTAGTTTCATCTCATGTGGATTTCAAATGCGAAAGATATTCAAGTTTGAATTTTTAACCGATTCAAAAATCTAATGAAAATAGCATAATACGTTTTCGAAATACCGAAAACGTCTTTTGCTTCGCACCAACAGTTCCCGTTCAAAACCGACTGAGACACTAACAGCTCAGGCCCGCTTGTCAGCGAGACCGAACAGGGCATGAGCTAGGGCTCACCTTCGGCGAGGATCCGGTGATGCTCCGGTCCGGCTGAAGGCACGGTTAGCATCAGTACACTATTGCGCGTCTAATGGTGGTACCCATTCTTACCGGCGACTAGCCGAACCATCTCGCCACCGTGGACATGCAGCGGTGGAGGAGGTGGCGAGCCGTGCCGGTGACAGAGGGCATCCCCAATGGAATGGGTTCCAGTTCTAGCATCTATGGGTTCCAGTGGTTTCATTTTTGCCAAATGGAAGCTCAGAGAAGGGTTGGATTAGCTCACCACCGATCGCCGGTTTCGGAGAAGAAGGGGGCGTAGTGGCGGCGGAGCTCCGGTCGGAATTTCCTGAAAATAACAAAGGGGTTTTCATTCTTGTGAGCTGGTGATGCTATAACGAAAAGCAATTGATGAATGGTTGCTTGCATCACCTTCAATCGATCACGAACCAAAAGTTAGGGTTCTTCGGCTGATTCGGGAAAACGCGAAATTGGCAGTGATCAGTGGAGTAGGATGGACGAGACTAGAGGGGTTTTGAAGCACGGTCTTTGGCGAACTCAATCCGGTATTTATAGCCGAGGGATTCGCTATAGATGAGCCCGTCACCTGGTGTGAACTCAGCTGAGTTTTCCGACGCCAGAACAGGAGAAGGCATGGGCCAAATTGCAGATTTTCAGGGTGAGGACAAGGCGTGGCAAGTTAGTAATGAGGCGGTTTCCTCAGGAGTCGTAGAGTGGCAGAGGTGGCGAAACTACAGCCAGCGAAGCGCTCTGGTCACGCGCGAGCTCGGCTGTGAGAGGGGAAGAAGAAGACGGTGGCAGCGGCTGACAGGTGGGACCACACAGTGAATCGGGCCCGCGCGGCAGAGAGACAGAGGGAGAACTCTGGCTTGAACTACAAGAGGGCTGAATTGCTTCACTGAATTCGTTGCCTATCTAATTAGTAAATTAATGAGGAATTTACTGAGTGTACCAGACCTAGCTTAGGATCTAGCATTAAAATTTCATACCTATTGGAAGCTTGTAGAATTTACAAAAATTCTGACAATGCACTGTGCACAAATTTATGCATTCAGTTTTATATTTATTTAGGTATGTTTATCTTATTCAAAAATTTAGAAACTTTGTTTTCTGGTTCATTATGGGCACAGTAACCTCCTGTAAAATTATCGTCTTCAGATTCATGAAATTTTATTTAATAAAATTCTGACATTGGAGTTTCCAGATTTTTAGCTATTCAGTTTTTGAATTTTTATAAATACCAACATTAATGATTATCTCCTGATATTTTTACTGAAGATGACTATATCCAGGGAGAATATAATGTAAAAATTTCACATCGAAATTATGAACATTTAATTTCTGACAGTTTTACTATTGCTAGTCTTGATTCATTACATTACCTTTCTTTTCATCATTTAATATTTTGACATGACTTTAAAATTATATTTTGTGTTCTGGGTAGATCCACGAATTTTACAAGGATTTTTTTATTATTTTTTTGTTTTACAAATCTTTTCTTATTACTTAAGTAATGGTTGGTTGATTAGAAAAAGGAATTTTCTCTTTAAGCAATAATCAAAAGAAATCAAGAAAGCTCATAAAAATTCAGCAAAATCAAGGGAAATATAAATTAAAACTTATTCAAATATAATATGTAATTTCTTATTATTACCCATTTTTCAGGATGTTACATTTTTACAGACGGTTTTTGAACCGTCTGTGATGTGCACTTACATCACTGACACATAGTTACAGATGGTTCGAAAAACCTTCTGTGATGACAATTTCGAACCGTCTGTGCTGTTATAATGTGTAGTAGTGTTGTCACTACTCATCTTCAAAATGTAAAATTAACATCCTATTAATGTTAACACAAGATATTGGTTCATTGAAACAATAGTACACTAACAGCTACCATTACCTCATTTTGTAACATCCCAAAATTTGGCTTAACTAAGTTTTTATTTCTTAAAAGTGCATTTATGATTTTCTAGAATTTATTTGAATTTTTCTGGATTTATCTGAATTAATTTTAAATTAAGAATATTGACCTTTTGTTCAAATCTATTTAAATTTATGCAAAGTTAAAATAAAGTTTTGCCAAAAATATTTTATTTAAGTCCAGAATGTCTCAAAGTATTTTTGGGATTTTTCCTGATAATTTATTTGCCTAAAACTAATTAAATGAATTTCTGGAATCGTTTTAAATCAAAATTCGTTTTAAAAGCGGGTGAACGATGGGTCGGGCGGCCGATCGTGCTTGACCCAGACAGTATGGCCCGACCTCTCTGCGAAACCCTAGCCGATCGCAGCCGTTGATCCAAGCGACGGGCCAGATTAGATCGCATCGAGTGGATCCGGTCCGTTCATCGTGTGTAACACCCTAATTTTTGCTCTAATTTAAATTTTGAGAGTATTTTTGATTTTTGTGAATTTTTGGGAATTTATTGAAATTTATTTGGAATTACTCAAAACTAGCCTTCCTTGAAAACAATTAAATAATGGAAAAGTTCTAGCAAAGTTTTATTGAAAATATTTTATTTGAGTTCCAAATATCTCAAAGTATTTTCTGGAATTTTTCTAGAATTTTTCTGCTATTTTAAAAGCCCCAAATGATTTAAGTGAATTTCTAGAATTATTTTTATTGAAAAAGGTTTTAAAGTGGCTATGAGCGATAATGGGCCGAGCCCATTCTTTCAGCGCGCCCGCCCATCCGCGCCGAAACCCTAGCGCCGCCACCAAGCCGTTCGATCCGGATCGCCGCGCTTTGTCGTGTGCCACGTCGCCGCGACGCGTGAGCCTTCGGATCGTCGCCGACGGACGCTGCGGGATTGCGCCACGTCGGTCGTCTTCGCGAGGTCACCGGAGCTAATGCCGCCGACCGTTCCGCTCGTTCGCCGCTTTGTAGCGCGCACGTCGAGGCCCCTTTAAGTGCACCGAGTAGCGCGTCCGCAGAGCTCCTTCATTGCGTCTTTTGACTCTCTCGCCGCACGCCGAGACCCTCTCTAGCGCTGAGCGAGCTCGCCGTAGTTGCGTCCTTGTGCGCCGTTGTTTTTGCTTCCTCTCGCCGCCGTCCGTCGCTTTCGCCGTGCTCGGCCCGTTCGAAGTTCACGAAGCAAGGCGCGTCGAGTGGACCACTTCTTCTCGCCGGAGAAGCCCGCGCAGCCGCCGCCGAGGTCATCTTCCCGACTCGGCAACCTTCGCTTCTTCGCCGCCGTCAACCTCGTCGAACCGCGCCGACCGTCCGATTTGCATCGTTCGGTTACGGTGAGTCCACGTAGCCTCCATCTCTGTAGATGTTTAGATTGAATCGTAACCGTTAGATCTAGAGCGAGCGGCTTGGATTAGATCTAATGTCCGCGATATGTTTTTGTCTTAACCGTTGGATCGATAGTGGGCGCGTGAGGATTGAACCACGTCGCACCATGAGCGATGAAACTGCGGTACCGTGGACCGTTGGATTAGATCTGAGCGGTAGAGATTGGATCTGGTTTTGCCCTAAGGATCTGCGCCGTTCAGATTTGAGCGAAGCGGCGGAGATGGCACCGCATACCCTCGCCAAATCGCGTCTTGTGGCGTGGGCGTTTGACGAGCGAGACCGGATCCGGCCGTTGCTTTGGCGCCGCGCGCGATCGTGCCGCGTGGCTCTGAGTGAACCGAGGCGTCGCGATGGCGGTGTGGTGCTGGCCGTTAGATCCGAGGGCACCGTTCGATCGCGACAGCGTGGCCGTGCGGGAATCGGCGTCGCCGCGTCGGTCGCGAATCAACCGTTGGATTTAGGTGGATCACGGATGCGCGACGCGTGTCGCACGCATCTCGGTCTTATTGCGGTGCGCGTGAGGATCGACCGTCGGTTTTAGCGAGCGGTGCGGATTTTGCCGCGTGGCTGCCTTGTTCTATGAACCAAGCCCACGGTAGACCGAGCCAACCCAGACTCGGTCCATAGATCAGAGCGGCGTGGCGACCTGCAGGCGTGCCGCGTCGTCCGACGCTATCATCGACGTCATAAATATTTTCATATATAAAATATTTTGGCGGAAATTCATTTCGTGCTGACGTCATCATGAGGCATGCTGACGTCATAAATGTAATTTCAAGTATAAAAATAATTCAGAAAAATCGGATTTTCTTAATTTACGTATTTTGATTTTATTCAAACTTCAAATGACTATAACTTTTGCATTTTAACTCGGATTTGGGTGATTCAAATTTCTAAAATTCATAAAATTGTGAGCTATTTATTGGTGAATTTTATTTGAATTCTTGAGGACATATAGTCTTCTGTATTGGCTATTTATTGTATGCTTTGTTTGTACGCGTGAGACGTAAATTTGCCGGAAGTTTCGAGGAAGAATTAGTCGCTCAAGACCAAGCTTGAACACGACCAGCAACTCTTTGAAGGCAAGTGATGCTTTGATCATTTTGATCCCAGATTTTAAAATGTAATTTATGCTTTGAAACTATGCATGCTAATTATTTAAAATGAATTTAAATTAATTTGGGATAATGTAGTTAATCAACCCATTTTGTTATGCCACCTTGAATTATTAATTGTATGCCTAGATCATTGTCACCCTAAGTTCGATTATATTAGTTGGATGTTAATATTGTGCCAACACGGAGGCTAGACCGTGAGTAGATGCTTAGCCTTGCAACGAATCATGAATGATCTTTCTAAAAATGCTACAATATTGATTAAAGACATATTGAATGTATTTTGAAAAGTGGTGTGATGATGCCACATGTTGAGATTGAGGTACAACAACTTTGTGTGGTTCCGTCATCGATATTGAGTTATTGGCGGCATGTGTTGCACAATAATCAACTGGGTGGAAAATGATTTAGACTGGGCAAGTGGCAAGAGGTCAGGTGCGGTGGGCTGTGTGGCATTGGGTTGTTGAGTGATGTGAGTCTGTGTGCCACATTGGGTGTGTGTGCCATTTGTTGAGTGTTGAAAGTCTTGCCTTGGTCGCTTAAGGACTTCACCTTGCAAGCCTTTGATCCGAGTCACCGTACAACCACATGTCGACATGGGATGCACCTAGTTGACTAGGGTTACGATATCTTTCCTCCGATACCTCGGGGTGACAGACACGTGGGTGTATCTGTATGGGGAGCGTACGTGCTACGGCTTGGTGCCCATCCAACGGTGATTGGCCGGTCCTATACTTGGCTCTGTGTGAGGGAAGTGATAGTAAAGGCAATCTGGAGAGGTTCTTTAGTTAAGGTAGAAGTTCTGAAAAGCTTTGTTGCGGACAATCACCGTGTGGTGGCGGTGTATCTTGTGGGTAAAGTGTACAACCTCTGCAGAGTGTCAAAACTATTCGAATAGCCGTGCTCACGGTATTGAGCATTGCTCGGGATTACAGTCAAGGGTAGTTTTCATAAACAAAACATGGAAGGGTGGCTGTGTGCGGTGTTGGAAATGAACTAATAAGGTCAGTGCCGAGAATCTTGAAGAAAAACCATTTGAAATTAGTATTACTTATATACATTTCTTTGCTTTAATCTAAACAAGATACTAGTTTAAAAATGCTTGCTTGATGCAAAAGGATCAATTAAGCCAATCCATTGGAATAAGCTTTGCATATAGTAATAGTCTTGCATTACATGCATTACTTGTTGAGTGCCTTGTGTACTCACCCCACCTTGCTTATCAACCCCAACATCGGTGGAGGAGACTACACCAAGTATGGGAGGAGGAGTGCGTCGAGGACACGAGCAACTAGGGGCAAGCCCGATCGGTTGCTGTGGCAAGATGGATGCTTACGACTTTTTATGTTCATTGCTATTTCTTTGTTTTGAATAATGTAAGCCTGCGTGGTGACTTATCTGTAAGGAGACCATAAGGTTGTACAACTCGTTTTATATACATGTTTGCACTATTTATTCTTATATCCTTGTGAATGTCCGTGATGTGCAACCTCAGTATGACTGTGTGTGCTAGCGTGATCTGGGATCACATGTAATACACAGAGGGTCCAGATTTGCGGTTCGGGTCCGACAGAGGTGGTATCGAGCAGTCGTGTAGGCCTTGACCTTAGTTTGGTTGTGCCTAGGAGGGTGAAAACTATTTTCTAAAGACCTAATCAACTTGAGCAAGAATGTCAAAGAAATCTCGACTTATCTCTTCTCCTTATTCATACCTATCTTTGAATTTTTATTATTCTCTATTTAATTTAAACAAGGTTTGTTTTGGCGGATGAGGATGATCCATACCTATGGAGAGCGCCGGGAGGATACGCCATGGAGTTATGGCGTATGATGCGCTTGCTTGGAGGTTTTGACCGACCAGCATCGAGGGACTTGGTGGTGCAGGCGAGACTTGACATCGCTGGGGCGTCAAGATCACAGTGTATGCTCGGGAGAGGACGAGGCGAGTCGTCCTATCTACATCACCGCCGGAGGTCTTCTTTGAGGCCGGATTCGGAGACGTCGCGTCGAGCGATGCGGCAAATTGCCCGCACTTACTCCGCGAGTTAGAGGGCACCGTCTTCCGCCACCATCCGCGTCGCGACAATCGATACAACAGGATGGAGCTCGTGGAGGAGGACGCCTCGATCACCCACTGGCGAGATCGTCATCGCCAGAGGGCGCCTTGGGCGAGAGTCCAGAGCTGCAGAGGACCCGCGACGAGGTTATAGAGGCAAGAACCCAACACCGGAGAACTTAGCTCATGCCATACGTAAGATCCGGGAGTTGGAGATGGCTCTATATGGACCCGAGCCCAACCACCCTGAGTTACATGATCCAGTCGGAGGAGCCGGGCGAGGCGCCATCAGAGAGCGAGCAGCCGGGACCAGCAGAGTCGATGGGGTCTTTTGCACCCGCGCAGATGAGTCACGAGACCGATTCGCCTCAATGCCGCAAACCCTACGGTATGCGCTCGGGAAGCCGGCACTGGTTGGCTCGATGAGTGATCGAGTGTAGTAGAGTGTAGTGTCGAGACTCGAATATCTGAGTCGCGTCTTTGCTTCAGATTCACCCTTAGGTGTGAGTTGTCATGGATTCCTATGTTTGCTTACTTACTTTTGGTTGTGAGTGTCACGTATGTGTTGCATTGCCCTTAGGCACTTGTGAGCAACCATACTGCTTTATATTATATCAATAAAGTGGCTAAATAATTTAAGTTACACCTGTTTCCCCCACATAAGTTCTTTTACTCGTCTATGCTTTCTTCTTTTCTTAACCATGGAAGCTTGCAACGGATGGTGAGGACTCGTGGAAATGTTGGAGCCAGTGAAGTGGAGCTAACAGACGGACAACCGAATGAAGAGCGATTCCTCAACCACCGCAGTCGATATGCGTAACACAGGAGCCTTTTGACAGCCTGACTCAACTCATGACCACGATGGTTCAAACCATGCAGCAGATATCCAATCAAGCTGCTGCGAATGTTCAACCTGGGGGCAACCATGGACCACACCCCTACTCACGGTTGTCGGAGTTTATGAGAACCCGTCCACCTACCTTCTCGAACAACGCCAATCCATCGGAGGCGGACGATTGGCTAAGGACAATCGAAAGGAAGCTGCACATTACCCAATGTGTAGGACATGAGAGGGTACTCTATGCCTCTCATCAACTCGAAGGGACCGCCGCAGAATGGTGGGAAAACCTGCGCGACTCATGAGGACCAGCGAGTATCACATGGGAGGAGTTCACCTCGGCCTTCCGTCGATACCATGTACCCGAGGGTATCATGGATCTTAAAAGGAGGAGTTCGAAGCCTCAAGCAAGCGGCGATCGATGGCGATTACAAACAAGTTCACCTAACCGCACGCTACGCACTGCAGGACGTGGCTACGGATAAGGCCGCACAATCCCGCTTCATGAAGGGATTGAATGCGAGGTTGCAGTGGGGCGATCACCCACACATTCCACGACTTTCAAGAGTTAGTTAACAAAGCCCTGATCTTAGAGGACAAGCGCCGAGAGTTGGATGACAACAGGAAGCGCAGAATGGCGCAACAAGGAGGTCGTCCGGGCCAGCAGAGGCAGAGGACGGCACCCCAACAGCTCATTCGGTACCAGCCTAGAGGCAATGATAGAGCACCACTGCCGGCAAATCGCCCGATGGGTCAAAATGTTCGAGACTCGGCGAACTATGCGCAGGATGGAGGAACCTCTCAGGCCGTGGGAAGACGTTGCTATCATTGCAATGAAATGGGGCATTTTGCCAACAACTGCCCTAAGAAGGGAGGTGTCACCCCGGTTCGCTTTAACTTGGGGAACACACCGCAAGGACTCCGCACTAATCATGAACCGCGGGCGTCAACAATGGCGACTCCATCCCAAGGAACTGCACGAGGCGAGTCAACCACATCACAAAGGATGAAGTCGAACGCCTCGGACGTTGTCTTCGGTAAGTTCTAGTAAACTCGATCACCACTCTCGTTTTATTTGATTCCGAGCTTAGCATTCTTTTATTTCCGAGATTTTGCTGTTCAAAATGATATGGAAATAGTGAATCTTAAATGTGTGCTCATAGTCCAATCCTCGGATCGAACTCCGATCTAAAGTAGGATGTTACGGGGTAGGAATAATAATTAATGGAGTTGAGTTCTAGCGAACTTAATCGTCCTTAATACCCAAACCTTGGATGTTATCACTCGAATGGATTGGTTAACCGATCACAAGGCGAGATTGGATCATGGAAAAAGAGTCATATCGGTCGAGAGCCCTGATGGAAAGAAAATTGAGTTTGAAGCGAAACCATGACGAGATGGACAATTGATGGTCAACAAGATGAAGATCGCGACAGAGGAAGTCTCCATAGTCAATGAATATCCGGATGTTTTCCCGTAAGATTTACGGAATGCCGCCAGATAGAGATATCGAGTTCGTGATAGAACTAGTTCGAGGACAGCTCAATAGCTAAGAGACCTTACAGGATGTCCACAGAGGAATTGGTGGAAATGAAGAAGCAAATTGAAGAAGCTGCTGAAAAGGGATTTATAAGACCTAGTTCATCGCCATGGGGAGCACTGTCTTATTCGTTAAGAAGAAGGGCGGAAGTTTCAGGATGTGTATAGACTATCGTGCACTCAATGATGTGACGATAAAGAATAAGTATCCGCTACCGGGATCGATGATTTGTTTGACCAGATTGAGAGGAGCAGGAGTATTCTCCAAAATTGATCTTGATCGAGGATACCATCGGTGAAGATCCGATCGAGGATATTCAAGACCGCATTTTCGTCAAGATATGGACACTCTGAGTTTACTGATGATGTCTTTTGGTCCGACAAATGCACCAAAGATATTTCATGAACTTAATGAATAAGGTTTTTATGGAAAACTTGGATAAGTTAAATCGTCGTATTCATAGATGACATCCTTATCTATTCCAAGGCGAGAGAAGAGCACGCCGAGCACTTGAGGCTAGTCCTTGAAAAGTTGAGGAACAACGGTTGTTTGCGAAATTTAGCAAATGTGATTTACGGAAAGATAAGGTGGAATTTCTTGGACACATAATGACAATGAGAAGGAGTTCTTTGTAGATCCAAAGAAAGTGGAAATGGTTTTACATTGGGAATAGTAGAAGACGGTAACCCAAATCCGTAGTTTCCTTGGAATGGCGGGTATTACCGTCGATTCATTGAAGGATTCTCTACGATTGCGAGACCTCTCACGCAATTGTTGAAAAAGAAAAGAAATTTTATGGACACCGAGTGTGAGAAGAGTTTTCAGAATTGAAAAGGAGGTTAACATCGGCTTTGTATTAGTTTTACCAGACGTTCACCAAGACTTTGACATTTATTGTGATGCATCGCGTCGTGGATTGGGATGCGTGTTGATGCAAAATAGGAAGGTAATTGCCTATGCATCGAGGCAATTGAGACCACATGAGGAGAACTATCCGACTCATGATTTAGAATTAGTTGCAGTAGTGCATGCACTAAAAATATGGCGTCATCATCTCATCGGAAATAGATGTGAAGTATATCTTGATCATAAAAGCCTTAAGTATATTTTCACACAAGTGACCTAAATATGAGGCAAAGAAGATGGTTAGAGTTAATCAAGGATTATAATGTGGAATTCACTACCACCCGGGAAAGCCAACGTGGTGGCGACGCCTTGAGTAGAAAGAACCACAGTGTAAATATCTTTGTTGGAAACAAGTCGAGCGAGAATTGTGTAGGGATTTCGAAACTAGAATTGGAAATGGTACCAAAAGGATTCCTAGTAACTTTGGAAGTAAGACCTACCTGGAAGATCGATCGGGGAAGGGCGTAAAGATGATGATAAGATCAAAAGAATTAAGGGCAAAATGGATGAAGGCAAAGCAAAAGATTTTAAAGCTGGATGAACAAGGTACTATGTGGTTCAAAGGCGCATTTGTGTGCCGAACAAAAAGGAGTTGAAGCGATTAATTTTGGGAGAGGCCCATGACTCAAGTACTCAATTCATCCAGAAGTGCGAAAATGTATCAAGATTTGAAGGAAAAATTTTGGTGGCCAAGCATGAAACGAGAAGTCGCGAATCGTTGCATTATGTGACATATGCCAAAGGGTCAAAGCTATGCACCAAAGGCAAGCAGGCTATTACAACCCTTAAAGATACCGAATGGAAATGGGAGGAAATTGGTATGGATTTTATAACCGGATTGCCCGAGCGCAAAGTGGATATGATTCCATATGGGTCATAGTAGATCGTTTAACTAAGGTGGCACATTTCATACCAAGAAAGACCACTTATTAGGAGACCGGTTAGCGAACTTTATATGTCCGTAATTGTCATTTACATGGAGTGCGAAAAAGATAGTGTCGGACGGAGGTACCCAATTTACCTCCAGTTAAGGGTAAGCTTCATGAAGCAATGGGGACTCGTTTGAACTTGATCTGACATACCATCCGACATGATGGACAAGCCGAGAGAGTCAATCGATATTGGAAGATATGTTGAGGGCATGTGCCTTAGCATATTCCACTTCATGGGACAAGTGTTTGCCTTATCTTTGAGTTCAACTATAATAATGATTATCAAGCAAGTTTACAAATGTCTCCATTTGAAGCTCAGTATGGTAGGTCTGTCGAACACCATTGAATTGGAATGAGACAGTGAGCGACATGTTTTGGACGGACATTCTTGAGAAGCGGAAGCACGATCACCACAGTCGGGAAAGATTGAAGATTGCACAATCCAGGCAAAAGAGTTATCCGACAACCGTCGCAGGAACTAAGCTTTGAACCCAAGATTTTGTGTATCTTAGAGTAACACCACTCAAAGGAGTCGAAGGTTCCATGCAAAGGGAAGCTCGCACCCGATATGTCGGACCATTCAAAATCTTGAGCCGTAGAGGTGAAGTTGCGTATCAATTGGAGTTACCGCAGCTTTGGCGAGTGCATGACGTATTCCATGTGTCTCAATCGAAGAAGTGTCTTGAGTCTGGGAAGAGCAAACACCTTTGGAGGCAATTGAGTGCAAGAAGATCGACTTACAAAGAACATCCAATGAAGATTACGGGCGTAATGGACGGAGAGACAAGGAACAAGTCAACGCGTTTACTGCGAGTTGATGGAGCAACCATTCTGAAAGTGAAGCAGCGTGGGAGCGTGAAGAAGATCTGAAGAAGGAGTTCCTAACCTGCTTCTATAGATGACCTCAATCTCGGGACGAGATTACATTAAGGGGGAGGTTTGTAACACCCTAATTTTTGCTCTAATTTAAATTTTGAGAGTATTTTTGATTTTTGTGAATTTTTGGGAATTTATTGAAATTTATTTGGAATTACTCAAAACTAGCCTTCCTTGAAAACAATTAAATAATGGAAAAGTTCTAGCAAAGTTTTATTGAAAATATTTTATTTGAGTTCCAAATATCTCAAAGTATTTTCTGAATTTTTCTAGAATTTTTCGCTATTTTAAAAGCCCCAAATGATTTAAGTGAATTTCTAGAATTATTTTTATTGAAAAGGTTTTAAAGTGGCTATGAATGAATGGGCCGAGCCCATTCTTCGCGGCGCTGTCGCCGCCCATCCGCGCCGAAACCCTAGCGCCGCCACCAAGCCGTTCGATCCGGATCGCGCGCTGTCGTGTGCCACGTCGCCGCGACGCGTGAGCCTTCGGATCGTCGCCGCGCGGACGCTGCGGGATTGCGCCACGTCGGTCGTCTTCGCGAGATCACCGGAGCTAATGCCGCCGACCGTTCCGCTCGTTCGCCGCTTTGTAAGCGCGCACGTCGAGGCCCTTTAAGTGCACCGAGTAGCGCGTCCGTGAGCTCCTTCATTGCGTCTTTTGACTCTCGCGACGCACGCCGAGACCCTCTCTAGCGCTGAGCGAAGCCGCCGTAAGTTGCGTCCTTGTGCCGCCGTTGTTTTTGCTTCCTCTCGCCGCCGTCCGTCGCTTTCCGCCGTGCTCGGCCCGTTCGAAGTTCACCGGGCAAGACGCGTCGAGTGGACCACTTCTTCTCGCCGAGAAGCCCGCAGCCGTCGCCGAGGTCATCTTCCCACTCGGCAACCTTCGCTTCTTCGCCGCCCGTCAACCTCGTCGAACCGCGCCGACCGTCCGATTTGCATCGTTCGGTTCGGTGAGTCCACGTAGCCTCCATCTCTGTAGATGTTTAGATTGAATCGTAACCGTTAGATCTAGAACGAGCGGCTTGGATTAGATCTAATGTCTGCGATATGTTTTGTCTTAACCGTTGGATCGATAGTGGACGCGTAGGATTGAACCACGCCGCACCATGAACGATGAAATGACTGTACCGTGGACCGTTGGATTAGATCCGAGCGGTAGAGATTGGATCTGGTTTTGCCCTAAGGATCTGCGCTGCTCGATTTGAACGAGCGGCGGAGATGGCACCGCACCCTCGCCAAATCGCGTCTTGGCGCGTGGGCGTTTGACGAGCGAGACCGATCCGGCCGTTGCTTTGGGCGCGCCGCGATCGTGCGCGCGTGGCTACGAGTGAACCGAGCGTCGCGATGGCGGTGTGGTGCGGGCCGTTAGATCCGAGGGCACCGCTCGATCGCGACGCGTGGCGTCTGGGAATCGGCGTCGCCGCGTCGGTCGGAATCCAACCGTTGGATTTAGGCCGATCACCGGATGCGCGACGCGTGTCGCGACGATCTCTCGGTCTTGCCGCGGTGCGGCGTGAGGATCGGCCGTCGGTTTTAGCGAACGGTGCGGATTTTGCCGCGTGGTCGCACTGCTACGTGAACCAAGCCCACGGTAGACCGAGCCAACCCGTGACTCACCCATAGACAGAGCGACGTGGCGCCTCTGGGCGTGCCGCGTCGTCGTCTTGGCGTCATCGCCGACGTCATAAATATTTTCATATATAAAAATATTTTGGCGGAAATTCATTTCGGTGCTGACGTCATCATGAGGCATGCTGACGTCATAAATGTGAATTTCAAGTATAAAAATAATTCAGAAAAATCGGATTTTCTTAATTTACGTATTTTGATTTTATTCAAACTTCAAATGATTATAACTTTTGCATTTTAACTCGGATTTGGGTGATTCAAATTTCTAAAAATTCATAAAATTGTGAGCTATTTATTGGTGAATTTTATTTGAATTCTTGAGGACATATAGTCTTCTGTATTGGCTATTTATTGTATGCTTTGTTTATGCGCGTGAGCGTAAATTTGCCGGAAGTTTCGAGGAAGAATTAGTCGCTCAAGACCAAGCTTGAACACGACCAGCAACTCTTTGAAGGCAAGTGATGCTTTGATCATTTTGATCCCAGATTTTAAAATGTAATTTATGCTTTGAAACTATGCATGCTAATTATTTAAAATGAATTTAAATTAATTTGGGATAATGTAGTTAATCAACCCATTTTGTTATGCCACCTTGAATTATTAATTGTATGCCTAGATCATTGTCACCCTAAGTTCGATTATATTAGTTGGATGTTAATATTGTGCCAACACGGAGGCTAGACCGTGAGTAGATGCTTAGCCTTGCAACGAATCATGAATGATCTTTCTAAAAATGCTACAATATTGATTAAAGACATATTGAATGTATTTTGAAAAGTGGTGTGATGATGCCACATGTTGAGATTGAGGTACAAAGAACTTTGTGTGTTCCGCATCGATATTGAGTTATTGCCGGCATGTGTTGCACAATAATCAAGCTGGGTGGAAAATGATTTAGACCGGGGCAAGTGGCAAGAGGTCAGGTGCCGTGGGCTGTGTGGCATTGGGTTGTTGAGTGATGTGAGTCTGTGCCACATTGGGTGTGTGCCATCGTTGAGTGTTGAAAGTCTTGCCTTGGTCGCTTAAGGACTTCACCTTGCAAGCCTTTGATCTGAGTCACCCGTACAACCACATGTCTCGACATGGGATGACCTAGTTGACTAGGGTTACGATATCTTTCCTCCGATACCTCGGGGTGGCGACACAGGGTGTATCTGTATGGGGAGCGTACTGTACTACGGCTTGGTGCCCATCCAACGGTGATTGGCCGGTCCTATACTTGGCTCTGTGTGAGGGAAGTGATAGTAAAGGCAATACTGGAGAGGTTCTTTAGTTAAGGTAGAAGTTCTGAAAAGCTTTGTTGCGACAATCACCGTGTGGTGAGCGGTCAGATCTTGTGGGTAAAGTGTACAACCTCTGCAGAGTGTCAAAACTATTCGAATAGCCGTGCTCACGGTATTGAGCATTGCTCGGGATTACAGTCAAGGGTAGTTTTCATAAACAAAACATGGAAGGGTGGTGTGTGCGGTGTTGGAAATGAACTAATAAGGTCAGTGCCGAGAATCTTGAAGAAAAACCATTTGAAATTAGTATTACTTATATCTGCTTTCACCGCTTAATCTAAACAAGATACTAGTTTAAAAATGCCGCTTGATGCAAAAGGATCAATTAAGCCAATCCATTGGAATAAGCTTTGCATATAGTAATAGTGTTGCATTCATGCATTACTTGTTGAGTGCCTTGTGTACTCACCCCACCTTGCTTATCAACCCCAACATCGGTGGAGGAGACTACACCAAGATGGGAGGAGGAGTACGTCGAGGACACGAGCAACTAGGGGCAAGCCCGATCGGTTGCCTGTGGCAAGATGGATGCTTACACGACTTTTTATGTTCATTGCTATTTCTTTGTTTTGAATAATGTAAGCCTGCGTGGTCGACTTATCTGTAAGGAGACCATAAGGTTGTACAACTCGTTTTATATACATGTTTGCACTATTTATTCTTATATCCTTGTGAATGTCCGTGATGTGCAACCTCGTATGATCAGTGTGCTAGCGTGATCTGGGATCGCACGTAATACACGAGGGTCCGGATTTGCAGATTCGGGTCCCGACATCGTGCCACGTGGACGGTTCCCGTGTGTCGTCTCCGAGCGGGACTCAGGCGCCGCCGTCGTGTCCGAGAAGGACACCGCCGCCGCGTCGGTTGGGATTCCTAGCGCCGTACGCGGTCGTCGAGGGCTATTTACGGGGGCCGCAGCTTTCCCGAGGATGGTCTTTGTGTGCCGCAGCGATTGATCGGAGTCGTTCTGTGAGAACCCTCGTAGATCATGCCTGGGAGCTCACCGTGGGTCGTTGCACGCGCCGCCGCTCGTTTCGTGCCTTTGCGTCGTGGATTAGCCGTTTCTCGCTGCTTGGGATCCGGATCCGAGACCGCTGTGTCGTGGCGCGTCGGTGCGAGGAAGCAGCGTCGCCGTTTCGTCGCCGGAACGCCATCGCCAAGGTCGTCGCCTCCAAGTCCGGTGGAGCTACGCTGCCGCACCGCCATCGCCGTGTTGAAGCTTCGGGAGCCATCAGATCTCTGGTGAAGGGTTGAGATCGTGCCACGTCGCCGCGTGAACAGTGAACCTCTCCGGTAAGCGCTAGCCGTTAGATCAGGGTTGGCGGTCAGGATTTAGCCACGTAAGCTCGGATCTGTAGCCGTTAGATGCGTTATATGCGGTAGATTTTGCGCCGCAGAGAGGGACCAATCGGGTTGCGACGCGTGTCGGCGCGTAATGCGAGGCGCCGTGGACTCTGTCCACGGTGGACCAGATCCAAACCGTGGACTGGGTCTATGGACCAAGGCAACGTGGCGGCTCGTGATTGGTCCGGGCTTTTGCTGACGTCATGATGATGCAATAAATCTATTTTCAATTTCAAAATAAATCATTAATTCGATTTTCGATTTGATGTTTATTTCAAACTTCAAAAGGCTATATCTTTTGCATCGTAACTCGGATTTGAGTGATTCCAATTTCTAAAAATTTGTAAAATTGAGATCTATTTAATGATGAATTTTATTTGATTTTTGGAGTTCAATTGTTCTCTGTTTTGGTATTTATTTGCTTTTCTCCTTCTAAGATGCAGTGTGTCGTTGAATTGTGCGACGCCGAGCAAGATCAAGCAACTCAAGAGCAAACTCCAGATCAAGATCAGGACCTATTCCAAGGCAAGTTGTGCTTTGATCATGTTGAACCCATGTTTATAAAATTGCTATGTTTGTTTTACAATATTGCATATATTTCAAATATACAATTGTTTCAAACTAGATTGGGATTAGCTAATATACCAGATTGATCTATACCTACCTTGTCTTTGTATGCCATGATCCATTGTCACCCTAGATTGGTTTAATATAGTTGGTTAATAATTATAATCAACATTGGAGGATTAGTCCGTATTAGTTGCTTAGCCATGCCACGTCATCACATGTGTCAGAATCATTGATAATTAATCTTGATTAATGGAATATGGAACAATGTTAAGAACTTGTGTGTCATGTGGAATCACACGATGAGATTGAGTTGTTGTGGCGAGTCATGTCACGCAATGATGTTGAATTGTTGATGGCACGTGGTGCTTGGTAACCAACTGGGTGATAATAATTTAGATTGGGGCAAGTGACAAGGGGCGAGTATGCCAAGGTGGGCCCAATGGGCAGAGGGTATGTGGATGTCTTGCCCTGATCACTTTAAGGACTTAACCTTGCAAGCCTTTGACCTGAGTCAATCATGCAACCATATGTCTGGTATGGGCCAGCCTAGCTGATTAATTTGCAATGTCTTAACTTTGGTACTATCTTGGTCGGTGTGAGTTCCCGAGTTATGGTGTAATTCACATGGCGCAAGAGGGGGGCCCTGGTTGTGGTTTTCAGACCCATCAGTGTTGAAACCTTAGCGGGTAGTACTGGATTAAGCCAGAGCATTGTAAAGGCTTTGTCATGATCTCTTCGCCGACACACCAAAGGAAGTGTGTTAATTGCATGGCACCAAAAGACGATCATGTCGTGTGGGTAAAGTGCATAACCTCTGCAGAGTGTGAAACTATTCGGATAGCCGTGCTCACGGTATTGAGCAATGCTCGGGAATTACAGTTAAGGGTTAGCTTAATTAAAATGAACAACTTGGTTGGGATGGCAGAATGCCATATGGAAGATGGGATTTGACTTAAGATTGGAAACTTGGTTTACTTGAGAAATACTGAATCTAGCTATTATTGTTATTTGTTTTACAGTCTTTGCAATCTATTTATAGTATTTATTCATAAATGCTGCTTTGTTGCAAAATAGCCATGATAGCCTATCCTTTGGAATAAGCCTTGCATATAGATACATGGAATTGCATTCTGTGCACAACTTGTTGAGTGCTTTAAGTACTCACCCTTGCCAACAATAACCTCACCGCTTGAAGAGTCTACATCAATGCCGGAGGAAAGATTCCAGAGGAGACGAATGTTTAGGCGCAAGCCTTGTCGCTTACTGTGGTATACCGAGGGGTTGTCTACGTTTTCGTTCATTGCAGCTTTAATATATTATTCACCTTGCGAGCATAGTCATGTAAGTGGACCATAAGGCCATTCAACTAGTAGTATGTATCATATGATGTCTTTCATAATATTTCCGCTATGTATGATTGTGATATTTATCGATGTTGAGCTCTGTGTGCACTAGCGTGATCCTGGACTAGTGCAAGATACACGAGGGTCCTGGATTTGCATATTCGGGTCCCGATGTATGGTATCGAGCCATACCGATGTGTAGGCCTGACCCTAGATAGTCCGGTCGTCTCTATAGGAACTTCAAAATTATTTTCTAAAGAAAAGAATTAACTTGGAAGAATAATATGTTCTTAACTTATCTTATTCTTCTATTCCTTTCCTCGTCAAAATTTCTCTCTTTTCCCTATTGAATTTCTTTCTCTCTCCTTCTTTGGATCGAGTTAAAAACCTTATCTGAGTTGTCTTGGTAGTTGACGTGCCACATCATAGAAGAAAGTATCAAGTGTTCGCTGTCAACCCTGAAGATCAAGAAGGAGGGAATCATCGAGCTCAAGGAAGGAGTAGATCGGTGAAGTGTTCCGAAGTTAAAAGACCTATGCTTCGAGTAGCCGCTGAGACTCATGTGTGGAGTCGCGTCGCTTAAGATAGAAGTGTTACCCTTGTAGGCGGTAGTTTTGTGTGTATAGGTTGAATTGGTTCTTCCTTGATTCTTTGAGTGTGCGGTATGTGTTGCGAGCTTTTAGGCTTATATAAGCAACCATACCAAGTTATTATCTTGTTTGCTTAAGTTATTGGGTTAAACCTATCCCCTACTTTAGGATTCCCGCTTCTTACCTATGCTATTTCCTCTTCCCTATTCCAAGTGAAGCAATCAAGCGGAGGGTTCAGATTCGTGGAAACAACATAATCGATGGCAAATGAAAATCAATCCAAGGAGAATCTCAATAGTGGATTAGTTCTTCAACCGTCGATGCAGATGGATATCGAGAATTTGAGAGAGTTCTTGACTGCTCAGACTCAGTGGATGCATGCAATGATGAAGCAGATGCAGAATATGACCGACCTAGCCAATGTCAACCAAGTGTCCCAAGCTGCTACCAACGATTTCCGTTCCTATTCAAGGTTATCAGAATTCATAAGGACTCGTCCGCCGGTGTTTTCAAGAAATGTATTACCATCGAAAGCAGATGATTGGCTCAAGACCATTGAGAGGAAGCTGCTCATTGCTCAGTGTGAAGGCGATGAGAAAGTCCTGTATGCTTCTTATCGCCATCTGAGGAATCATTCTTTGAATGGTGGAAGAAATATTGTGCTATTCATGAAGCCCCGCGGAATATCACTTGGAATGAATTTGTTGTTGTTTTTTGTAATCTCTTTGCCCCACCTGGAGACAGTATGGTCACGGTAAATACGGATCAGAATACTATCCCTGCACCTTGTTCAACATTTAAGCGTTTCTCTAAAGTCACAACCAAACAAGTCGAGGATCGTGCATGCATTCGTTGTGGAGAAATAGGACATACCAGCGACGAGCATGTGATTAATTGCTCCAGCTGTGAAGGAAGTCATTCTCTGGGAGAATGTCCTATGAGTGACATCACATGTTACCTTTGTGAAGGCCGAGATCATGGTCCAGCTCAATGTCCTCTGGATCCAATAGTTACCGCTGTAATTCAGCATCAGCGAAAGAATCTTCGAGCCGTAGTTGCTCAAGAGTCATCAAGAGGAGGCGGAACGTCAGTTGCAAAAGAGATGCCGCTCGAAGAGCTAAGGACACAATACCTTAATCCTGTTGGCCCTCATCAAGAAAGAAGTAATTGGCAGTCACCAACAAAGATGTTTTCGTGTGATGAAGAAGGCCATTGGTCTAGAAAATGCCCTACGAAGCAACCAAATCATGACACCACCAAAGACAAATATGTGCATGTAGTCAGACTCAAAGAAGGCACAACAATAAAACGTTTGTGCTACTACTGTCATGAGGAAGGCCATTTTGTTAAGAAATGCCCGCGAAAGAATCTAGAGTCTCTTACAGACGCGGTCCTTCCGGAGGTTACCTCAGTCAAGTTCATAACGCCAAGAGTGAGCAGTAAAGTCGCAAGAGAAGTTTGTACGGAGAATCAGTTGAAGAAGAGGCATCTGAATGAAGACACTGCCTTAGTCGACGAATGCTCAAGGAAGAGAGGTGGACCTAAGCTTTGTTACACCTGCAACAAGCTTGGGCATTTTGCTAACGATTGCCCTCATAAGGAAGTGATCGCACCAGTGCAAGTCAATCTCAATTCTGTTCCAGTCAAAAACTTCAGCGCCAATACCAATCGAGGAAGTTTAGATCGATGATTTTAGCCTATGCAAGTGTCATACCCTCGTTTGTAAAAGAAAAGTGACTAGAGGTGAATTCCATGTAAAGATTTTCGTGCCAAAATAAATAAAGTAAAGATGGTTGAGAGGTGGATATGTGAAGTGTTGGAATAAAAGCATTAAAAAGGATGTTCCTGAGTATTCCCCTATGTTGACGGTTCACCTGAAGATGTTGCGTGTGCAACGATGATCAGTTCAGTGGTGGTTGTAAAGATTGTCAGCTCGAGGAATTATCATGGTCAAAAAGTACACTATTGCTTGATCTAACCTAGAATGTGATGGAGTTAAGTTGGAGAAAAGTTCTAGCGAGCGATATTGGATATCAGACCCGAGATGCTACTCCTGAAATGAATTGGTCGTCCGGACATAAGGTCATCCCGAGTTTGGTCAAAGAAGTGTGTCAGCTAAAAGCCCTGAAAGCAGGAAAATGGAATTTCAAATGACTACGGTTTGTGTTGGCCAGCTGAAGGTCAATAGTGTGGAAGTTGTCAGCTTTGAAGGGGTATCAGTTGTTAGAGAGTATCAAGATGTGTTTCTGAAGGATCCCACCAGATCGAGAGATCAAGTGTGTGATGGTGTTAGTCCCTGGTACAGCGCCAAAAGTAAAGAGACCTCATCGAATGCCTATTGATGAGCTAGTTGAGATGAAGAAGCAGACCGAAGAGTTGCTAGAAAGGTGGTTCGCTAGAACCAATTTGTCACCATAGGGAGCGCCTGTTCTATTTAAAAATGGGAGCTTAGGGAGTTGTATCGACCGTCGAGCATTTAATGAAGTGATGATTAAAAGGGTAAGTATTCGCTGCCCAGGATCGTAATTTGTTTGATCAGTCAAAAAGGAGCTGGAGTGTCCTCAAGAATAGATCTTCGATCGAGTTATCATTAGTTCGAACACATGCGAGAGAATGTTCTTAGGTCGAGTTTTCACGCAGATGGACAGTTTGAGTTTACGATGTCCGCTACAACGATCAAAGCCATTACTGAATTTATGAACATGACAAATGGAGTTCCATGGGAAATTTGGTCAAGTTGTTATGGTGTATAAGTGGGATGTTTTGTTTACTTCAAGTCAAAAGGAAAGTATGCGGAACAAGTTGGGATTAGTTTTGGAAAGGTTGCTAGACTAATGGTTGTATGCTAAGTTTAGCAAATGTGACTTTTGGAAGGAGAAAGTTGAATTTCTTGTCATGAGATGACTGCCAAAGGAGTTATCGTGGATCCAACCAAAAGCGATGTTACGTGGGAGCAACCGAGACCGCTTAGGCAATTAGGAGAAGAAGTTTGCATGGGCGCCGCAGTTGCAAAAAGAGTTTTCTGTGATTAAGGAAACGTTTGACGACGTCCCCCGTGTTAGTGTTGCGAGATGTGCAGAATGGATTTGATATTTATTGCGATGCTTCAAAGCAAGGCTTGGGATGCGTGTTAATGCAAGAAGGCAAAGTCGTTGCTTATGCGTCGAGACAGTTAAGACCGCATGAAGTGAATTATCTAACGCATGATTTGGAGTTAGCTACCGTAGTGCATGCTTTGAAGATATGGCGTCATTATCTCATAGGAAATAGATGTGAGATATATACAGACCATAAGAGCACAAATACATATTCACTCAAGCGGATCTGAATATGAGACAGCGAAGGGGCTAGAGCTAATTAAGGATTATAATGTGGGAATTCCTTATCATCCCAGAAAAGCCAATGTGGTAGCAGATACTCTAAGTTGGAAGAGCCATAGCGCAAATACGCTGTCAATGGAGGATCAACCAGAGCTATGCAAGGAATTTCAGAAGCTAAGGTTGGAAGTCGTTTAAAGGAACAGTAGTCGATCGAAGTGAGGCCACCACCGAGGATCAGTTAGTGAAGGCGGAAAGATGACAATAAAATTTCTAAGATCAAGGCTAAAAAGGAAGAAGGCCTAGCCGTAGATTTCACTCTGGATGAACAAGGAACCATGTTTTTCAAAGGCCGAATTTGCGTGCCGGATAAAAAGGAACTGAAACAATTGATTCTTAAGGAAGCTCACGATTCCAAGTACTCAATTCATCCAGAAAGTGCTAAGATGTACCAGGATTTGAAAGAGAGATTTTGGTGGTCTAACATGAAGCGTGAAGTAGCTGAGCATGTTGCTTTATGCGACGTATGTCAGAGAGTAAAAGCCATGCATCAAAGACCCGCTGGTTTATTGCAGCCGTTGAAAATTCCGGAATGGAAGTGGGAGGAAATCGGAATGGACTTTATCACCGGTTTACCTAAGACTCAGAGGGGTTACGATTCCATTTGGGTTATTGTGGATCGTCTAACCAAGGTCGCCCATTTTATCCCAGTAAAAACCACTTATTCGGGAGATCGTTTAGCGGAGTTGTACATGTCAAGGATTGTATGCTTGCATGGAGTGCCCAAGAAGATTGTGTCGGACGGAGGTACCCAATTCACCTCAAGATTTTGGAACAAGTTGTATGAAGCAATGGGGACTCATCTGAATTTCAGTACAGCATATCACCTGCAGACAGATGGTCAGACTGATAGAGTAAATCAGATTTTAGAGGATATGTTGAGAGCTTGTGCTCTAGCTTATGCTACGTCGTGGGATAAAGGTTTGCCATACGCAGAGTTCAGTTACAATAATAGCTATCAAGCTAGCTTGCAGATGTCACCGTGGAGGCGTTGTATGGACGTGCCTGTCGTACTCCGTTGAATTGGAATGAGACAGGGGATCGTATGGTACTGGACCTGATATTCTCAAGGAAGCCGAGGAGCGAGTTGCTATGATTACGAGAAAGTGAAGGTAGTTCACTCAAGGAAAAGAGCTACGCCGATAACCGTCGTCGAGATTCGAGGTTCGAGTCGATGATTTGTGTATCTCGAGTTAGCCCTCTTGAGGGTGTCAAAAGGGTTCGCAATAAAGGAAAGTGGCGTCCAAGATATGTTGGTCATTCAAGATTTTGAGTCATCAAGGAGAGGTTGCTTATCGCTTGAGTTGCTGCACCAATGGCGAGAGGTGCATGATGTGTTATATGTGTCACGCTTAAGAAATGACTAAGAGTGCCAGCGGAGCAGATGCCATGAGGAGCAATTGAACTGCATGAGGATTTGAACTACAAGGAGCAGCCAGTCAGAATTTTGGATGTTATGAAGCACAAGACTAGAAGCAAGTCGATTCGCTTTTGCAGAGTTCAGTGGTGCAATCTTTACGAAAGTGAAGCAACTTTGGGCGTGAAGAAGATTTGAAGTCGAATTTCCAAACCTATTCTCAGTTAGCCCCAATCTCGAATTCGAGATTCATTAAGGGGAGGTTTGTAACATCCCAAAATTTGGCTTAACTAAGTTTTTATTTCTTAAAAGTGCATTTATGATTTTCTAGAATTTATTTGAATTTTTCTGGATTTATTTGAATTAATTTTAAATTAAGAATATTCACCTTTTGTTCAAATCTATTTAAATTTATGCAAAGTTAAAATAAAGTTTTGCCAAAAATATTTTATTTAAGTCCAGAATGTCCCAAAGTATTTTTGGGATTTTTCCTGATAATTTATTTGCCTAAAACTAATTAAATGAATTTCTGGAATCGTTTTAAATCAAAATTCGTTTTAAAAGCGGGTGAACAGTAGCGGGCCGGCCCACAGTCATGCGGCCCAGACAGCCGCGTGGCCCAGCCTCCTCCGCGAAACCCTAGCCGATCGCAGCCGTTGATCCAAGCGACGGGCCAGATTAGATCGCATCGAGTGGATCCGGTCCGTTCATCGTGCCACGTGGACGGTTCCCGTGTGTCGTCTCCGAGCGGGACTCAGGCGCCGCCGCCGTGTCCGAGAAGGACACCGCCGCTGCGTCGGTTGGGATTCCTAGCGCCGTACGCGGTCGTCGAGGGCTATTTACGGGGGCCGCAGCTTTCCCGAGGATGGTCTTTGTGTGCCGCAGCGATTGATCGGAGTCGTTCTGTGAGAACCCTCGTAGATCATGCCTGGGAGCTCACCGTGGGTCGTTGCACGCGCCGCCGCTCGTTTCGTGCCTTTGCGTCGTGGATTAGCCGTTTCTCGCTGCTTGGGATCCGGATCCGAGACCGCTGTGTCGTGGCGCGTCGGTGCGAGGAAGCAGCGTCGCCGTTTCGTCGCCGGAATGCCATCGCCAAGGTTGTCGCCTCCAAGTCCGGTGGAGCTACGCTGCCGCACCGCCATCGCCGTGTTGAAGCTTCGGGAGCCATCAGATCTCTGGTGAAGGGTTGAGATCGTGCCACGTCGCCGCGTGAACAGTGAACCTCTCCGGTAAGCGCTAGCCGTTAGATCAGGGTTGGCGGTCAGGATTTAGCCACGTAAGCTCGGATCTGTAGCCGTTAGATCGTTATATCACGGTAGATTTTGCGCCGCAGAGGGACCAATCGGGTTGCGGCGGCGTGTCGCCAGCGTGCGAGGCGCCGTGGACTCTGTCCACGGTGGACCAGATCCAAACCGTGGACTGGGTCTATGGACCAAGGCAACGTGGCGGCTCGTGATTGGTCCGGGCTTTTGCTGACGTCATGATGATGCAATAAATCTATTTTCAATTTCAAAATAAATCTGTTAATTCTGATTTTCGATTTGATATTTATTTCAAATTTCAAAAGGCTATATCTTTTGCATCGTAACTCTCGATTTGAGTGATTCCAATTTCTAAAAATTTGTAAAATTGAGATCTATTTAATGATGAATTTTATTTGATTTTGGAGTTCAATTGTTCTCTATTTTGGTATTTATTTGCTTTTCTCCTTGATGCAGCGTGGCCGTTGAATTGTGCGACGCTTCGGAGCAAGATCAAGCAACTCAAGAGCAAACTCAGATCAAGATCAGGACCTATTCCAAGGCAAGTTGTGCTTTGATCATGTTGAACCCATGTTTATAAAATTGCTATGTTTGTTTTACAATATTGCATATATTTCAAATATACAATTGTTTCAAACTAGATTGGGATTAGCTAATATACCAGATTGATCTATACCTACCTTGTCTTTGTATGCCATGATCCATTGTCACCCTAGATTGGTTTAATATAGTTGGTTAATAATTATAATCAACATTGGAGGATTAGTCCGTATTAGTTGCTTAGCCACGCCACGTCATCACATGTGTCAGAATCATTGATAATTAATCTTGATTAATGGAATATGGAACAATGTTAAGAACTTGTGTGTCATGTGGAATCACACGATGAGATTGAGTTGTTGTGGCGAGTCATGTCACGCAATGATGTTGAATTGTTGATGGCACGTGGTGCTTGGTAACCAACTGGGTGATAATAATTTAAATTGGGGCAAGGACAAGGGGCGAGTATGCCAAGGTGGGCCCAATGGGCAGAGGGTATGTGGATGTCTTGCCCTGATCACTTTAAGGACTTAACCTTGCAAGCCTTTGACCTGAGTCAATCATGCAACCATATGTCTGGTATGGGCCAGCCTAGCTGATTAATTTGCAATGTCTTAACTTTGGTACTATCTTGGTCGTGTGAGTTCCCGAGTTATGGTGTAATTCACATGGCGCAAGAGGGGGGCCCTGGTTGTGGTTTTCAGACCCACCAGTGTTGAAACCTTAGCGGGTAGTACCGGATTAAGCCAGAGCATTGTAAAGGCTTTGTCATGATCTCTTCGCCGACACACCAAAGGAAGTGTGTTAATTGCATGGCACCAAAAGACGATCATGTCGTGTGGGTAAAGTGCATAACCTCTGCAGAGTGTGAAACTATTCGGATAGCCGTGCTCGCGGTATTGAGCAATGCTCGGGAATTACAGTTAAGGGTTAGCTTAATTAAAATGAACAACTTGGTTGGGATGGCAGAATGCCATATGGAAGATGGGATTTGACTTAAGATTGGAAACTTGGTTTACTTGAGAAATACTGAATCTAGCTATTATTGTTATTTGTTTTACAGTCTTTGCAATCTATTTATAGTATTTATTCATAAATGCTGCTTTGTTGCAAAATAGCCATGATAGCCTATCCTTTGGAATAAGCCTTGCATATAGATACATGGAATTGCATTATGTGCACAACTTGTTGAGTGCTTTAAGTACTCACCCTTGCCAACAATAACCTCACCAGTTGAAGAGTCTACATCAATGCTGGAGGAAAGATTCCAGGAGGAGACGAATGTTTAGGGCGCAAGCCTTGTCAGTTGCCTGTGGTATACTAAGGGGTTGTCTACGTTTTCGTTCCGCTGCAGTTTAATATATTATTCAGCCTTGCGAGGCATAGTCATGTAAGTGGACCATAAGGCCATTCAACTAGTAGTATGTATCATATGATGTCTTTCATAATATTTCCGCTATGTATGATTGTGATATTTACTGATGTTGAGCCTGTGTGCACTAGCGTGATCCTGGACTAGTGCAGTATACACAGAGGGTCCGGATTTGCATATTCGGGTCCCGACACATTTCTCCCGAGACCTATGAAAATACTGCTCAGATTTTTTTAAACAACACAAGGATAATACTGCTCTTTGTAACCACACACAGAAATATAGCTCAGGGATAGTTTACTCGAATAATCTTGATCTTTGTTTATCTGCAACAACAATATTCTTGGTTTTAACAAATTAAGATCAATCCTAACAATTACACTACATGATCAGCACATAGTATAGTTGGCCCTTAAAACACATAATATATATCTAGACGCAACATAGATTGGAGAGGGAGCCGATGGTAGCAGCATCATTTCTTGGTGGTTGGTGAGCATGCGGCATCATGGAGGATGGTGATTACCGTGGATCCTGCAGGCATCACCGGCCGGCCGGATCGGTGCAGATGTGAGGAGAGGGGTGGCACCCTCCGTAATCTTCTGCACGACGTCCACCTCTGACCATGCTGTTGGAAATTAATCTTGTTGTAACAAGCACGTCACTTGTGGAGCTATGGCCGAGTCAAGGCAGCCTGGATTCGTGGAGACATGGCCAAGTCAAGAGGGCGTAGGCATCGTAGCTTGAGAAGCGGATTAGCTAGTTCACCGGCCGCTTGCATGTGTTAGTGGCGTGTGTTTTTTTAAAATCATGTACTTGGCTGTTAATTATGTGAGAAACAAGAGAAAAGTGCACTAGTTGTGTTGTGCTGAAAAACTCAATGTGTGCTCTCCTTCATTCAGTATCAACGTGAAAGGGTTAGTTGTGACCACTGTGTTCGCGTGAGTTAATATTAGCTTTCCCTACATTTGGTATTAGAGCTGCGTTTTGTTATCCTACAACGATGCCACGAGCTGCGAGGTCTGCTTCGCCGGCAACCAGGAACTTGGGCGGTAGTCGTCAAGTTCAGGACGGTGCTAGCGGCCAAGAGCTGGTGGCGCAGCGGGTGTTCAAGGAGGTGGGAGTGACGTTGCGATATCCCATGCTTCAAGTACCGACTACACCGACTGGGCTCTCTTGATGAGAGTCAACCTGCATGCTCAAGGAGTTTAGGAGGCCATCGAGCCCGGCAGCACGGAGTACCGGCTCGACAAGATGGCTTTGGCAGCCATCCTTCAAGCGGTGCCGCTAGAAATATTGGCGACGCTGGTAGCGAAGGACTCCGCCAAGCAGGCGTGGGAGACCGTGCGCACAATGCACATGGGCGTCGAGCGTGTGCGTGAGGCGAAAGCGCAAACTCTACGCAAGGAGTTTGAGACGATACGCATGAAGGATAGCGAGTCCGTGGAAAATTTCGACATGCGACTGACAGGTCTCGTCAACAATAGCCATACTCCTGGTGACATGTTGGAAGAGGAGAAGGTGGTGAAAAAAATTTCTTGGTGCTGTTCCCTCCAGGTACACACAGGTGGCCATCGCAATCGAGCAGTTTGTCGATCTAAAGACGATGTTTGTCGAGGAGCTCACCAGCCGTCTCAAGTCCGCAGAAGAGCGGTACAAGCTAGGTTACAAGAATGGTGATGGTGAAGGTGGCCGCTATCTTCACACGGAGGAGGAACGCGAATGAAGAAGCATTTGTACAATGGTTTCGGCAAGAAGAACAATACCTTTGACAAGACAAAGGTGCCTTGCTACAATTGTCAAGAGTGCCGCAAGCTAAAGAAGGAGGAGACACTTTTCGCTGCGGCGGATGTAGATGATGAGCCAATATTGCTTTGAAGCTCGGCGAGGAGGTGCTCAGATAAAGGCCAACAAGATTAAAGGAGTGATTGTTTGAAATTAATCTTGTTGTCTAAGTGTTCATGTTTAATTGTATATCACGGCGCTATGCACGTAGTGACGAGTTCGTGCACTGGTGCACAATATATGTTAATCATTTGCATGTAGCTAGAAGCTAGTGTAGGCAGTGTAGGCTGCATGTTAGATTTGAGTTAGTTGCATTAGAGAAAATGTCACGAGCTGCAAGCATGTATGTAGGGAGCTGATGTAAGTGTGCGTGTAACAAGCACGTCTAGACTCGTGGAGTTGCGGCCGAGTCAAGGCGCCCTGGATTCGTGCAGACGTGGTCGGGTCAAGAGGGCGTAGAGATCGTAGCTTGAGAAGCGGATCAGCTAGTTCACCGGCCGCATGCATGTGTTAGTGGCGTGTGTTTATTTAAACCATGTACTTGCCTGTTAATTATGTGAGAAACAAGAGAAAAGGGTACACTAGTTGTGTTGTGTTGAAAAACTCTGTGTGCTCTTTTTCATTGAGTGTCACGTGAAAGTGTTAGCTGTGACCACTGTGTTCGCGTGAGTTAATATTAGCTTTCCCTACATGGCGACTCTAATCGCTCCCCTCACTTCCATTCTCCTCTGTGGCTACACCGTCGTAGCAGGCATAGAGGTTCACGTACGCCAATGTTGTGCGGGTTAATAGTCGTGGAACTAGAAAACTTTTAATAAAGGTGCACACTTCATAAGTATAACTCTATAATCTTGTACAATAATTTTGTAACTTCATAAATCCAACACATATATTCGAAATTTGCTAAAAAATAAAACATAAATAGTTCTAAGTTCTTAAAAGTCCCAAACCACAAACATCAGAATCAATTCAATCAACAAATTCGGCTATTTAAAGAGGTGATCCCTTGACATTTTTAAAATTTTTAGGGGTGCTGGTGCATACTGTTGGAATTATTTGGGCTAGAGGGCCATAAGTTCACAAATAATTCTTGGAAAATCTCAAAGGCCCATTAGGTGGAAGGGAGATGAAAATAGAATAGTACTACATTGCTAGTGGAAGTGGATGAAGACCAATTTAAAAAGGATGGTTCTCTTCACAATGCTAGAGCATGAGAAGAAGAGAATACACGAATGCACTCGCTCGCCTCGCCATGCCACGCCAGGTAGCATGCGTAAATGATGTGTGCATGAATAGTGAGGCGAAATCGAGTCTGATGGCTTGCGCAGGCGCAATTCTCTTTTGCAGTTTTTGCAGCGTGGGACTAAGTGGTTAACACGGTTACGTTATGTGAAATTAACTGCACGCATAATTCGTAACCGACCCGAATCGTGGAATGGATTTTATGCGGAATCTGTAACCGATTTGTATCGTGTTCCACGAGTTTATCTCTGTTATATATACGCAGAACAGAGATCTGATAAAAAAAATCTATCGAACCTTTTGCCATCCTTCTCGTACTGCGTTGCCTCCATCTTCTCCGTCCCTTCGCCGGCATGCACCGACTGTAAGGAGAGCAGGTCTCTGAAAGGTCCGTCATTGAGATCCTGCACCGGGAGATGGCGAATCACATTTTTGGGAAGCATCTTCACGCGACTGCTCAATATTTTCTTCACCATCGATCGGCTTCGACTAGATTGTCTACTGTTCTGCATCGACATCTACTACCTGTTCGGCCACTTCTTCGCGTCATCTCGGTAACGCACGCAAACCGCACCTATGTTCTGTTTATCTGTTAATATGCATGAGATAGGCATTGCAATTGGTATATTGCTTGTGTCTAATTTATTTGTTTCCACTGTTCTATCTTCAATTATCGTCATAGATTATTTTTGGAATAAATTCATCATTAATAGCATATATTTCCAACAATCCAAAAACGTGATAGGCTTTTCATGGTGAATATGATGAAAGCATTTGGATTTGCTGAGGCAATGAGACTGGATAGATTTACCGATGTTCACTTTAAGAGATGGCAGACGCGAGCCACTCTGTGGCTCACAGCTATGAACGTCTACTGGGTTGCGGCTGGCAAACCTGAAGGAACCCTTACTGCTGAGTAGGAAAAGGAGTTCAACGATATCACCACAATTTTTGTAGGATGCATTCTTAGCGTTCTTTTAGATCGCCTTTGCGACGTGTATATGCATATGTCATATGGAAAGGAGCTGTGGGAGGCACTCGAAAATAAATTTAGTGCCTCGGATGCTGACAGTGAACTGTATGTTTTGGAGCAATATCATGACTAAAAAATGGTTTATGGTCGTTCTATGGTTGAATAGGCTCATGAGATACAGTTCATTGTGAGGGAACTTGATCACCTCAAGTGCATGTTACCCGACAAGTTTGTGGCTGGTGGCATCATTGCCAAATTGCCTCCCTTATGGAGGAATTTTGCCATATCTCTAAAACACAAGAGGCAAGAAATCTCTATTGAGGATCTGATCGTGTCTCTTGATGTTGTGGAGAAAGCTCGGGCGAAGGATGTGCACCCAAAGGTGGTTAAGGGACAAACCAGCGCTAGTTTTATGCAGTGTTCTGGTTCTGGTAAGTTCAAGTCAAAGGGAAAAGTGTTCACACTACCATATTTAAGAAGAAGTAGTAGAATGATAAGCCTTGCTTCGTGTGTGGTGAGATTGGACATTGGGCAAAGTAATGTTCAAATCGCAAACGAGGAAAGGATCAGTAGGGACAGAACTCTAAATCTATCAATGTGACTATTGGCAATGCCGAGACGGAGACACCTGGGTATGGTAATTTACTCATTGTTCCTTTGGCTAGTCAATCTACCGATTGGTGGATTGATACTTGGGCTAATATTCATGTTTGTGCTGATGTATCATTGTTTTCTTCTTACCAGGTTGCTCGGGGTTCCTCCGTGTTGATAGGGAATGGGTCACAAGCTTCTGTTCTGTTCTTGGTGTTGGCATGGTAGATCTGAAGCTTACTTCGGGAAAGATCGTGCGGCTAATGAACGTGCAGCATGTCCCTTCAATCAATAAGAATATCGTTAGTGGTTCCCTTCTTTGCAGAGAAGGGTATAAGTTGGTGTTTGAGTCGAATAAAGTAGTCATATCAAAGTATGGATTATTTATTGGTAAAGGCTATGACAATGGAGGATCGTTCCACTTTTCCCTTGAGAACGTCTATAATAAATTTGTGAATCATCTTTGTGGAAATGTTGTTGGTAGTGAGGTAAGTGTTTGGCACTCACGACTATGTCATCTTAATTTTGGTTCTATGTCTCAGCTTTCCAATATGAAATTAATTCCAAAAATTTTCAAAGTCAAAAGTTCTAAGTGCCAAAGTTGTGTGCAGTCTAAGCAACCTCGCAAGCCTCATAAGGCAGCCAAGGAAAGAAACTTGGCACCATTAAAACTCATACATTCAGATATTTGTGAGATGAATGGTGTGTTGACGAAGGATGGAAAAAGGTACTTCATGACTTTAATTGATGATGGGACTAGATTTTGCTATGTGTATCTCTTAAAAACAAAAGATGAGGCTTTAAACTACTTTAAAATCTATAACGCAGAAGTTGAGAATCAACGGGAAAGAAAAATCAAAAGAGTTAGGTCGGATCGTGGTGGAGAGTGTTTCTCCAATGAATTCGTCCAATACTGTGTAGAGCATGGTATCATCCATGAGAGGACGCCTCCCTATTCGCTCCAATCTAACGAGGTTGTCGAAAGGAAGAACCGCACCCTGATTGACTTGGTTAATGTCATGTTGGACACTACGGGATTATCTAAGGCATGGTAAGGGGAGGCCATGTTGACCTCGAGTCATGTCCTAAATAGAGTTCCCACTAAGAATAGTGAGGTAACTCCATATGAGGGATGGGAAGAAGAAAACCATCACTATGCTAGTTGCGCACTTAGGGGTGCTTGGTGAAAGTCAATGTGCCGATAATAAAGAAGCGCAAACTTGGACGTAAAACTATTGATTGTGTCTTTCTGGGATATGCTCATTGCAGCATTGCCTATAGGTTTCTAGTAGTTAAATCTGAGGTATCCAACATGCATGTCGGTACAATAATGGAGTCTCAAGATGCAACGTTTTTTGAGAATATATTTCCTATGAAGGATATGCATAGCATGTCGAGTCAGGCTTGTGATTCAACTCCTAAACCTGCCATACCAATTGAGAATTTTGAACAAATACATGAACAAGCTCCTTAGGAGAATAACAGTGATACTCTTAGAAGGAGCAAGAGACAAAGGACCGCAAAATCCTTTGATGATGATTTCACTATGTACCTTGTGGATGATGTTCCTAAGTCTATTTCAAAAGCATATGCATCTCCTAATGCAGACTACTGTAAGGATGCGGTCCGTACTGAAATGGATTCCATTCTCGCTAACAGAACTTGGGAAATCACAGATCATCTTTATGGTTGTAAACCAATTGGATGCAAGTGGGTGTTCAAAAAGAAGCTTAGGCCTGATAGTACTATTGAGAAGTACAATACCTGGCTTGTGGCCAAGGTATACTCAAAACGAAGGCGAGGATTTCTTTGATACTTATTCACCTGTTGCTAGATTGACCACAATACGTGTACTACTGTTGGGCTGCCTCTTATGGTCTTCTTGTTTATCAAATAGATGTTAAGATAGCTTTCCTTAATGGAGAGTTAGATGAGGAAATCTATATGGAATAGCCCGATGGATTTGTAGTAAATGGTCAAGAGAACAAAGTGTGTAAGTTGCTGAAATCTTTGTATGGCCTTAAACAAGCACCCAAGCAATGGCATGAGAAGTTCGATAGAACTTTAACATCTGAAGGCTTTGCTATAAACGAAGCTGATAGATGTGTATACTTCCGCTATCTTGGGGTGAGGGAGTTATTTTGTGCTTGTATGTGGATGACATACTTATATTTGGAACAAATCTTGATGTGATTAATGAGGTCAAGATGTTTTTATCCCAAAGCTATGATTTGAAAGATCTGGGAGAAGCTGATGTAATTCTGAACATCAAGTTGATCAAAGGTGAGGATGAGATTACACTTGTGCAATCCCATTATGTGGAAAAAGTCTTAAGATATTTTGGCTATATGGACAGTAAGCCTTCTCCAACACCTTATGATGCTAGTTTAATACTTCGGAAGAACCGAAGAATTACTAGGGATCAACTGAGATACTCTCAGATTATTGGTTCACTTATGTACTTAGCTAGCGCTACAAGGCCTAACATCTCGTTTGCTGTCAGCAAATTAAGCCGGTTTGTCTCTAATCCGGGTGATGATCATTGGCGTGCACTTGAGAGAGTAATGTGTTATCTGAGAGGTACTACGAGTTATGGAATTCACTATACTGGATATCCTGGTGTACTTCAGGGATATAGTGATTCTAACTGGATATCTGATTCTGATGAGCTCAAGGCCACGAGTGGGTATGTATTCACTCTTCGTGGTGCTGCTGTCTCATAGAGGCCTCATAAACAGACCATATTGACGAGGTCAACCATGGAAGCAGAACTCACAGCATTGGATACATCCACTATCGAATCACAATGGCTTTGTGAGCTCTTGATGGACTTACCAGTAGTTGAAAAACCGATACCGGTTATCCTTATGAACTTTGATAATCAAACGGTTATCGTGAAAGTGAACAATGCAAAGGATAACATGAAGTCCTCAAGACACATAAAGAGACGGTTGAAATCTTTCAAGAAATTGAGAAACTCAGAAGTGATAGCTTTGGATTATATCCAAACCGCTAAGAATCTAGCAGATCCGTTTACAAAGGGTCTATCACTGTAACATCCAAAAAAATTTTAAAAATAAATAAAATGAGAATTTAAAATTTAAAAATGACTAGAACAAAAAAATTTGAGTTGAAATGTGGCTTAGTTCTGAATTTTAACCATGAGTTGAAGTTTTCTCTGTTTATTAAGCCTTTCTGGACTTCTGCCTCTTAAAGAAAAGCTTTTGAACCCTTAATTCTAAATTTCAACATTAACAGACACAATACTCATAAAGTACTCTCAATTAATCCTTCACCTTAATTATCATTTCTTAAAAATGCTAGTCACTCGCATATAACCATAATAATCAAACAAGAGAAAGGAAATTGGTGACTTACAATGCAACCGGCATCTCATAAAGAAATATATATACATATCTAAGCAAACACCTAAACCCACAATATCAACAATATATATATATATACACATACAGAGAGGTTCTCAAATCCCCAGCATTATATATATCTACACATCAACACAGAACTCAGCAAAATCAAAATACAATATTACATCCAGTTAACCAAACTTCAGCATCAAACATAAATTTTCACGCAGTATCAATTCAATCAAAATACATTTATTCACCATCTCAATTCAGACCATGGCCCTCTCCACATAAGCATGTAAAACAGGACAACCAATACTCAAGATTATAACATTCAAATTATAAAGAAGATTAAACAGATTCAAATTACATACATACTTACTTAAATTTCAGCAGCAATTATATCATCTCCACGCAATTAAACATCCAGCTTAACCACACCATTCAAAAATATCAAATCCAAACAATTTCATTCATAATATATACAAGGATGAAGACAAATCCATAATACAACAGCAATCACGTCTTAAACCACAATTCCAGTACCTCCATTACACAAGTTACATTACAGTCCTCAAATTACAATGAAGTACAGAGCACTACAATACAATCCAGTCCTTACAAATAAACCCCTAATGTCTTTTCTGTAGCCCTCAAGTCACCAGCCAGCTGCCATGCTCCTTTTGCCCATGCCTTGCCCTTGCTACATAGCCAAATGGCAGGGGAGAGGCTTGCATGCCCTCCACCTGCCTTAGCCTTGCCAGCCAGCCCGTGGTCTCAGGGGAGGAGGTTGCGCGCGGGCTCGGGAGTGGCAGCGAAGGGCTCAGGAAGGAGGCCAAGGTCCTTTGTAAGATTTCGTTTGTGTGAGGAGTGTGGTGCGCACAAACCCTAGAAAAATATATATAATAGGGGGGTGTTATCATAGACAGTTCTATTAGAAAACCATTTGTGATAAGCTAATATCACAAACGGTTCGTGGTACAAACCGTCTGTGAAGTATCACAACCGGTTTATACCATGAATAGTCTATGATATTAGCTTATCACAAATGGTTCTTAGCATATTCTGTAACTTTTATGGTCATGCTAGCAAAACTATTTGTGATTAAATTTAACACGGATAGTTTTTGAAAACCATCTGTGATGAGGTATCTTATATAAGCCTTTCTGTAGTAGTGAGAATAATGAGTTTGTTGTGTATGATACTGTTTTGTCTCATTTGAATGGAAAGATGAAAATCTTTGGAGGTATGTATCTGATGTCATATTCTTATATCTTATTTCATTTCTTTGATCCATAATATAGGGTTAACTCCACAAAAGTTTTAACTTTAATATGTACATATGTCTTTCATATACATTCCTATATGCACACTTCTAGGGGAAGTTCACTCTATGTATTGTAGTTTCACTAGCATTGATCCATGTTCCTTATCTACTTATATTGAGGATCTCTACTTTCAAACACATCCCTTGAGTATAAGAAGCTTTTGTAGTTGACATATACTCAAGTCAATTTAATTCCAATTATTTGCAATCGGGTTGTCATCAATTATCAAAAAGGGAAGATTGAGGAATCTAGTCCGTCCATTACGTATTAATGGTGTGTTTTGGTGATCAATGACAACTAGATGTGTGAGGCTAATATTTTCAATGAGTTGGTAAAATAAGTTAGCTCATGTGATGATGAAGACTTTAGATGGTGTCATGTTAATGGTCATCAAGTCAAGGTTCTGGATGATGGATGGCATCATATATTGATCGTCACCAAGTCAAGATCCCAACATGAAGGGAGTTCATCGTATGTTGATCAACAAGACAATAAACCAAGCTTGGAGAGAAGATGGTCATCATCAAGCAAAAGTAACGAGTGAATGCTCTAGGCAAAGATATAACTAGCATAGACTAAATATGTGTTCCTAATCTTTTACCGGTCTTGGTGTTTGGTTGGAAGACCGGATTGCTAGTATTGGTTGTTGTACTATTAAGAGTGGTCAGTCTAGTAGTTTGAGTTTTTATCATGTATTGATATCTTAATACCGATTAGTCTAGCTCTCAGTGGCATGGTGCTAATGTTTGTGAATGTGTTTCAGAAATAGTTTAAGCTCATGCATTTACTCTTTAGCATGTGACTATAATTTGCACATTGTTGAAGTCCATGTACCAACTCCTTGTGGCACGATACTAAAGTTTGTAAATTATTTAAGTTCATGCATTCATCATTTCTAGACTCTTACTAGCTTGTAGTCATGTTCTTGATCAAGTCTATGTTAGAGATTTTGAGAAAATTAGATTTACCTTGTGTGGCTACATTTGGATTTTAGTGTTCTATAGAATTATCGATGGTGTTTTAGATCTTGAAAATGAATTGAAGTTGTAGCCCTCTATATAAGCTTTCCACATAGCCCAAGATCACATAAATTGGATTTCAAAGTAAAAATTTATGATCCTTTTTAGGTAGTGACATGAGTTCATCCAAATCTTGTAATTAGGAATATCCGAATTTGATTTTAAGACATTTTTGCAAAACATATATTTCAGAGCTGATTTGGATTATAGGATTTCAAATGTCCGAATTTAAGAAATTAGGAATGTCCAAGTTAGTGAATTCTGAATGTACTAATTTGCCTTCAAGAACGGCTAGTTGCCACATGGATTTGGTGACTGTTGACAATGTTTGAATTTTTAATTAGAAATGTCTGAATTAGGTAATTAGGAATGTCCAAATTTGCATTTTTAGACATTTGGTTCTCAATGGCTTGTTTTTGTTGGTGAGGCTAAAAATACCCACCATAGCTGGTTGGGAGTGATCTCTTGGCATCCCATTTCACTCTTTTGAGCTAGTGTAAGCCTCTCTACTCAATTGTGTATATGTTGCACCTTGTGAGCAAAGAGAGAAGAGCTATAGGTACATGTGTTGAATCTAGAGGTGGATTGACTAGTGCAATGTTGCACTTGGTGACTGGTGAGGGTCAAGTAAGAGGTTTGGTTTGTTTATCTTTGTGTTTGACAACACCTAGATGGCATTAAGGCATCGTGTAACACCTCAATGTTTGCACCTTTCAAAAGTTTTCAAAATAAAATAATCGTTTGGATGTTGTTAGATTAATTAAAGCTTAAGTGGGAATTTCTAAAACCTAGATGATTTAATTTCAATAAACTAAATTTCAACTAAATTAAACTTTTAAAAGTTTATTTGAGCTCAGATTGATTTAATCCCATTTCTAAATTTATAAATCAATTTCTTTTCCAATCTCCTCGTGGGCTGAAACCCTTGCCGACCCACTCCTCTTCCCTACCACCCATCGGCATGCCCAACCTGCATCCCCGCACCACTTCACCTTGCTAGCTTGCCCAGCTTTAAGTTCAAGCTCCATTCATTTGGTTTGGTGATTAATGACAAATTTAAAAATGAGACTAACTCCTTTGTTGAATATGACGTTGATTAGTCTAATTTGGATGAAAAGATAGAAATATCGGAGGTATCCATCTGATGACATATTGTTATATCTTGTTGCATTCCTTGGATTCAAAATATCGGGTTAACTCCATAAAAGTTTCAACTTGGATATGTGCATATTGTTTCCAACTCATATATATGTATGCACACATTTAGGGGGAGTTTACTCTATGTTGATGGTTTCGTTAGTATTGATCCCTTTCTCTTTTCCCTACATATTTAGGATCTTTACTTTGAAACACATCCTTAGAGTATATGAATCTTTTATAGTTGTAAATACTCATATTGATTTAAATTCAATTATTTGCAATTGGGTTGTCGTCAATCACCAAAGAAGTTGATTAAAGGATCTAGGTCCTCTATTATGTGTTAATGTTGTGCTTTAGTGATTAGTGACAACCCGATGTATTAGACTAACATTTTCCATGAGTTGGTGAAATAGGTTAAGTCCAATGATGATGAAGATTTTGGATGATATCATGCGTTGATGGTCATTAAGTCAAGGTTCGGGATGAAGGAGGTCATCATGTGTTGATGTGCATCAAGATTAGATTCCGAAGTGAAGGTAGTTTGTCATGTGTTGATGAACGAGACAAGGACCCAGACTTAGAGAGAAAATGATCATCATTAGGTAAAGCCTTAAGTGGATGCGCAAGGCAAAAAGGTATAACTAGCATAGACTAAGGATGTGTTCTTAGTCTTTTGCTGGTCTCGGTGTTTGGTTGGGAGATCGGAATAAGAGGGGTTCTTGTCTAGTGTTTGAGTCTCATCATGTGTTGATGCCCTAATCCCGCCTGCCCTAGCTCTCCATTGCATGGTGCTATTATTTGCGAATGTGTTTTGCAAATAGTTGAAGCTCATGCACTTACTCTTTGTAGCATATGACTAAAGTTTGCAAATGTATTTTGCAAATTATTGAAGTTCATGCATTGATAATTTATAGACTCTAACTTGTAGTCACGCTCTTGATCAAATCTATGTTAGGGATTTTGAGAAAATCATATTTTAGACTTGTGTGACTACATTGGAGTTTTAGTCTTCTATGAAAATATCTATAGTATTTTAGATCTTGAAAACAAGAGAAAGTTGTAGACCTCTTGATAAGCTTTCTATAGAGTCCAAGATCACCTAAATCGGACTTTAGAGTAAAAAGTTACGATCCTTTTTAGATTGAAAATATCGGTACTACTACTACTGAAATTCCGGTAGTACCGCCCTAGCACTACCCTGTTGAAATTCTAGTAGTACCACTCGGCACTACCGTGTCGGGACCCGAATCTGCAAATCCGGACCCTCTGTGTATTCTGTGCCAGTCCAGGATCACGCTAGCACACACAGTCATACAGGGTTGCACATCACAGACATTCACAAGGATATAAGAATAAATAGTGCAAACATGTATATAAAACGAGTTGTACAACCTTATGGTCTCCTTACGAGATAAATCACCACGCAGGCTTACATTATTCAAAACAAAGAAATAGCAATGAACATAAAAAGTCGTGTAAGCATCCATCTTGCCACAGGCAACCGACTGGGCTTGCCCCCTAGTTGCTCGTGTCCTCGACGTACTCCTCCTCCCATACTGGTGTAGTCTCCTCCACTAATGTTGGGGTTGATAAGCAAGGTGGGGTGAGTACACAAGGCACTCAACAAGTAATGCACAGAATGCAGCACTATTACTATATGCAAAGCTTATTCCAATGGATTGGCTTAATTGATCCTTTTTGCATCAAGCAGCATTTTTAAACTAGTATCTTGTTTAGATTAAAGCGAAGAAAATGTATATAAGTAATACTAATTTCAAATGGTTTTCTTGAAAATTCTCGGCACACTGACCTTATTAGTTCATTTCCAACACCGGCACACACCACCCTTCCATGTTTTGTTTATGAAAACTACCCTTGATTGTAATCCCGAGCAATGCTCAATACCGTGAGCACGGCTATTCGAATAGTTTTGACACTCTGCAGAGGTTGTACACTTTACCCACAAGATCTGACCGCCACCACACGGTGATTGTCCGCAACAAAGCTTTTCAGAACTTCTACCTTAACTAAAGAACCTCTCCCAGTATTGCCTTTACTATCACTTCCTCACACAGAGCCAAGTATAGGACCGGCCAATCACCGTTGGATGGGCACCAAGCCGTAGCAGTACGCTCCCCATACAGATACACCCACGTGTCTTGTCACCCCGAGGTATCGGAGGAAAGATATCGTAACCCTAGTCAACTAGGTCCATCCCATGTCGACATGTGGTTGTGCGGTGACTCGGATCAAAGGCTTGCAAGGTGAAGTCCTTAATCGGCCAAGGCAAGACTTTCAACACTCAACGATGGCACCACGGCCCAATGTGGCACAGACTCACATCACTCAACAACCCAATGCCACACAGGCCCACTCCGCACACACCTCTTGCCACTTGCCCTGGGCCTAAATCATTTTCCACCCAGTTGATTATTGTGCAACACATGCGGCAATAACTCAATATCGATGCGGAACCACACAAAGTTCTTTGTACCTCAATCTCAACATGTGGCATCATCACACCACTTTTCAAAATACATTCAATATGTCTTTAATCAATATTGTAGCATTTTTCCAAAGATCATTCATGATTCGTTGCAAGGCTAAGCATCTACTCACGGTCTAGCCTCCCGTGTTGGCACAATATTAACATCCAACTAATATAATCGAACTTAGGGTGACAATGATCTAGGCATACAATTAATAATTCAAGGTGGCATAACAAAATGGGTTGATTAACTACATTATCCCAAATTAATTTAAATTCATTTTAAATAATTAGCATGCATAGTTTCAAAGCATAAATTACATTTTAAAATCTGGGATCAAAATGATCAAAGCATCACTTGCCTTCAAAGAGTTGCTGGTCGTGTTCCGAAGCTTGGTCTTGAGCGACGAATTCTTCCTCGAAACTTCCCGGCAAATTTACGTCTACGCGTACAAACAAAGCATACAATAAATAGCCAATACAGAAGACTATATGTCCTCAAGAATTCAAATAAAATTCACCAATAAATAGCTCACAATTTTATGAATTTTTAGAAATTTGAATCACCCAAATCCGAGTTAAAATGCAAAAGTTATAGTCATTTGAAGTTTGAATAAAATCAAAATACGAAATTAAGAAAATCCGATTTTTCTGAATTATTTTTATACTTGAAATTCACATTTATGACGTCAGCATGCCTCATGATGACGTCAGCACCGAAATAATTTCCGCCAAAATATTTTATATATGAAAATATTTATGGCGTCGCGATAGCGTCGGCCGCGACACGTGGCACGCCTGCAGGTCGCCACGTCGCTCTGTCTATGGACCGTCTCCACGGGTTGGCTCGGTCTACCGTGGGCTTGGTTCACGTAAGCGGTGCGACCACGCGGCAAAATCCGACCGTTCGCTAAAACCGACGGTCGATCCTCACGCGCACCGCAATAAGACCGAGATGCGTGCGACACGCGTCGCGCATCCGGTGATCGGCCTAAATCCAACGGTTGGATTCCGCACCGACGCGGCGCCTCGATTCCCGCGCGCCACGCGTCGCGCGATCGAGCGGTGCCCTCGGATCTAACGGCCAGCACCACACCGCCATCGCGGCGCCTCGGTTTACTCGTAGCCACGCGGCACGATCGCGTGGCGCGAAAGCAACGCCGGATCGGTCTGCTCTCTGGTCAAACGCCCGCGCGTCGACGCGATTTGGCGAGGGTGCGGTGTCATCTCCGCCGCTCGTTCAAATCTGAACGGCGCAGATCCTTAGGGCAAAACCAGATCAATCTCTACCGTTCGATCTAATCCAACGGTCCACGGTACGAGTATTTCTTCGCTTCATGGTGCGGCGTGGTTCAATCTCTGGCGTCCACTATCGATCCAACGGTTAAGACAAAACATATCGCGGACATTAGATCTAATCCAAGCCGTTCGTTCTAGATCTAACGGTTACGATTCAATCTAAACATCTCTGAGATGGAGGCTACGTGGACTCACGAGAACCGAACGATGCAAATCGGACGGTCGGCGCGTTCGACGAGGTTGACGCGGCGAAGAAGCGAAGGTTGCGGAGCTGGGAAGATGACCTCGGCGGCGGCGCTGGGCTTCTCGGCGAGAAGAAGTGGTCCACTCGATCGTCTTGCTTCGTGAACTTCGGAGCGGGCGAGCACGGCGGAAGCGACGGACGGCGAGAGAGGAAGCAAAACAACGGCGGCACAAGGGCGCAACTTCGGCGAGCTCGCCGAGCGCTAGAGAGGGTCTCGGCGTGCGTGCGAGAGTCAAAAGACGCAGCGAAGGAGCTCTGCGGACGCTACTCGGTGCGCAAAGGGGCCTCGGCGTGCGCGCTACAGCGCGCGAACGAGCGGAGCGGTCGGCGGCATTAGCTCCGGTGATCTCGCGAAGACGACCGACGTGGCGCAATCCAGCGCGTCCGTCTGGCGACGATCCGAAGGCTCACGCGTCGCGGCGACGTGGCACACGCCTGCGAGCGTGCGATCCGGATCGAACGGCTTGGTGGGCGGCGCTAGGGTTTCGCGCGGATGGGCGGCGACAGCAAGATAATGGGCTCGGCCCATTCGCTCATAGCCACTTTAAAACCTTTTCAATAAAAATAATTCTAGAAATTCACTTAAATCATTTGGGGCTTTTAAAATAGCGAGAAAAATTCTAGAAAAATTCGAGAAAATACTTTGAGATATTTGGAACTCAAATAAAATATTTTCAATAAAACTTTGCTAGAACTTTTCCATTATTTAATTGTTTTCAAGGAAGGCTAGTTTTGAGTAATTCCAAATAAATTTCAATAAATTCCCAAAATTCACAAAATCAAAAATACTCTCAAAATTTAAATTAGAGCAAAAATTAGGGTGTTACAAACCTCCCCCTTAATGTAATCTCGTCCCGAGATTCGTGGTCGCTCTATAGAAACAGGTTAGGGAACTCCTTCTTCAGATCTTCTTCACGTTCCCACGTTGCTTCACTTTCCGAATGGTTGCTCCACTGAACTCTGCAGAAACGCGTTGACTTGTTCCTTGTCTCTCTGTCCATTACGTCCAGAATCTTCATTGGATGTTCTTTGTAAGTCAGATCTTCTTGCAGCTCAATTGCCTCCAAAGGTGTTTGCTCTTCCGGTACTCGAAGACACTTCTTCAGTTGAGACACATGGAATACGTCATGCACTCCTGCCAAAGACTGCGGTAACTCCAATTGATACGCAACTTCACCTCTACGGCTCAAGATTTTGAATGGTCCGACATATCTGGGTGCGAGCTTCCCTTTTGCATGGAACCTTCTGACTCCTTTGAGTGGTGTTACTCTAAGATACACAAAATCTTCGGGTTCAAAGCTTAGTTCCCTGCGACGGTTGTCGGATAACTCTTTTACTGGATTGTGCAATCTTCAATCTTTCCTCGACCGTGGTGATCTGTGCTTCCGCTTCAAGAATGTCCGTCCGAAAACATGTCGTTCGCTGTCTCATTCCAATTCAATGGTGTTCGACAGACCTACCATCTGAGCTTCAAATGGAGACATTTGTAAACTTGCTTGATAATCATTATTATAGCTGAACTCGGCATAAGGCAAACACTTGTCCCATGAAGTGGAATATGCTAAGGCACATGCCCTCAACATATCTTCCAATATCGATTGACTCTCTCGGTTTGTCCATCTGTCATGCGGATGGTATCTTTGTCTTGAAGTTCAAACGAGTCCCCATTGCTTCATGAAGCTTACCCGAGAACTGAGGTAAATTGGGTACCTCTGTCAGACACTATCTTTTCGGCACTCCATGTAAGCAGACAATTACGGACATATAAAGTTACGCTAACCGGTCTCGGAATAAGTGGTCTTCTTGGTATGAAATGTGCCACCTTAGTTAAACGATCTACTATGACCCATATGGAATCATATCCACTTTGCGTTACGGGCAATCCGGTTATAAAATCCATACCAATTTCCTCCCATTTCCATTCGGTATCTTTAAGGGTTGTAATAGCCTGCTTGTGCCTTTGGTGCATAGCTTTGACCCTTTGGCATATGTCACATAATGCAACGATTCGCGACTTCTCGTTTCATGCTTGGCCACCAAAATTTTTCCTTCAAATCTTGATACATTTTCGCACTTCTGGATGAATTGAGTACTTGGAGTCATGGGCCTCTCCAAAATTAATCGCTTCAACTCCTTTTGTTCGGCACACAAATGCGCCCTTTGAACCACATAGTACCTTGTTCATCCAGTTTAAAATCTTTTGCTTTGCCTTCATCCATTTTGCCCTTAATTCTTTTGATCTTATCATCATCTTTCTGCCCTTCCCTGATCTGATCTTCCAGGGTAGGTCTTACTTCCAAAGTTACTAGGAATCCTTTTGGTACCATTTCCAATTCTAGTTTCTGGAAATCCCTACACAATTCTGCCTGACTTGTTTCCAACAGCATATTTACACTGTGGTTCTTTCTGCTCAAGGCGTCTGCCACCAAGTTGGCTTTCCCCGGGTGGTAGTGAATTCCCACATTATAATCCTTGATTAACTCTAACCATCTTCTTTGCCTCATATTTAGGTCACTTGTGTGAAAATATACTTAAGGCTTTTATGATCGATATATACTTCACATCTATTTCCGATGAGATGATGACGCCATATTTTTAGTGCATGCACTACGGCACTAATTCTAAATCATGAGTCGGATAGTTCTCCTCATGTGGTCTCAATTGCCTCGATGCATAGGCAATTACCTTCCTATTTTGCATCAACACGCATCCCAATCCCTGACGCGATGCATCACAATAAATGTCAAAGTCTTGGTGAACGTCTGGTAAAACTAATACAGGTGCCGATGTTAACCTCCTTTTCAATTCCTGAAAACTCTTCTCACACTCAGGTGTCCATAAAAATTTCTTTTCTTTTTTCAACAATTGCGTGAGAGGTCTCGCAATCGTAGAGAATCCTTCAATGAATCGACGGTAATACCCGCCATTCCAAGGAAACTACGGATTTGGGTTACCGTCTTGGTACTGCTCCCAATGTAAAACCGTTTCCACTTTCTTTGGATCTCAAAGAACTCCTTCTCTGCTGTCATTATGTGTCCAAGAAATTCCACCTTATCTTTCCGTAAATCACATTTGCTAAATTTCGCAAACAACCGTTGTTCCTCAACTTTTCAAGGACTAGCCTCAAGTGCTCGGCGTGCTCTTCTCTCGTCTTGGAATAGATAAGGATGTCATCTATGAATCTGACGACGAACTTATCCAAGTTTTCCATAAAACCTTTATCATTAAGTTCATGAAATATGCCGGTGCATTTGTCAGACCAAAAGACATCAACTGTAAACTCGTAGTGTCCATATCTTGACGAAAATGCGCTTTGAATATCCTCGATCGGATCTTCACCGATGGTATCCTCGATCGAAGATCAATTTTGGAGAATACTCTGCTCCTCTCAATCGGTCAAACAAATCATCGATCTGGGTAGCGGATACTTATTCTTTATCGTCACATCATTGAGTGCACGATAGTCTATACACATCCTGAAACTTCCGTCCTTCTTCTTAACGAATAAGACAGGTGCTCCCCATGGCGATGAACTAGGTCTTATAAATCCCTTTTCCAGCAGTTCTTCAATTTGCTTCTTCATTTCCACCAATTCCTCTGTGGACATCCTGTAAGGTCTCTTAGCTATTGAGCTGTCCTCGAACTAGTTCTATCACGAACTCGATATCTCTATCTGGCGGCATTCGGTAAATCTTCCGGGAAAACATCAGGATATTCATTGACTATGGAGACTTCCTCTGTCGGCAGTCTTCATGTTTGTTGACCATCAATTGTCCATCTCGTCTCGGTTTCGCTTCAAACTCAATTTTCTTTCCATCCGGCTCTCGACCGATATGACTCTTTTTCCGCAGTCCAATACTGCCTTGTGATCGGTTAACCAATCCATTCCCAGGATAACATCCAAGGTTTGGGTATTAAGGACGATTAAGTTCGCTAGGAACTCAACTCCATTAATTATTATTCCTACCCCGAACATCCTACTTTAGATCGGAGTTCGATCCGAGGATTGACTATGAGCACACATTTAAGATTCACTATTTCCATATCATTTTGAACAGCAAAATCTCGGAAATAAAAGAATGCGAAGCTCGGAATCAAATAAAACAATGAGTGGTATCGAAGTTTACTAGAACTTACCCAAGACAACGTCCGAGGCGTTCGACTTCATCTGCCGTGATGTGGTTGACTCGCCTCGTGCGGTTCCTTGGGATGGAGTCGCCGCTTTGACGCCCGCGGTTCATGATTAGTGCGGAGTCCTTGCGGTGTGTTCCCCAAGTTAAAGCGAACCGGGTGACACCTCCTTCTTAGGGCGATTGTTGGCAAATGCCCCATTTCATTGCAATGATAGCAACGCCTTCCCACGGCCCGAGAGGTTCCTCCACCGCGCTATAGTTCGGCCGAGTCTCGAACATTTTGACCCATCGGGCGATTTGCCGGCAGTGGTGCTCATCATTGCCTCTAGGCCGGTACCGAATGAGCTGTTGGGGTGCCGTCCTCTGCCTCTCACTGCCCCCTCGACGACCTCCTTGTTGCGCCATTCTGCGCTTCTGTTGTCATCCAACTCTCGGCGCTTGTCCTCTAAGATCGTGGCTTTGTTAACTAACTCTTGAAAGTCGTGGAATGTGGGGTGATCACCCCACTGCAACCTCGCATTCAATCCTTCATGAAGCGGGATTGTCCGCCTTATCCGTAGCCACGCCCTCCAGTGCGTAGCGTGCGCTTGGGTGAACTTGTTCGTAATCGCCATCGATCGCCGCTTTGCTTGAGGCTTCTAACTCCTCCTTTTAAGATCCATGATACCCTCGGTACATGGTAATCGACGGAAGGCCGAGGTGAACTCCTCCCATGTGATACTCGCGGGTCCTCATGAGTCGCGCAGGTTTTCCCACCATTCTGCGGCGGTCCTTCGAGTTGATGAGAGGCATAGAGTACCCTCTCATGTCCTACACATTGGGTAATGTGCACTTCCTTTCGATTGTCCTTAGCCAATCGTCCGCCTCCAGTGGATTGGCGTTGCACGAGAAGGTAGGTGGACGGGTTCTCATAAACTCCGACAACCGTGAGTAGGGTGTGGTCCATGGTTGCCCCTGTGTTGAACATTCGCAGCAGCCTTGATTGGATATCTGCGCATGGTTTGAACCATCGTGGTCATGAGTTGAGTCCGGGCTGTCAAAAAGGCTCCTGTGTTACGCATATCGACTGCGGTGGTTGAGGAATCGCTCTTCATTCCGTTGTCCGTCTGTTAGCTCCACTTCACTGGCTCCAACATTTCCACGAGTCCTCACCATCTGCTGCAAGCTTCCATGGTTAAGAAAAGAAGAAAGCATAGACGAGTAAAAGAACTTATGTGGGGAAACAGTGTAACTTAAATTATTTAGCCACTTTATTGATATAATATAAAGCAAGATGGTTGCTCACAAGTGCCTAAGGGCAATGCAACACATACGTGACACTCACAACCAAAAGTAAGTAAGCAAACATAGGAATCCATGACAACTCACACCTAAGGGTGACTCAAGCAAAGACGCGACTCGGATATTCGAGTCTCGACACTACACTCTACTACACTCGATCACCATCGAGCCAACCCGGCCGCGGCTTCCCGAGCGCATATGCCGCGGTGCCGCGCATTGAGGCGAATCGTCTCGTGACCTCTCACGGCGGGTGCAAAAGACCCCATCGACTCTGCTGGTCCCGGCTGCTGCTCCTCTGATCGCGCCTCGCTCCGGCTCCTCCGAATCTGGATCATGTAACTCAGGATGGTTCGCTCGGGTCCATATAGAGCCATCTCCAACTCCCGGATCTTCCGTATGGCATGAGCTAAGTTCTCCGGTGTTGGGTTCTTGCCTCTATAACCTCGCCGCGGGTCCTCTGCAGCTCTGGATCGCTCGCCCAAGGCGCCCTCTGGCGATGACGATCTCGCCAGTGGGTGATCGTGGCGCCCTCCTCCACGAGCTCCATCCTGTTGTATCGACCGTCGCGACGCGGATGGTGGCGGAAGACGGTGCCCTCTAACTCGCGGAGTAAGTGCGGGCAATTTGCCGCATCGCTCGACGCGACGCCTCCCGAATCCGGCCTCGAAAGAAGACCTCCGGCGGTGATGTAGATAGGACGACTCGCCTCGCCCTCTCCCGAGCATACACCGTGATCTTGACGCCCCAGCGATGTCAAGTCCTGCCTGCACCACCAAGTCCCTCGATGCGGTGGTCGGTCAAAACCTCCAAGCAATCGCATCATACGCCATAACTCCGCGGCGTATCCTCCGTCGCGCCTCCATAGGTATGGATCATCCTCATCCGCCAAAACAAACCTTGTTTAAATTAAATAGAGAATAATAAAAATTCAAAGATAGGTATGAATAAGGAGAAGAGATAAGTCGAGATTTCTTTGACATTCTTGCTCAAGTTGATTAGGTCTTTAGAAAATAGTTTTCACCCTCCTAGGCACAACCAAACTAAGGTCAAGGCCTACAGATCGACTGCTCGATACCACCTCTGCTGGGACCCGAATGCAAATCGACCCTCTGTGTATTCTCGTGCGACCAGATCACGCTAGCACACACATCATGAGGTTGCACATCACGACATTCACAAGGATATAAGAATAAATAGTGCAAACATGTATATAAAACGAGTTGTACAACCTTATGGTCTCCTTACGGATAAGTCGACCACGCAGGCTTACATTATTCAAAACAAAGAAATAGCAATGAACATAAAAAGTCGTAAGCATCCATCTTGCCACAGTAACCGATCGGGCTTGCCCCTAGTTGCTCGTGTCCTCGACGTACTCCTCCTCCCATACCGGTGTAGTCTCCTCCACCGATGTTGGGGTTGATAAGCAAGGTGGGGTGAGTACACAAGGCACTCAACAAGTAATGCATGAAATGCAAGACTATTACTATATGCAAAGCTTATTCCAATGGATTGGCTTAATTGATCCTTTTGCATCAAGCGACATTTTTAAACTAGTATCTTGTTTAGATTAAAGCGTTGAAACAGATATAAGTAATACTAATTTCAAATGGTTTTTCTTCAAGATTCTCGGCACACACCTTTATTAGTTCATTTCCAACACCGCACACACCACCCTTCCATGTTTTGTTTATGAAAACTACCCTTGATGTAATCCCGAGCAATGCTCAATACCGTGAGCACGGCTATTCAATAGTTTTGACACTCAGAGGTTGTACACTTTACCCACAAGATACACCGCCACCACACGTGATTGTCCGCAACAAAGCTTTTCAGAACTTCTACCTTAACCAAAGAACCTCTCCCAGATTGCCTTTACTATCACTTCCCTCACACAGAGCCAAGTATAGGACCGGCCAATCACCGTTGGATGGGCACCAAGCCGTAGCACGTGCGCTCCCCATACAGATACACCCCTGTGTCTTGTCACCCGAGGTATCGGAGGAAAGATATCGTAACCCTAGTCAACTAGGTCTGTCCCATGTCGGACATGTGGTTGTACGGTGACTCGGATCAAAGGCTTGCAAGGTGAAGTCCTTAATCGACCAAGGCAAGACTTTCAACACTCAACAAAGGCACACACCCAATGTGGCACACAGACTCACATCACTCAACAACCCAATGCCACACAGCCCACTGCACACAGCCCTCTTGCCACTTGCCCCAGCCTAAATCATTTTCCACCCAGCTTGATTATTGTGCAACACATGCCAGCAATAACTCAATATCGGTACGAAACCACACAGGTTGCTTGTACCTCAATCTCAACATGTGGCATCATCACACCACTTTTCAAAATACATTCAATATGTCTTTAATCAATATTGTAGCATTTTTCCGAAAGATCATTCATGATTCGCTGCAAGGCTAAGCATCTACTCACGGTCTAGCCTCCCGTGTTGGCACAATATTAACATCCAACTAATATAATCGAACTTAGGGTGACAATGATCTAGGCATACAATTAATAATTCAAGGTGGCATAACAAAATGGGTTGATTAACTACATTATCCCAAATTAATTTAAATTCATTTTAAATAATTAGCATGCATAGTTTCAAAGCATAAATTACATTTTAAAATCTGGGATCAAAATGATCAAAGCATCACTTGCCTTCAAAGAGTTGCTGGTCGTGTTCCGAAGCTTGGTCTTGAGCGACGAATTCTTCCTCGAAACTTCCGGCAAATTTACGTCTACGCGCATAAACAAAGCATACAATAAATAGCCAATACAGAAGACTATATGTCCTCAAGAATTCAAATAAAATTCACCAATAAATAGCTCACAATTTTATGAATTTTAGAAATTTGAATCACCCAAATCCGAGTTAAAATGCAAAAGTTATAGTCATTTGAAGTTTGAATAAAATCAAAATACGAAATTAAGAAAATCCGATTTTTCTGAATTATTTTTATACTTGAAATTACATTTATGACGTCAGCATGCCTCATGATGACGTCAGCACCGAAATGAATTTCCGCCAAAATATTTTTATATATGAAAATATTTATGACGTCGGCGATGACGCCAAGACGACACGCGGCACGCCTGCAGGCCGCCACGCCGCTCTGTCTATGGACCGAGTCTACGGGTTGGCTCGGTCTACCGTGGGCTTGGTTCACGTAATGGTGCAGCCACGCGGCAAAATCCGCACCGCTCGCTAAAACCGACGGTCGATCCTCACGCGCGCCGCAATAAGCACCGAGATGCGTGCGACACGCGTCGCGCATCCGGTGGCCACCTAAATCCAACGGTTGATTCGCGACCGACGCGGCGACGCCGATTCCCGCACGCCACGCTGTCGCGCATCGAACGGTGCCCTCGGATCTAACGGCCAAGACCACACCGCCATCGCGACGCCGGTTTACTCAGAGCCACGCAAGACGATCGCAGCCGCGCGCGCCCAGCAACGGCGGATCCGTCTCTCGCTCGTCAAACGCCCACGCGTCAAGACGCGATTTGGCGAGGGTACGGTGTCATCTCCGCCGCTCGCTCAAATCGAACAGCGCAGATCCTTAGGGCAAAACCAGATCCAATCTCTACCGCTCAGATCTAATCCAACGGTCCACGGTACGAGTAGTCAAGCATCGCTCATGGTGCGACGTGGTTCAATCCTACGCCGTCCACTATCGATCCAACGGTTAAGACAAAAACATATCGCGGACATTAGATCTAATCCAAGCCGCTCGTTCTAGATCTAACGGTTACGATTCAATCTAAACATCTACAGAGATGGAGGCTACGTGGACTCACCGTAACCGAACGATGCAAATCGGACGGTGCGCGGTTCGACGAGGTTGACGGCGGCGAAGCGAAGGTTGCCGAGCTGGGAAGATGACCTCGGCGACGGCGCAAGGGGCTTCTCCGGCGAGAAGAAGTGGTCCACTCGATCGCGCTTGCTTCGTGAACTTCGAACGGGCCGAGCACGGCGGAAAGCGACGGACGGCGACGAGAGAAGCAAAACAACGGCGGCACAAGGACGCAACTACGGCGAGCTCGCCAGCGCTAGAGAGGGTCTCGGCGTGCGTCGCGAGAGTCAAAAGACGCAATGAAAGGAGCTCACGGACGCGCTACTCGGTGCACTTAAAGGGGCCTCGACGTGCGCGCTTCAAAGCGGCGAACGAGCGGAACGGTCGGCGGCATTAGCTCCGGTGATCTCGCGAAGACGACCGACGTGGCGCAATCCCGCTGCGTCCGTCGGCGACGATCCGAAGGCTCACGCGCGGCGCGACGTGGCACACGCACAGCGTGCGATCCGGATCGAACGGCTTGGTTGGCGGCGCTAGGGTTTCGCGCGGATGGGCGGCGACGCAGACAAGAATGGGCTCGGCCCATTACATTCTCATAGCCACTTTTAAAACCTTTTCAATAAAAATAATTCTAGAAATTCACTTAAATCATTTGGGGCTTTTAAAATAGCAGAAAAATTCTAGAAAAATTCCAGAAAATACTTTGAGATATTTGGAACTCAAATAAAATATTTTCAATAAAACTTTGCTAGAACTTTTCCATTATTTAATTGTTTTCAAGGAAGGCTAGTTTTGAGTAATTCCAAATAAATTTCAATAAATTCCCAAAAATTCACAAAAATCAAAAATACTCTCAAAATTTAAATTAGAGCAAAAATTAGGGTGTTACATACCGCTGTTGAAATTTCAGTACTACCACTAGTCAGTAGTACCGCTGCAAGTCGGACGATAGTTATTTTCCAGAACGGTGTTTTGGAGTTGCATTTGGGCTTAAAAATACTAGCACTACCGAGTTTTGTACACGGTAGTATCGGGGGTTGTCTACAACGGCTAGTTCATATGCATTTAATGCAATGAACTATTTGTTGAGGCAAAGGCCGGTACTACCAGATTTTGCATGTTGGTAGTACTGGTTTTAGTTGGTTCTTGTGGATTTCGCCCCAACGACTAGTTTTTATTAGTGGGCTATATAAGGATGGCTTGTGCTGTCTTTTGGGGGCATTTAGCATTCCATTTTCATTCTCTTGAGCTAGTGTAAGCCTCTCTACTCAATTGTGCATGTGTTGCACTTTGTGAGCAAGGAGAGATATCTCTCCTCAATGTGGATTAGGAGAGACCGACAAGTCTCCGAATACCACGATAAAAAGATCATGTGTCATATTTTGGTTTGCTTCCTGTTGCTCATTTACATTCTTGCAATTTACATTCCAATAATTGAATTGATTGGTTGTCACCCTATGATTGCAAACCTTGATATAGACTTAGGTTGTTGGTGCACATAGTTAAGATAAGACAATTTAGTTCTTAATTGGAAAAAACTGTTTTAATTTACTCTTTCACAAATAAAACACATTTTGGTTAGATAGTTTTAAAACTTACCTATACACACCCTAGTTAGCCTCCTCGACCTTACACCAGTGCGGCCAAACTCTCCATTCCCCCTCGGCCCACTTCACACGCCTACCCCGCTTCGTGCAGTAGGTCGCTGCTTGTCGGGACCCGAATTTGCAAATTCGGACCCTCTGTGTATACCGCACTAGTCCAGGATCACGCTAGTGCACACAGGCGCAACATAGATGCTATCATAGTCGTACACAATAAATATAGCATAAACTTCAATGATTAATAATAATCGTTGTCTTACATGAATAATGCCTCACAGGGCTTAAATAAAAGTATCAATGAAAAGCAATGAAATAGAATAAACGCAGTGGCGCTCAGATTCGCCACGTGCAACCGATGAGGCTCGGACCCTAAGCATTCGCATCCATATAATCCTCCTCCACGAAGGCGTAGATTCCTCCTCTTCCGTTGTTGTTGTTGGGGTGAGTACATAAAGCACTCAACAAGTTGTGCACAATAATGCAAGTCTAATATTCTATATGTTTGGCTTAATCCAAAGGAATGGCTAATATGGCTATTTTGCAAGAAAGCAAAGATTTAACAAGAATATAGTAAATAGATTGGAAAGCAAGAAAACAAATACAAGAATTAATAAATTCAAGATTTCAAGTAACCAAGTTTCTCAATCCTAAATTATTTTCAACTTTCCATGGCACCTTGCCATCACAATAGGTTTTGTTTAACAAAAGTCTAACCCTTAACTGTAATTCCGAGCATTGCCCAATACCGTGAGCACGGCTATTCAATAGATTGTACACTCTGCAGAGGTTATGCACTTTACCCACACGATACAACCAAACACCACCAAGGCGAGTGATCGTAATAAAGCCTTTACAATGCTACACCTAGACCCAAGATCGCCGCTAAGGTTTCAACATCAAGGGTTAAACCACCACAACAGGCCCCCTCTTGCGCCATGTGAGTTAAACCAGTAACCGGGACTCACTATTCACCACGACAAGATCAAATCTAGGTTTCACAAATTATTCACTAGGCTGTCCCATTCCGCACATGTGGTTGCAAGAAGGACTCGGTCAAAGGCTTGCAAGGTTAAGTCCTTAAAGTGATTAAGGCAAGACTTCCACATACCCTGCCATCCTCGCCCACCTTGGCACACCGCCTTGCCACTTGCCCCAATCTAAAATCATTACCACCCCACTTGATTACCAAGCACCACATGCCATCAACATTTCAATCTAGATGTGTGACCTCCTCGCCACGACAACTTGATATCACGGTGCGACAAAGACATGACACACCAATTCATAAACATTGTTCCATATTCCATTATTCAAGATTAAGTATCAACATTCGGACACATGTGATGACGTGGCATGGCTAAGCAATCTATGACGGTCTAACTAGCCCAAGTTGATTATCAATATTAACCAACTATAATTCCACATCCTAGGGTGACAAATAGATCATGGCATAAAATTGGCAAGGTATGATTTAATTCAAATAGGCATATTATCTAATTCCCAGATTAATTGAAATCATTTATACACATAAAATATCATGCATAAAGTTTAAGAGACAAAATAGCAATTTGGTGAAAATTAGGTGCAACATGATCAAAGCACAACTTGCCTTGGAGTAGGTGCTGGTCTTGCTCGAGCTTGGGTCTTGAAGCGATGAATCTTCCTCCGGATCACCGAGCGGTTCAACGTCTCACGCTAAACGATGCCAAAATAGCAAATAAACACCAAAACAGAGAGCAACCAAACTCCAAAAATAAAATAAAATTCACCAATAAATAGATCTTGATTTTAAAAAATTTAGAAATTTGAATCACTCAAATCGAGTTAAAATGCAAAAGATATAGCCTTTGAAGTTTGAATAAATCTGAAAATACAGAAAATAGAAAACCGATTTTTCCGAGTTATTTTCTATTGAAAAGATCTTTATTGCGCAATGCCGACGCAGCCCTGGCCCGACCAATCAGCGCCGACATCGTCACCTCGGCGCATGAGACCGGTCCACGGAACCGCCTCGTCCACCGTGGGCGCGCTCACGGCGCCGCGCATCACGTGCCCGACGCGCGCGCGCGATCGATCGGCCGCGCCGCCGAGCCGATGCTCGACACGCGCGCACATCCAGCGATGATCCAACGGTAACGCTCTAACGCACACGCGGCGCGATCTCAACCGAACAAACCTGATCCAACGGCCGATGAAGCTTCCCGACGAAGATGGCAGCACGGCGGCGGTCTGGCACCGGAGCGGAGGACGACGACCTCCCGAACGGCGTTTCGGCGCGACTCCGGCGAGATGAAGTGGCTACCCGATGCGGCAGACGCGACGAGCCCGGATCCGGAACCGATTCGGCGAACGGCGGCTTGACGGAGACGCAAACTAAAGAAAACGACCGCGGCGCTATTTAAAAATCGCGGCGAGCTCTCATCGCGACGGGCGACGGCGACTCGACGGCGAAGGCTAGCACTGGCGGATGCGCTCTGGGATGGCGATCCTCGGGGTGCGGTCCGCGCTTTAAATAGCCACGGTGAACGCCCAGAAAAGGCAACCCTAAAATCACGCTGCGGCGACGGCAGCGGCGGCGGATTCGGAAACCGAATCGGAGACGATGACTGCGGTCCGTCCGATCTGCGATGAACGGCTACGATTAGATCCGAAGCGATACGATCCGATCCGCTCCTTCCAAATCCAACGGGCGAGATCTAAACTTACCAAAACAACGCAAGGAATCCTCACCGCGTGATCTTGATCCAACGGCCGAAGGCGCTAGGGTTTCGCGAAGGAGACAGCCGTCTGATCTGGATCCAACGGTCACACGCGCGGCGGCGGCGGCGGCCGACGGGCGCACCGCGATGGGTCACAAGACGCGACAAGGTCGGGCTTGGCCCAAGATCGCTCCAAGATTTTTCAAAAGCTTTTTGATTTAAAATAATTCCCGAAATTAGATTAATTCATTTAAGGCAATTAAAATATCAGGAAAAATCCAGGAAGATTCTCATAAATACTTTGGGACATTCTGAGCTCAAATAAAATATTTTTGGTAAAACTTTATATTAACTTTATCTATATATACATTTAGTTTTCACTAAAGGTTCAATATACTTAATTAAAATAAATTCAAATAATTTCTGGAAAATCCAATAAATTGTAAAATCACCAAAATGCACATAAGTGAAATTATAGGCCAAATTTTGGGATGTTACAAACCTCCCCCAATGTAATCTCGACCCAGATTCAAGGTCAACTAGGAATAGGTTTGGAAATTCTATCTTCGTGTCCTCTTCACGCTCCCAGTGTTGCCTCATTCTCGAATGGTTGCTCCATGAACTCGCAAAACGAATCGACTTGTTCCCGGTCCTCGCGTCCATGACATCCAAAATTTTCATTGGCTGTTCCTTGTAGGTCAAATCCTTCTGCAACTCAATCTCTTCCATAGGCGTCTGCTCTGCTGGCACCCGAAGACACTTCTTGAGTTGTGACACATGGAACACATCATGCACGCCGCCAGCAACTGCGGCAATTCCAACTGATAAGCAACCTCCCCTCGACGGCTCAAAATTTTGAACGGTCCAACGATCTTGGGGCAAGCTTTCCTTTAGCGTGAAACCTCTTAACTCCTTTCGGAGGGTAACTCTAAGATACACGAAATCATCGGGCTCAAACTTAGATCACGACGCCGATTATCGCAGAACTCTTTTGCCTTGATCGCGATTTTCAACCTCTGTCTTATCATAGCAACTTGCTCTTCAGCTTCCTGGAGAATATCAGGGCCAAATATCATACGTTCTCCTGTCTCATTCCAATTCAGTGGGGTACGACAGGCACGACCATATAAAGCCTCAAATGGCGACATCTGCAAACTAGCCTGGTAACTGTTGTTATAATGAACTCCTGCATATGGCAAACATTTATCCCATGATGTAGTATAGGCTAATGCACAAGCCCTTAACATATCCTCCGAATTTGATTTACCCTTTCTGCTTGACCATCACCATGGGTGATATGCCGTCTTCAAGTTCAAACGTGTTCCCATGGCTTCATGCAATTTATCCCAAAATCTCGAGGTGAACTGGGTACCTCTGTCTGACACTATTTTCTTTGGTACCCCATGCAAACACACAATTCTGGCTATGTATAGTTCTGCTAACCGGTCTCCTGAGTAAGTTGTCTTGACTGGAATGAAGTGAGCAACTTTGGTCAGTCGATCCACGATAACCCATATAGAATCATACCCACTTTGGGTTCTTGGCAACCCGGTGATGAAATCCATACCGATTTCTTCCCATTTCCATTCGAACTTTTAACGGTTGTAGTAATCCTGCAGGTCTCTGGTGTATTGCCTTAACTCTCTGGCATATATCACATAAGGCAACATGCTCAGCGACTTCACGCTTCATATTCGGCCACCAAAACCTCTCCCTTAAGTCCTGGTACATCTTGGCGCTTCCTGGATGGATTGAATACTTGGAATCGTGAGCCTCTTCTAAAATCAACTGCTTAAGCTCTGGTCTGTTTGGCACACAAATACGACCCTTGAACCACATGGTACCCGGCCATCCATAGAAAAATCGCTAATCCTTCATCCTTTTAGCTTTGATTCGCTGATTTTCTCATCATCCTTTTGCCCTTCCCAAATCTGATCTTCAAGCGTCGGCCTTACTTCCAAAGCAGCTATAAATCCTTCTGGAACCATTACCAATTTTAACTTCTGAAACTCCTTACACAACTCCGATTGATCTTCCTGTACCATCATGTTTGTAACATAGTTTTTACGACTCAAGGCATCAGCCACTACATTAGCCTTTCCTGGATGGTAGTGGATTCCCATATTATAATCCTTGATCGCCCAACCATCTCCTTTGCCTCATGTTAAGATCTGATTGGGTGAAGATATATTTCAAACTCTTGTGGTCGTGATATATCTCACATCTATTTCCCATGAGATAATGACGCCACAATTTCAAGGCATGCACCACGGCACCAATTCCAAGTCATGCGTAGGATAATTCCCTTCATGCGGTCTTAATCGCCTTGACGATATGCGACCACTTTACCCTCTTGCATCAATACGCATCCAAGACCTCGCCTTGATGCATCACAAGATATATCAAAGTCGTTACAACATTAGGCAAAACCAACACCGGGGCTGTTGTCAAACGCTTCTTTAATTCCACAAAACCCTTATCACAATCGACGCCCATGAAAATTTCTTTTCCTTTTTCAACAATGCGTAAGAGGTCTCGCAATCGTCGAAAATCCTTCTATGAATCGGCGATAATATCCTCGCCATTCCGTAAAACTTCGGACTTGAGTGACAGACTTTGGTTGTTCCTAATGCAACACCGCTTCCACTTTGCTTGGGTCGACGGAACTCCTTCTGCAGTCATAACATGACCGAGAAATTCCACCTTTCCTTCCAAAAGTCGATTTATCAATTTAGCATACACTGTTGCGCACGCAGCTTTTCCAACACTAGCCTCGGATGATTTGCGTGTCCGCTTCGGTCTTTGAATATACCAAAATATCATCTATGAACACAACAACAAACTTGTCCAAGTATTCCATGAAAATCTTATTCATCAAGTTCATGAAATATGCTGGCGCATTGGTTAATCCGAAAGACATGACCGTGAACTCATAATGTCCATATCTTGAAGAAAATGCGGTCTTTGGAACATCTTCCGTCCAATCTTTAGTTGATGATATCCGAACGAAGGTCTATCTTGGAGAAAACTCAGCTCCTCTCAACTGGTCGAATGATCATCAATCCTTGGCAACGGATACTTATTCTTAATCGCTCACTTCATTAAGTGCACGGTAATCAATACACATTCTAAGGCTTCCATCTTTTTCCCGACAAACAAAATCTGGCGCTCCCCATGGCGATTTAACTTGGTCTTATAAAACCCTTCTAATAACTCGCCGATCCGCTTTTCATTTCCACCAACTCATCGGTAGGCATCCGATAAAGTCTTTTGCTATTGGTGCCGTACTGTACTAACTCAATAACAAACTCGATGTCATGGTCCGCGGCATTCCCTGAGATCCTCCGAAATACATCCGATATTCCTCGACCACCGCACGCCATCTATGCCGACGGCTTTCACGCTATTAACAATTAATTGACCTTACGAACCGATGTCGCCGAATTCCACCTTTTCTCCTCTAGGGCTCTCAATGGATACAATCCTTTGACCGCAATCCAATATCTTGTCTTATGCTTGGTCAACCAATCCATACCGAGGATAACATCTAAAACTTGGGCATCTAGAATAATCAAGTTCGCTAGAACTCTACCCCATTAATTTTTAGCTTTACCCCAAACATCCAAGGTTAGATCTTAACTCGATCCCGGGCTTGACTAGCATCACACACTTAAGATTTTTCATGCTCAAACCATTTTCGATGCAAAAGCTCGAGACAAATGAATGCGAAGCTCTGAATCAAATAATACTGCAGGTGTATCGAGTTTACCAAAACTTACCCAAGACGACGCCCGATGCTTCCTGGGCTCCATCGGCGGTGATGTGGTTGACTCTGCCTCGAATAGTAGCTTGAGGCGTTGCTTCTGCCTGTCCAGCTCCTCGATTCGCTCCCGTCATAGGTGCTTTAGCAGGTGTCGTTCCAAGGTTAAAACGTACTGGCGTGATACCTCCTTTCTGGGGACATCTATTAGCATAATGCCCCACCATTGCAATCAGTAGCACCTTCCGCGGCCGATCACGATTCCTCCTTGAGCATTGTTACCTTGGACCGCGGCTCGATAATTCGTCCCGGTGGTCGCGCGTAGGTGTTGCCGGTTTGTTAACACTTGCGTTGGATCTTAGCAAACCGCTGCGGGTCATCCTCATTCGCGGTGGTTAGGGCGCCCACTGGTTAGTCATCAAGAGCTTGCGATTTTCCACAAGCTCCCTGCGCTTATCCTCCAGAATCAAAGCCTTGTTTACCAATTCTTGAAAATCTGGAAAAGTGTTGGTAATCACTCCCACTTGTAGTCCTGAGTTTAATCCTTCATGAATCGGACGCTTAGCCTTGTCCGTCGCCACATCTTCGAGGAGCATAGCGAGCTAATCGTGTGAATTTGTTCAAGTAATCACCACCGTTGGTCTCCTTGCTTAAGCGCCGAATTCTTCCTTTTCAGTCCATCATTCCTTCCGTGCGTGGTATTGGCGAAAGGTCGCTGCGAATTCTTCCCACGTGATTTCCATGGGTGCCTCGTGAGTAGCACAGTAGTTCTCCCACCATTCTGCAGCTGTTCCCTCAAGCTGATGAGATGCATAAAGAACCTTCTCATGCCCTTCACATTGCGTGATGTACAACTTCCTCTCAGTGGTTCTCAGCCAATCATCTGCTTCCAAGGGGTTGACGTTGCCCGAGAATGTTGGCGGTCGGGTCCTCATAAAGTCTGACAATTTGGAATAAGGACGAGGTCCGCCGTTATTAATCTGAGTAGCGGGTTGTTGACTGCAGCCATATTGGTCATCTGCTGCATCATTGTCTTGCATCAACTGAGTCTGACGCAGCGAGAAAAGCTCCCAAGTTCTGCATATCCACTGGTGGTGGTGGTGCTCCTTCGTTGGGATTGTTGCCCGGGCGCAGACCACTTCCTGAAGCTCCGTTGTTGCTGCGGGTATTCACCATCTGCTTGATTGCTTCTTGGGTTAGGAAAGGTAGATGTAGCATAGATAAGATGCAAGAATTTCTAAGGCGGGGGAACAGGTTAAACCCAACTTAAATAATCTTTATTAATACTTGGTATGGTTGCTTACAATGCCTAAGGGCTTTGCAACACATAACGCACACTCAAAGAAACAATTAAGAACCAAACTAAACATGCAACCTTAACGCCTACTAAAAGGTAAAGGCTAACTTAAAGACGCGACTCAACACTCGAGTCTCAACACAACTCTAAGACCGACTTCACTCATCCAGCCACCCTGGTCGAGATCGATCCGTGCATACACCGGTGGGTAGGCGGCATGGGTGCGAACCTATCCCGTGACCTCTCTGGCTCCTCGTGCTCCCACCACGCTCTTCCGGTCTTCTTCTTCTTGGCGGCCTCATCCGGCTCTGGACGACCTGGTCCGCTATCTCCTCGGCTACCGCAAGGCCTCCTCCAACTCACCGATGACTCGGCCGCGACGCCACGGGTCTTTGAAGCTCTCGCCCGCCACTCTCAACGCCTCACACGCCTCTCCGCCTCTGCGCAGTGTCCCTCGTGCTCCTCCGGGCGTGGCGAACTCGGCGAGGTGTACCGCAGCTGGCACACTCCCCTCCACGATCCGTCGACGCCGCACGCTTTCGCCTTTGTCGGGTTAAGCCGAAACACGGTGTCGCGAAGCTCGTAGGCGTAGTCGTGGCAGATCCGTCGTAGAGCAAGTCTAGCAGCCTCCTGAACTCCAGCCTCGTAAGTGAACCTTCGGCGGTGATGTGGATCGGTCTGTGGTCTCGCCGCACTCTCGAGCGAAGATAATCACTTGCGTAAGAATCCCGATGCACACCGCTGACGCCCAGCTTGCTTCCTCGGTAGAGCGGATGATCAAAGCCTCCAATCACTTGAAGAACTCTCCACGCTCCATGGCGTAGCCACCCCGCCGACTCGAAAGATCGAAGATCGGCATCTATTCAAAACAAAATTTTGAATAAGATCTCCACTTGAAACGACAACGAAAAGAAGGTAATTTAGCAAGGATGAGAGTAGAGGGATGAGATAAGCCAAGAGTTTCTTATTAGTCAATTTCACCTTTTTCTATAGAAAATAATTTTGGACACTCCTAAGAGATACCAACTACCTAGGCCAAGACCTATAGTCAAGATGGCTCGATACCACCTCTGTCGGGACCCGAATTTACAAATCCGACCCTCTGTATACCGCACTAGTCCAGATCACGCTAGTGCACACAAGCGCAACATAGATGCTATCATAGTCGTACACAAATAAATATAGCATAAACTTCAATGATTAATAATAATTGTTGTCTTACATGAATAATGCCTCACAGGGCTTAAATAAAAAGTATCAATGAAAAGCAATGAAATAGAATAAACGCAGTGGCGCTCCAGCCGCCACAGCAACCGATGAGGCTCGGACCCTAAGCATTCGTGATCCATATAATCCTCCTCCACGAAGGCGAGATTCCTCCTCTTCCGAAGTTGTTGTTGTTGGGGTGAGTACATAAAGCACTCAACAAGTTGTGCACAATAATGCAAGTCTAATATTCTATATGCTTGGCTTAATCCAAATGAATGGCTAATATGGCTATTTTGCAGTAAAGCAGCATTTAACAAGAATATAGTAAATAGATTGGAAAGCAAGAAACAAATACAAGAATTAATAAATTCAGATTTCAAGTAACCAAGTTTCTCAATCCTAAATTATTTTCCACTTTCCATGGCACCTTGCCATCCCAATAGGTTTTTGTTTAACAAAAGTCTAACCCTTAATCTGTAATTCCCAGCATTGCCCAATAACGTGAGCACGGCTATTCAATAGATTGTACACTCTGCAGAGGTTATGCACTTTACCCACACGATACAACCAAACACCACCAAGGCGAGTGATCGTAATAAAGCCTTTACAATGCTACACCTAGACCCAAGATCGCTCGCTAAGGTTTCAACATCAAGGGTTAAACCACCACAACAGGCCCCCTCTTATGCCATGTGAGTTAAACCGTAACCGGGACTCACTATTCACCACGACAAGATCAAATCTAGGTTTCACAAATTATTCACTAGGCTGTCCCATTCCGGACATGTGGTTGCAAGAAGGACTCAGTCAAAGGCTTGCAAGGTTAAGTCCTTAAAGTGATTAAGGCAAGACTTCCACATACCCCGCCATCCTCGCCCACCTTGGCACACCGCCCTTGCCACTTGCCCCAATCTAAAATCATTACCACCCCACTTGATTACCAAGCACCACATGCCATCAACATTTCAATCTAGATGTGTGACCTCCTCGCCACGACAACTTGATATCACGGTGCGACAAAGACATGACACACCAATTCATAAACATTGTTCCATATTCCATTAGTCAAGATTAAGTATCAACATTCGGACACATGTGATGACGTGGCATGGCTAAGCAATCTATGACGGTCTAACTAGCCCAGGTTGATTATCAATATTAACCAACTATAATTCCACATCCTAGGGTGACAAATAGATCATGGCATAAAATTGGCAAGGTATGATTTAATTCAAATAGGCATATTATCTAATTCCCAGATTAATTGAAATCATTTATACACATAAAATATCATGCATAAAGTTTAAGAGACAAAATAGCAATTTGGTGAAAATTAGGTGCAACATGATCAAAGCACAACTTGCCTTGGAGTAGGTGCTGGTCTTGCTCTGAGCTTGGGTCTTGAAGCGATGAATCTTCCTCCGGATCACCGAAAGCGGTTCAACGCCTACGCTAAACGATGCCAAAATAGCAAATAAACACCAAAACAGAGAGCAACCAAACTCCAAAAATAAAATAAAATTCACCAATAAATAGATCTTGATTTTAAAAAAATTTAGAAATTTGAATCACTCAAATCCGAGTTAAAATGCAAAAGATATAGCCTTTTGAAGTTTGAATAAATACTGAAAATACAGAAAATAGAAAAACCGATTTTTCCGAGTTATTTTCTATTGAAAAGATCTTTATTGCGCAATCTCGACGCCAGCCCTGGCCCGACCAATCAGCGCCGACATCGCCACCTCGGTGCACGCACCCGGTCCACGGAACCGCCTCGTCCCACCGTGGGCGCGGCTCACGGCGCCTCGCATCACGCGCCCGACACGCGGCGCGCGATCGATCGGTCGCAACGCCGCCGAGCCGATGCTCGACACGCGGCGCATATCCAGCGATGATCCAACGGTAACGCTCTAACGCACACGCGCGCGCGATCTCAACCGAACAAACTCGATCCAACGGCCGATGAAGCTTCCCGACGAAGATGGCAAAGACGGCGGTGGTCCGCACCGAGCGGAGGACGACGACCTCCCGAACGGCGCTTCGGCGTGACTCGGCGAGATGAAGTGGCTACCCGATGCGGCTTGACGCGACGAGCCCGGATCCGAACCGATTCGCGAACGGCGGCAGCGGAGACGCAAACTAAAGAAAACGACGGCGGCGCTATTTAAAAATCGCGCGAGCTCTCATCGCGACGGCGACGGCGACTCGACGGCGAAGGCTAGCATCGGGCGGATGCGCTCTGGGATGGCGATCCTCGGGGTGCGGTCCGCGCTTTAAATAGCCACGGTGAACGCCCAGAAAAAGGCAACCCTAAAATCACGCTGCGGCGACGGCAAGCGGCGGCGGATTCGGAAACCGAATCGGAGACGATGACTGCGGTCCGTCCGATCTGCGATGAACGGCTACGATTAGATCCGAAGCGATACGATCCGATCCGCTCCTTCCAAATCCAACGGGCGAGATCTAAACTTACCAAAACAACGCAAGGAATCCTCACCGCGTGATCTTGATCCAACGGCCGAAGGCGCTAGGGTTTCGCGAAGAGACAAACCGTCGATCCGATCCAACGGTCACACGCAGCGGCGGCGCGCGGCTGGCCGACGGCCGCACCGCGATGGGCACAGACGACAAGTCTGGGGCTTGGCCCAAGATCGCTCCAAGATTTTTCAAAAGCTTTTTGATTTAAAATAATTCCCAAAATTAGATTAATTCATTTAAGGCAATTAAAATATCAGGAAAAATCAAGGAAAACTCTCATAAATACTTTGGGACATTCTGAGCTCAAATAAAATATTTTTGGTAAAACTTTATATTAACTTTATCTATATATACATTTAGTTTTCACTAAAGGTTCAATATACTTAATTAAAATAAATTCAAATAATTTCTGGAAAATCCAATAAATTCAGAAAATCACCAAAATGCACATAAGTGAAATTAGAGGCCAAATTTTTGGGATGTTACAAACCTCCCCCCCTTAACAGAATCTCGACCCCGAGATTCAAAGCTGGCTAGGGAATAGGTTTGGAAATTCTATCTTCGTGTCCTCTTCACGCCCCGTGTTGCCTCATTCTCGAATGGTTGCTCCATCAACTCGCAAAAACGAATCGACTTGTTCCTGGTCCTGCGGTCCATGACATCCAAAATTTTCATTGGCTGTTCCTTGTAGGTCAAATCCTTCGCAACTCAATCTCTTCCATAGGCGTCGCTCACTGCACCAAGACACTTCTTGAGTTGTGACACATGGAACACATCATGCACGCCGCCAAGAATCGCGGCAATTCCAATCGATAAGCAACCTCCTCGACGGCTCAAAATTTTGAACGGTCCAACGATCTTGGGGCAAGCTTTCCTTTAGCGTGAAACCTCTTAACTCCTTTCGAGGGGTAACTCTAAGATACACGAAATCATCGGGCTCAAACTTAGATCACGACGCCGATTATCGCGTAAGAATTTTGCCTTGATTGCGCGATTTTCAACCTCTGCCTTATCATAGCAACTTGCTCTTCACTTCCCGGAGAATATCGGGGCCAAATATCATACGCTCTCTGCCTAATTCCAATTCAATGGGAGTACGACAGCACGACCATATAAAGCCTCAAATGGCGACATCCGCAAACTAGCTCGTAATCGTTGTTATAATCGAACTCGCATATGGCAAACATTTATCCCATGATGTAGTATAGGCTAATGCACAAGCCCTTAACATATCCTCCGTAATTTGATTTACCTTTTCTGCTTGACCATCATCCATGGTGATATGCCGTCTTTGAAGTTCAAACGTGTTCCCATGGCTTCATGCAATTTATCCCAAAATCTCGAGGTGAACGGGTACCTGTTCGACACTATTTTCTTTGGTACCCCATGCAAACACACAATTACGCTATGTATAGTTCTCGCTAACCGGTCTCCGAGTAAGTTGTCTTGATGGAATGAAGTGAGCAACTTTGGTCACCGATCCACGATAACCCATATAGAATCATACCCACTTTGGGTTCTTGGCAACCCGGTGATGAAATCCATACCGATTTCTTCCCATTTCCATTCGAACTTTTAACGGTTGTAGTAATCCTGCAGTCTCGGTGTATTGCCTTAACTCTCGGCATATATCACATAAGGCAACATGCTCGACTTCACGCTTCATATTCGCCACCAAACCTCTCCCTTAAGTCCCGTACATCTTGGCGCTTCTCGGATGGATTGAATACTTGGAATCGTGAGCCTCTTCTAAAATCAATTGCTTAAGCTCTGGTCTGTTTGGCACACAAATACGACCCTTGAACCACATGGTACCCTGGCCATCCATAGAAAAATCTGCCGCTAATCCTTCATCCTTTTTAGCTTTGATTCGGTTGATTTTCTCATCATCCATAGAAAAATCTGCCGCTAACCACGTGGAGGCGCAGAATGCGATGCGTCGTCGAGTCAGTGCGTGGGATCCAGCCGTTGGATCCGAGCGACCGTCGGATGCGCGACGCGTGTCGCATGGATTCGAGGCAGTGCGGGTGACACGTGGATCTGGCCGTTGATTCAATGAACGACTCAGATCTTGCCGTGTGGATGCGCTGTTCTGGTGGACCGAGTCCACGGTAGACCAGAGCCGAGCCGTGAACCGGACCCATAGACCGAGGCGACGTGGTGGCACCAGAGGCTACCACTTGTCATGATGACGTCATCGCTGACGTCATAAATATTTTTATATATAAAAATATTTTGGCCGAAATTCTTTTCTGTGCTGACGTCATCATGATGCGATGCTGACATCATAAATGCAATTTTTCAGTATAAAAATAATTTGGAAAATCGGATTTTCTAATTTCTGTATTTTCAGATTTTATTCAAACTTCAAATGGCTATAACTTTTGCATTTTAACTCGGATTAGGGTGATTCAAGTTTCTAAAAATTCATAAAATTGTGACCTATTTAATGATGAATTTTATTTGAATTTTTTGGACATTTAGTCTTCTGTATTAGCTATTTATTGTATATTTTGTTTGTACGCGTAGACGCAAATTTGCCGAAAGGTTTCGAGGAAGAGTTCGTCGCCCAAGACCAAGCTTCGGAACACGACCAGCAACTCTTTGAAGGCAAGTAATGCTTTGATCATTTTGATCCCAGATTTTAAAATGTAATTTATGCTTTGAAATTATGCATGCTTATTTATTAAAAATGAATTTAAATTAATTTGGGATAATGTAGTTAATCAACCCATTTTGTTATGCCACCTTGAAATTATTAATTGTATGCCCTAAATCATTGTCACCCTAAGATTGATTATATTAGTTGGATGTTAATACTATGCCAACACGGGAGGCTAGACCGTGAATAGATGCTTAGCCTGGCAACGAATCATGAATAATCTTTCGAAAAAATGCTACAATATTGACTAATGGAATATTGAATGTATTTTGAAAGTGGTGTGATGTTGCCACCAGATGACATTGAAATATGGAGACCTGTGTGGTTCCATACCGATGTTGAGTTATTGCTGGCATGTGTTGCACAATAATCAACTGGGTGGGAAATGATTTAGACTGGGGCAAGTGGCAAGAGGTCATGTGCCGTGGGCTGTGTGGCATTGGGTTGATGAGTGTTGTGAGTTTGTGTGCCACAATGGGTCAGGTGCCATCGTTGAGGCCGGAAATCTTGCCTTGGTCGGCTTAAGGACTTCACCTTGCAAGCCTTTGATCTGAGTCACCGTACAACCACATGTCCGTATGGGATGCACCTAGTTGATTAGGGTTCGATATCTTCCTCCGATACCTCGGGGTGATAGTGCATGGGGTGTATCATCAGACGGGAGCGTGCACGTGCTGCTGACTTGGTGCCCATCCAACGGTGTTTGGCCTGTCCTATACTTCGGCTCTGTGTGAGGGAAGTGATAGTGAAGGCAATACCGGAGAGGTTCTTTGGTTAAGGTAGAGGTTCCTGAAAAGCTTTGTTGCGGAAAATCACCTGTGTGGTGAGCGGTTGTATTTTGTGGGTAAAGTGTACAACCTCTGCAGAGTGTCAAAACTATTCGAATAGCCGTGCTCGCGGTAATAAGCATTGCTCGGGGATTACAGTCATGGGGTAGATCTTCATAAATAAAAACGTGGAAAGGGTGGCTGTGTGCCAATGCTAAAAATGAACTGTTAAGGCTGTGTGCCGAGAATCTTCGAAGAAAAACTATTTGAAGATATTAGTACTATCATAACTGTTTTACTGCTTTAATCTAAATAAAATACTGGTTTAAAATGTTGTTTAATGCAAAAGAACCAATTAAGCCAATCCTTTGGAATAAGCTTTGCATATAGTAATAGCGCTGCATTCCGTGCATTACTTGTTGAGTACCATGCTTATCAACACTCCTTGCTTATCAACACCAACATCAGTGGAGGAGTCTACACCAGCCTGGGAGGAGGAGTACATTGAGGATCCGAGCAATTAGGGGGCAAGCCCAGTCGGTTGCATGTGGCAAGATGAAGGCTTCCACGACATTTATTTTGTTCCGCTGCTATTTCGTTTACTCTGAATAATGTAAGCCCTACGTGGCTGATTTTATGTAAGGAGACCATAAGGTCGTACAACTCAGTTTATATAAGTGTTGCACTATTTATTTTTATATCGCTGTGAATGTCTGTGATGTGCAACCCTGTAAAGACTGTGTGTGCTAGCATGATCCTGGACTAGCACGGAATACACAGAGGGTTCGGATTTGCAGATTCGGGTCCCGACAGAGGTGGTATCAGAGCAGGCTGACTGTAGGTCTTGACCTAAACTAAATTAGTTGTACCTAGGAGGATAAAACTATTTTCTAAGACTTAATCAACTTGAGCAAGAATATCAATGAAATCTCGACTTATCTTTTCTCCTTTGCTTCGTACCTATGCTGAATTCTTGTTATTATCTGTTTAATTTAAACGAGGTCTATTTTGGCGGATGAGGATGATCCACACGTATGGAGAGTGCACTGGAGGTTACGCCGCTGAGTAATGGCGTATGATGCAGCTGCTTGGAGGATTTGACAGACCGCTTTATCGGGGGACCACAGTGGTACGGGCAGGACTTGATATCGCCTGGGATGTCAAGATTACAGTATATGCCCGGGAGAGGACAAGGGCGAGCCGTCCTATCTACATCACGACCAGGAGGTCTTTTTTTGAGGCCGTGATCCAGGAGACGGCACGTCTGGCGATGCGGTAGATTGCCCGCACCTACTCCGCAGAATTGGAGGGCACCGTCTTTCGTCAACACCCGCGCCGAGATAATCGCTTTGACAGGGTGTAGCTCTTGGAGGAGGACGCCACGATCACTCACCTGGCGAGGTATGTTATCGCCAGGAGGACGCCTTGGACGAGACGGTCTAGGAGCTGCAGAGGACCCGCGACGAGGTCACGGAGGCAAGGACTCAACTGCGGGAGGGCTTAGCTCACTCCATGCAGAAGATCCAGGAGTTGGAGATGGCTCTGTATGGACCCGAGCCTGAGCCAGTCCTGGAGCTGCACGATCCAGATCTAGAGGAGCCAGAGCAGGAGGCACCAGTGCAGGAGCCGCCGGCACAGGAGCAGGCAGCCCCGGGACCAGCAGAGTCGATGGGGTCATTTGCACCAGCTGCAGTAGGTCATCAGGACCAGTTCACCCCGATGCCAGAGCACCCACCGGTGTATGCTCAGGGGGAGCCGCAGCTGGGTTGGCTCGATGAGTGATCGAGTCTAGTCGAGGGTAGTGTCGAGACTTGAGTGTTTGAGTCGCGTCTTTTGCTTCAGAGTCACCATTAGGTGTGAGTCGTTGCGGAGTCCTACGTTGCTTACTTGTTTTTGGTTGTGAGTGTTTCGTATGTGTTGCATTGCCTTAGGCACTTGTGAGCAACCATACTACCTTATATTACATCAATAAAGTTGCTAAATAATTTAAGTTACACATGTTTCCCCCACATAAGTTCTTTTACTTGTTTATGCTTTCTTCTTTTCTTAACCCTGAAAGTTTGCAACAAATGGTGAGGACTCGCGGAAACATTGGAGCCAGCGGAAGTAGAATGAATCAGGCTGACAACCAGAATGAGGAGCCAATCCCTCAACCGTCGCAAGTCGATTTGCAGAATCTGGGAGTCTTTCTGGCTGCCAAAACTCAACTTATGAACACGATGGTACAGACCATGCAGCAAATATCCAATCAGGCTGCTGCGAATGTTCAACCTGGGGGTAACCATGGACCACACCCCTACTCAAGGTTGTCGGAGTTTATGCGAACTCGTCCACCCACCTTCTCCGGCAATGCCAATCCGATGGAAGCGGACGATTGGCTAAGGACAATCGAAAGGAAGCTGCACATAACCTAGTGTATGGGACATGAGAGGATACTCTATGCCTCTCACCGCTAGAGGGAACCGCCGCAGAATGGTGGGAGAATTTATGTGCTGCACATGAGAATCCCCAAGAAATCACATGGGAGGAATTCACCTCAGCTTTCCACCAATACCATGTACCCGAGGGTATCATGGATCTTAAGAAAGAGGAATTTCGGAGCCTCAAGCAGGGTGGCCAATCAGTGGCCGATTACCTGAATAAGTTTACCCAGTTGGCACGCTACGCACCAGAAGACGTAGCTACAGATAAGGCCAGACAATCCCGCTTTATGAAGGGATTAAACGCGGGATTGCAGGTGGGACTGATCACCCACACATTCCCTGACTTTCAAGAGCTAGTTAACAAGGCTCTTATTTTGGAGGACAAGCGCCGAGAGTTGGATGACAACAGAAAGCGCAGAATGGCGCAACAAGGAGGTCGCTGTGGTCGCAGAGGCGCAGGACGGCACCCCAACAGCTTCATCCGGTACCAGCCAGGGCGGTGATGTGGTACCACTACGGCAAATCGTGCGAAGGTCGAAATGCCTGACTCACCCGAATCGTAGTACGATCGAGGAACCTCGCAGGCAGCAGGAAGGCGTTGTTATCACTGCAACGAGTTGGGGCACTTCGCCAACAACTGCCCAAAGAAGGGAGGTGTCACCCCGGTCCGATTTAACCTGGGGAATACACCTACAAGGACTCCAGTGCCGAACGTGAACTGCGGAGCAGCGTCATCGGCAACTCCATCTCAAGGAACTGCACGAGGCCGAGTCAACCACATTACAACAGATGAAGTCCAGAACGCCACGGATGTTGTACTGGGTAAGTTCCTAGTAAACTCAACACCAGCTATTGTTTTATTTGACTCCGGAGCATCACATTCATTTGTTTCTCAAGATTTTATCATTCGCAATAATTTGGATATTGTGGAACTTAAGTGTGTACTTATAGTCCAATCCCCTGGATCAAAACTCCGATCCAATATAGGATGTTCTGGGGTAAGGCTAATAATTAATGGAATAGAGTTCCTAGCGAACCTAATTATATTGAATACCCAAACCCTGGATGTTATCCTGGGAATGGATTGGTTAACCAAACACAAGGCGAGGCTGGATCATGGAAAAGAGTTATATCAATCGGAGCCCTAAGGAGAAGGGTTGAATTTGAAGCAAAAACAGTACGGGATGGACAATTAATGGTCAACAACATGAAGATCGACAGCTTGGAGGAAGTTTCCATAGTCAATGAATATCCAGATGTTTTCCTAAGATTTACGGAATGCCGCGGATAGAGATATCGAGTTCGTGATAGAGCTTGTTCCAGGGACAGCTCTAATAGCTAAGAGACCTTACAGGATGTCCACAGAGGAATTAGTGGAGATGAAGAAGCAAATTGAAGAGCTGCTGGAAAAAGGATTTATAAAACCTAGTTCATCGCCATGGGGAGCACCTGTCTTGTTCGTCAAGAAGAAGGACGGGAGTTTTAGGATGTGTATAGACTATCGTGCACTCAATGATGTGACGATAAAGAATAAGTATCCGCTACCCAGGATCGACGATCTTTTTGATTAGTTGAGGGGAGCAGGAGTCTTCTCCAAGATTGATCTTCGATCAGGATACCATCAATTGAAGATCCGATCAGAGGATATTCCGAAGACTGCATTCTCGTCAAGATATGGACATTACGAGTTTACAGTGATGTCTTTTGGTTTGACAAATGCACCAGCATATTTCATGAACTTAATGAATAAGGTTTTCATGGAATACTTGGATAAGTTCGTCGTCGTGTTTATTGATGATATCCTTATTTATTCCAAGACGAAGGAAGAGCACGTCGAACATTTAAGGCTAGTCCTTGAGAAATTAAGGGAACAACAGTTGTTTGCAAAATTTAGTAAATGTGATTTCTGGAAGAATAAGGTTGAATTTCTTGGACACATAATGACCGCAGAAGGAGTTGCGGTAGATCCAAAGAAAGTGGAGACAGTATTACATTGGGAACAACCAAAGACGGTAACCCAAATCCGTAGTTTCCTTGGAATGGCGGGATATTACCGACATTTCATCGAAGGATTCTCCACGATTGCGAGACCCCTTACACAATTGTTAAAGAAAGAAAAGAAATTCTTATGGACACCTGAGTGCGAGAAGAGTTTTCAGGAGTTGAAGAAACGATTAACATCAAGACTGTATTAGTTTTACGGACGCTCATCAAGGCTTCGACATCTATTGTGATGCATCACGTCAAGGATTGGGATGTGTATTGATGCAAAACCGAAAGGTAATAGCATATGCATCGAGGCAATTGAGGCCACATGAGGAGAACTATCCGACTCATGATTTAGAATTAGCTGCTGTAGTGAATGCCCTAAAAATATGGCGTCACTATCTCATTGGAAACAGATGTGAAGTGTATACCGATCATAAAATTCTTAAGTATATCTTCACGCAAGCTAACCTGAATATGAGGCAAAGAAGATGGCTTGAGTTAATCAAAGACTATAATGTTGGAATTCATTACCATCCTGGCAAAGCCAACGTGGTGGCGGATGCCTTGAGCAAAAAGAACCACAGTGTAAATATGCTGTTGGAAACAAGTCAGGCAGAATTGTGTAAAGATTTCCAGAAGCTAGGATTGGAAGTGGTACTAGAAGGATTTTTGGCTACCTTGGAAGTAAAACCTACCCTGGAAGATCAGATCAGGGAAGGGCAGAAAAATGACGACAAAATCAAGAGAATTAAGGACAAGATGGATGCAGGCAAGGCAAAGGATTTCAAACTGGATGAGCAAGGTACTATGTGGTTTAAAGAGCGCATTTGTGTGCCGAACAAAAAGGATTTGAAGCAGTTAATTTTGGAGGAGGCCCATGACTCCAAGTACTCAATTCATCCAGGAAGTGCAAAAATGTATCAAGATTTAAAAGAAAGGTTTTGGTGGCCAAGCATGAAACGGGAAGTCGCCAAATATGTTGCATTATGTGACATATGCCAAAGAGTCAAAGCTATGCACCAGAGACCAGCAGGACTATTACAACCCCTAAGGATACCTGAATGGAAATGGGAGGAAATTGGTATGGATTTCATAACCGGGTTGCCCAGAACTCAAAGCGGATATGATTCTATATGGGTCATAGTGGATCGCTTAACTAAAGTTGCACACTTTATACCGGTAAAGACCACTTATTCTGGAGACCGGTTAGCAGAACTTTATATGGTAAGAATTGTCTGTTTGCACGGAGTACCGAAAAAGATAGTGTCGGACAGAGGTACCCAATTTACCTCCAGATTTTGGGGTAAGCTACATGAAGCAATGGGGACTCGTTTGAACTTCAGTACAGCATACCATCCGCAGACAGATGATCAAACAGAGAGAGTCAACCAAATTTTGGAAGATATGTTGAGAGCCTGTGCTTTGGCATATTCTACTTCCTAGGATAAGTGCTTGCCCTATGCTGAGTTCAGTTACAATAACAGCTACCAAGCAAGTTTACAGATGTCTCCATTTGAAGCTCTGTATGGTCGATCCTGTCGAACACCATTGAATTGGAATGAGACAGGTGAACGACATGTTTTTTGCCCGGATGTACTACAAAAAGCGAAAGAGCAAATCGCCATGATCAGAGAAAGACTAAAGATTGCCCAGTCAAGGCAGAAAAGCTATGCCGACAACCGTCGCAGGGAATTGAGCTTTGAACCTGAAGATTATGTATATCTCAGAGTCACACCACTCAAAGGAGTCAGAAGATTCCACGCAAAAGGGAAGCTCGCACCCAGATATGTTGGGCCGTTCAAGATCTTGAGCCGCAGAGGTGAAGTTGCATATCAGTTGGAGTTACCGTAGTCTTTGGCAGGAGTGCATGATGTATTCCATGTATCACAACTGAAGAAGTGTCTTCGAGTACCGGAAGAGCAAACACCGTTAGAGGCAATCGAGCTGCAAGAAGACCTGACTTACAAAGAGCATCCGATGAAGATTCTGGATATAATGGACAGAGAGACAAGGAACAAGTCAACACGTTTCTGCAGAGTTCAGTGGAGCAACCATTCGGAAAGTGAAGCAACGTGGGAACGTGAAGAAGATCTGAAGAAGGAGTTCCCTAACCTATTTCTGTAGACAGCTCTAAATCTTAGGGACGAGATTCTGTTAAGGGGGGAGGTTTGTAACACCCTAAAATTTGCTCTAATTTAAATTTTGAAGTATTTTTGATTTTTGAGAACTTCTGAGAATTTATTAGAATTTAAATTGGATTTACTTATTTTTGACCTCTCTTGAATTTCAATAAATTCATGCAAAAGTTTATACAAAGTTTTATTGAAAATATTTTATATGAGTTCCAAATGTCTCAAAGTATTTTCAAGAACTTTTTTTGGATTTTTCCGGGTATTTTTGCTATTTATTTGGGCTTTGTTTATTTATCTGATTTATTTTTAATCAGAAATGTTTTAAAAATCGGATGAACAGTAATGGGTCGAGCCCGCATCGCGGCGCACCGCCCAATCGCGCGAAACCCTAGTCGCCGCACGCCGAGCCGTCCGATCGAATTGCATACGCCGCTGCGCCACGCCGCCGAGCGCGCGGCGTTGTCGGATCTTCACGCGGACGTCCGGATTGCACCACGCCGGTCGTCTTCGCGAGATCACCGGAGCTAATGCCGCCGACCGCTTCGCTTGCGTTCGCCGCTCAGTAGCGCGCGCCGAGGCCCTTTAAGCCGCGTTGATGAGCGATTCGCAGAGGACTCAACGCCGCTCGGTTTGACTCCTTGCACGCACGCCGAGACTCTCTAGCGCCTACCGAGCTCGCCGTGGTTGCTTTTCCTCACCGCCGTTGTTTTGCTTCCTCTCATCGCCGTCCGAGCCGCTCCGCCGTGCTCGACCCGCCCCGAGTTCACCGGGCAAGCCGCATCGAGTGGACCACTTCTTCTCGCCGAAAGCCCGTGAGCGCCGCTAGCTACGCCGTCTTCCCAGCCGGCAACCTTCGCTTCCTCGCCGCCGTCGCCTTCACCAAGCTCCGTCGACCGTTCGATCTGCATCGCACGGTTCTGGTACGTCCACGTCGCTGCTCCCTTTTCGTACCCAGCGTTAATCTTGACCGTTAGATCTAGATTGAACGGTGGTGATTAGATTTAGTTTTGGTGCTTGTTTAGATCTCAGCCGTTGGATCGTTAGTGAACGTGTGAGATTGCGCTGCGTCGCTAGGGTGAACAGTAAACCGCTCGGGTACCGTGGGTCGTTAGATTAGATCTAAACGGTAGAGATTGGATCTGGTTTTGCCCTAAGGATCCGCGCCGTTCAGATTTGAACGTGCGGCGGTGATGTTGCCGTACACTCGCCGAATCGCGTGTCGACGCGTGGGCATTTTGACCGGGGCAGAGACCAGATCCAGCCATCGATTTCAAGCGCGCCGCTGCGATCTTGCCACGTGGCCGCGCGTGAACTCGGTTTATATAAGTGTTGCACTATTTATTTTTATATCGCTGTGAATGTCTTTGATGTGCAACCTTGTAAAGACTGTGTGTGCTAGCGTGATCCTGGACTAGCACGAAATACACAGAGGGTCTGGATTTGCAGATTCGGGTCCCGACAGCGCCACAGCCTCATTCCTCGCCAGGATTCATCATTGACGGTTAGTCTCCAGTCATGCTGATGCCACCATCAAGTTTGTGGCTTCACATTTTATATGGTGCTCACCTCACTAACCTCGAAAACCCACGGCATCTCCGCTGCCATCTCCTTCTTCCTCAAGCTTGGCCGCTTTGTGCCACGCTGGAAATCACCATCGCGTTCCCTACTGCTTTGGTGAGTCCCATTGTTTCTGTTCGTGTCAAATAGTGTTCCAAACCTTGATCTAACCTTTTCCTTGAACAATTTTGTCTTTACTACATCACACATAGATATCGGGTTCTTCTTTTTTAACTTCAACCGAAGGTCCACACCATTCAAGTTTGCTGTTACTAGTGAGCCTCCCCCTGTAATGTGTTAGATTCTTCTCCAAGTCTTGGAATTCTCCGTGCGTGTATTTGGTGGACTTTCCTGTGATCTGCAGAGTCAAATTTTTTTTCTGTGTAGGAGTTTTTCCTAGCTCCTCCCTCCCTCACCCATTTCTTCTCTCCTCCCCCACCCCACTCTATTTCTCCTCCATTTCCTGGCTCCTCCTCCTCTCATGGCTTCCTCCCCTTGGAGCTCTCCTCCATGGGCGCCTCACCTTGGTGCTCCCCCCAGCCCGAGCTGCTTGTCCTCCTCCCTCTTGGTTTCCACCCAAACGAAAATGGAGGTAAGATCTTGACGTAAATCCTAGGGTTTTGGTCCTGATTGTTAGGTGGTGGAGTTCCTTTGCTAGGGGTCTTGAGTTTGAGGTAGGATTAGTTGAGGATTTGAGTTGAGAGGGATTGTTCTGTTTTCGGGCAGATTTTGTCCCTCTGTTAGGGTTCGATTTTGCGCATTTTAGAGGCGTTTCCTGAGGGTACGACTGAAGAGAAAGTTGTAGATCTCTTTCTTGCGATTCAATAGAGACCAAGAACTATCAATTTGCTTCAGCTGTTTGAATGTTATGCTCGTTTTACCGCAGACTGCACTGGATCTGCTGACAGTCGAAGCGGTTATAGTAATCTATTGATTAAGCCAAGTTAGAGGCTGAGCTGGAATTTTTCAATACTTAGAAAAGATGGGAAATTTAATTTATATACTTAAAATGTCTTTATTTACATGATTTGGAGTTGTATAACATTAGTTATGCCCTGTTGAATGCGTTGTCCAGAACAACCTCTTTGCTGAAAATTCAGAGATTGGGCATTTTGGTGATTCGAGGTTCAGATCGAGAATTGGGGTCATTTTGTGCAGTTTCAAAGGGGTTGGTTGTTGCAAACGTTGTAGAGCTTCGTCTTAAGTTTCATTAGAGCTCAAGAACACTAATTTTGGTTTAGCGGTTTAAAAGTTATGATCGTTTTAGTGTTGGCTGTCCTGAATTTGCGTGTGTTGGTAGCTGAAAGTTTGAACTGCTGTTTAAGACTAGATGTAGGTCGATTGAGAATTTATATTTGCCTAGAGAAGTTAGGAAATTTCCTTTAGATTAAGAAAATATCCTTGTTTGCTTGATTTGGATTTAAGAATCAAAAGTTATGCTATTTGGAAGCTCGCTGTCCCGAAATTAGAATCTGCTGAAAGTTTAGAAATTTGGACTGAGATTCAGAGTGAAATTTGAGGGTTTTAGAGTCAGCTCCTGAATGAATAGCTGTAGGGTAACTATAGGTTATCCTCTTGTGGTAATTTAGAGCACAAGAACTCAAAGTTCGGTTTAGCCATTTGGACGATATGCTCGTTTGCGCGCTTGCTGTCCAGAATTCCATTTGTTGGGTTTTGGGGCTGTTTTGGGGGGTTGGGTGTAGAAGTGTTGTATGTTATTATGAACTATATAGTCTTTGAAAAATGAGTATGCAAATGTTATTTTCAGGTGGTGTATCTTCGGGAGTGGTTTCATCCTCATGCCACTCCACTCCTCACGGTTAAAGGCAAGTACATCGGGTGATGTTTGCGATTGATTTGAGTGTTTTGGTGTGTAGATTAGATGAACAAGTATTTTTTCTAGGGATTATATATATGAGAAGTTTAGTGCAGTTTTTAGGATCAAAAAAGGGTGTAATTGCTATCTTAATGCCTATGATGGAAGTTGTAGGTAGCAATTAGTCTCAAAGTGGTCCCTCTCTGGAAGAATCGGAAGTTCCGACCGTTTGGGTCGGGAGTTCCGACTGGTTGGATCGGATGTTCCGGTATGGAGACCGAAAGTTCTGGTTTGACTTGAGTACATCCGGAAGTCCCGGATTTGTTGTGGGTGGTTTTCGTGAATTATGCAGGTAGAGAATGTATTCCAAACTTGTGATGATGAGGATGGATGAAGGATAGCAAATGAAAAGTGAATATTTAATTGCAATTGTTGCATTGCATTATGGATTGTTACAGGTGATTATGTTTATGATAGTGCAAATGATAAGGTGATGAATGTAAGTATATGATGACGTGCATGTTTATATTAATGTTCATGTTTTATGCTTATAAACATTGTCAATTGCATATGTGTATTCATGATGGAAGATGCGACCCATGTCGATGTGGGCCTCTGTGCTCACACGTAGTGAGCACAAAAGTCCTACCTCGTAGTCCCATCCACAAAGATGGATGGGAGCGAGTTAGTAAGAGTAGGCACCCTCCACGGGATAGAAGGGGATGAGAGAGTGTACGCTGACGGGCGTGCACTCAGTATACCGGTATAAATGATGAAAAGGTGCATGAGCATAAAAGCATACAGCATTGCATTGCATTGTTAATATTGTTTGAGGAATAATGTGAAGAAGGTTGAGACATTGAGTTGTGAACTCAATCACAGTTGATAAATGGGTTGAAATTGGGAAATGATTAGGATATTACCGCTTTGCTTACTTGCTGAATTTAAGTAAGTTATGTAGTTAAATTATTCGTCTCAAGATATGCTATTTAGCTATGTTTATGTTTTTCGATGTACTTGTTGAGTCTTGGACTCACGCTTGCTGTTTGTGTGGTTTTAGGTACTCTAAGGATTCCAGGCCGAGATGGGAAATAGCATCACCCACACTTACTCTCATGCCATGATCAAATAATAGTTTGGAATAAAGTTTTACATTGGTGTTTAGTGTGGGATCTTTGTGATATTGTATTTGTGGTTTTGGTTATTGTAAGCTTCATCGTGTAGTTAAGCTTATTAGTTGCTAAATGTGGATATTAGTTGTCATGCTTGTGTTGGTATGATTATTATCCACCTTGTCTGTTGAGTGGATGCCCACTATTTTAGGGGAGGTGCTGCCGAAATTCTTTAGTGGATTTCGAAAATTTATTAGAGTTGTTTTATGGTGTAGTATGTTTGAGGACACCTTTGTCCTATAGATCTACCTTGTGTAGTTATTTATTCTTGTTTTGGTGACACTCAGGGCATTGGAGGTGCTGTCATCGCATTCTATGCAGTGCTTATCTCTTTTTCCCTTAGAACATGCTACTCCACCGCTTCCACCACCTCCGACCTCGCCGCCGACCGCTGTGGTAATCCCCGGTGGAATCCATGCACATCATGGTGTTCATCATCATCTCCTCGTTCAGCTGCGTTACTTCTTCATCACAGCCATGCTGTTGTGCGTCGTCACCACAGTCATCGAAGTGAACCGCAGGAGGTGTCGACATGGTGATTGCCGTGGCATGTCACCTCAGTGTCACTACTAATGTGTCATCCTCATCAGCCACACGCATGGCCAAACCCTAACCCTGGATCCAAAAATCATCTCAATGACATGTGGGCCCCACTTATCATCCATTGAAGCTCGGTGCACTGTGTCCATCATGGACTTGGTCCATAGACCAAAGCCCACTTGTCAGTGACTATTAGCCTTTTCCAGAATTTATTTTATTCCAAAAACAAGAAAATACATAAGGACCAGCCACTCACCCCCTCTCTCCTCTATTAATTTCCCAAATTTCCCTCTGACAAAACTTCTAAGAGCATATTCTCCTTCATATGAGTTCTAATTGATCCCATTCTTCTCCCTAAATTCATATAAAATCAAGCCATGCCTTTCAGTACCCTCTATTTTTAATTTGGAGTTTATTTGAATTACCTTTTAAGTGTTTCTTTATTTTGTATTTTCTCTCTAGTTAGACCAATATTGACTAATGAATGCGGGAGTTGATGGATGGAATTGAAGACACATGGAATCAACCACCAGAAGAACTTATGTATCAAATATGTTACGAAATTTTGACTACACATATTCAACACGACGCATACTTGTTTGGAGAGAGTAAGTACTGAGTTAACTTTGAGAGGCCAGCATCGGACCGACGAAATTGAGCCCGGCGTAGGGTTCCTGCCACCTGGTCTTGGCGGCGGCTCCGATCAACCTGAGGCTGTCATTTACAGGTTGTTGCAATCCAGATTCCGGAGCTGAGCACGATCTATAATCGCATTCTTACCCAGTGCAGTTTGGCCCGTCCCAAACGGGCCTTTCAGCACCAACCTGACGAGGCGGGGAAGCCTCTTATCTTGTGCCATGCTTGTCGGCCCGCGTGTGATCGCGCGGAATTCTAAGCTCAGCTCGATAACAGCAGGAACGCACACGCCGGGTTGCCTCGGCCCTGGTTTCCCCATCGAGGGCGGCAAGGAACTCCGTCTTTGCCGCGCTGGCGAACACCACAGGCCCATACGTGACGTCCGGCGCATGACCCCCTACCAGGACTGGCCGCCCGCGCGGGCGTCCAGCCCATGGACTGGCGACTGCGGCCTGATACACAGCTCAGTTCAGTGGTGCTGGTCACTGAAGCCTGGCAGTACACCACTTGAGGCTAGAGCTGATGAGCTGCCGTGTTTAATTAGGGATTAGACCGGTAAAAAACTTGTTAGGGTTTAAATCAAAAAATTTTCAATCACTGTAATTGGTTCAAAATTGAAATGAGTCTATTTCAAACGAAAAAAATTAATAAGACTCAACTCGATAGTGGCTTATTGGCTTGAATTTGAAATAACTGAACCGACAGCTAGTCGCCACAGCCGGGAGAAATTTCATCCAATAAGTCTAGATCTGTCAAAATTTACAGGCGTTTCATCTAACAAGCCTAACAGAATGACAACCGATCAGAGGTAAGAGAGATGGTGGTGACAGGGTTTGAAATATCGAATTTTGAAGTATTTTTTATTTTCGATTATTGTCGAAAACCAGTCAAAAATTGAATGAGTTCGAAGTCAAATACGTTGAAATCGGCGATCAAATTTCGTAAAAAAATATCAAAAATTGATCAATTTTACCAATGTTTGAGCGATTTACATAGATTTTTTATTTTCGATTTTCGAGCGGTTTTACATGATTTTCAAGCAATTTTATTCAAATTTCTCCTCACTCAAGGAAAATTTAAAAATCAAGAAAAAATTAAAAAAAAATTGTAAAAATTTCCATAAAGTCAAAATAAATCCCAATTAATCTATAAAAAATCTTAGAGAAATTTCAACAATTTCTTAATTCATTCAGTATGTCTGGAAAAATCACAAATAGCAATTAATGAAAAGAAATAGAGACACTTTCAGATTTTTATAAACATTTAAAAGATTTATCATGCTCTGAGATTTTAATGGTATAATAAAGAGTTCAAAGGATCGTGTAGTAAAATTTTTAGAAATATTAGACTTCATTACTTCCCCTAGAAAAATCAAAAACAGAAGAGCATATACAAAGACATTAACACTGTTATAATTTTTTAAAAAATATATAAGTCTGATCATCATCTAAAAATTTTGTAGAATCATAAGCATTACCTCTGGACCTCACAGAAATATTTTATAAATACTAGACTTCATTTAGTACCCCTAGAAAATCTAGAACTCACACAATTACATGATTAATTGTGTTGTTTTTTTTTGCTTGCTCTCGATCCCCTTTTATAATGCATTGGCCGATCGTATCCTTTTCCAATGCGTTGTCAATCATGATCTGCATCGGCCTTGTACAGATCAAAATTTCATCTTGGAATCAATATCGGCCATAATCATAACTTTAACATAACTATCCCTTCTTAAATCGATATCGGCCAGAAATCTCTATTTTATCTTTTAACCTGACAAATAAACCATGCCTTGCCAAATTTGGGTGCAAACATATGCCCCCATTTTTGGAAGATTACAGATTATCTTCCAAAAATTTTCTTTGTCGGCTTGAAACACCATCGGCTTAACTACAATTTTCACCACTGTCTTTGGTAACCGCTCTACTTAATGCACCGCAATCTTTAAAACGAACTATTTTTTACCATAACCGTAGCCACTACTTGGGAAATCTTCCTACCTTTTACTGTTCCTTTTACCCTATAAATATGGGCCCCATTCTCTATCATTCCTCATGCGCTCAAGCTCTCACACCCCTCACCATCGGTTTGATCCCACATTTCCTTGTCTTCAAGACTTCTGGTTCTCTCACCTCATCATCTCAAGGACAATGGAACTAAACTAGGCACTTATCCATGTACCCAATTGCGAAGATAGATATTACTTAGGCCCCCTAGGTGATCCGGACCCGTTAGCTATAATAGAAAAGGACGTTCCTAGACTTCCCCTGCATGCTCGTGAATATAATATCCATGGATGGAGCAAAAGCTTGGTCTGTCTTGGTGCATGGATTGAACATAAAAATGTTGTTTGACCATAGGGTTTTGTACTTCTATCTGGCCTGATGTATTTTGGTTTCTACATTAAAGAAATGTCCTCGGGACGTCTTATCTTCCTCTAAAAAGAAAAACAAAACCTTGACTAAAATATTTGGGTTTCATAATGCTTGCAGGTATAAGTTCACTGTTTTTAACGAGTTTTACTTTCTGTTAGAAGGGGGACTGTTTAGACAGGTATGTTGTATCCAAATTTGTGATGGTTTCATGCCTATTCTGATGTCTAGCATAGTGTACACTGTACAATTTGAATAGCATGAAGATATTTCATCCATGATTTGTTATAAAAAATAGTGGTTGATTAATCAGTTAATTGTTGTTCATATAATGCATGCTATTAGATGCCAAAATAGAGCTAAAGGTGTGATGGACACCACATCACAATCGATACTAATTTGAGAACCGACATCACAATTGGTTCCAATGTAAGAACCGATTGTGATGTGCACGATAATATATCACAATCGGTTCTAACTTGAGAACCGATTTTGATGTGCTCGAGATAGTCTTTTGGCGGGCCAAAGTGAAATTTGGGTGCCGAGCGGGTTCCAATTTCAAAATAATTTCGCTGGGTCCAACCAAATAAGGAAAAGGAAAAACCACTATACACATCCCCTATATATTTATACACCCTTGTGCTCACCACTCAATCACTCATCTCCTCCACTTGCTCCTCTCCCTCTCCTGCTCTCCCTCTCATTTCGGTTTGAGAGTAGTTGAAGAGGTTTGCATTTAGCATCTCATCTTTATGGTTTTCTAGTACTTCTGCTGATTTTGTTTGTGTTCAAACGATTTCGTTCTATTCTTCCTCCTTAATGACTAACTGATTATTCCTTCAAAAAAATAATCACGAAATGATTCCAATCTGTTTGTGCATCTTTGTTCATGGATGCAGGTCCTAAGATCCGGTTTCTTGCAGTCATCTACTTTATTCTTGGATGCCCAAGTGCATACTATCTGTGGTACCGACCACTTTACCATGCAATTATGTTGTACAGAGAGTCCTTCATACTTGCGATGATAAATACCTAGGGATGATCCCTTCAAGCATCAAGGTGCACTTGAACGAATTGAAGAACTACACATATGGGAAGCATATTGTTGCGCGTGTTGAAAAGTTAATTGTTACATGAGGTAAGTAGACGAAAAAATTGTGTATCCCAACGTGAAAATGTCATGAGTTTTTCTGGGATCAGAAGTTTTCCAGTTCTTAATGCTTCTACTTGATTTTAGAAAACCGAGTGCGGATGGTACATTATTTAATAGGCCGCCACGGTAAAGAATCAAAGTGACTTCTTCCTTTACTGTGGCCTATATATAATCTAGGGCTTTTGGGGACTTGAGAGAAATTAGATAGCATTAGGTTTCGCCACTGTATATCTTTTTCGCCATGTATAAGTTTACAGATGGATATATAGCTGTACATTTGTTGGAGTTGTTGGTTGAAGTGTTGCCATGAGGTAAATGCAACAACATCACTTGTTTTACACTATGTTTTGATGAAAATCTAATTTTGTGTGTTTAGACTGTAATCATCCCATTGGCTCATAGTTTTCTGTCTGCAACAAATATTAAAGGAACGAGAGTGCTATGAAATTTGGATGGTTTGTCCTGTTCTACTTGGTGAGTTCCCTGTAACATTGCTACAAAATAGAATATATTTCATGTCTGTATGCCGCTTTACTTGTTTGTTCTATGGGGATAAGAATCTCACCTGTCCTTGCTGACTCCAAACAGGTTCATATCGCTTTCTGCATGTACGCAGTTGTTTCTCCATCAATTCTATTTGTGGGAAAATCATTGACGTAAGTTTTCTCCTTTTTAAAAAATAGATTGACGTATGTCTTATACAAACACTATACTTTTGCACAAAATATACATTTCAATTATTGATATTGTGACCTCTTTCTTAAATCTTAATTCTTGGTTCTAATTCCCATCGCACTTTATGCAGAGGGATTCTCCCAGCCATCAGCTTAATAAGCAAGAGTGTCATGTGAGGGTTAGTGATTTTTACCCACAAGGATCCACATTCCACACTATATCATTCATATTTCCTCATGTTAAATGTTTGTGTTCTACATATATTGTGAATGTGACATGCATACTGAGTGTAATCTGTGATACATATTGTGGATGAGATGTATATTGTAAAATATTTGTGTTATATATATGTATATATTGTGTAATCTGTGCTGTTTTTTAAAGGATGTACAAAGCCCTCATCACAATCGGTTCTTACTCGGAACCGATTGTGATGATAATTTATCACAATCGGGTGAAAATCGACTGTGATAGCGCCTCCTCATCACTATATAATGACTTTGTATCGCCATCAAAATTGACTGTAATGACGAAAAAGAATCGATTGTGATGTACATTCATGTAGTAGTGTTTGTAAGATCTTTTGTATAAGATATTATCATCTATATATGTGTATATGCGTTTCGCTGGTTAACCTAAAGATCGTATCGTCTATATATGTGTATATGCATTTCGCTGGTTAATCTAATGTAAATTATACATGCAATTTTAATAAGATTTAATTATTTTTACATTTTCTAAGTTTAAAACTTAATTATGATATATTTATTTGAGATATATGCTAGTTGTAGAAAAACATTGACATGGTCAACAAGCAAACTAAATTCTATACAAGGAAATTTGATCTGTACTGAAATGACCCCTATTTTCGCATAAATGCAAAAATGAGAATCTATATGCATTCTATACTAGTCCCATGATCAGCAGCTAGTACGTACATTTACAACAATTGGAATCACAACCATACACAATATTATTAAAGCGGAAGCTATTTTGGCCCTTGTGGGAAGGGTCTAATCCTAGCCCTTCCCCTCACCTAATCCCCCACCTAAACTCCTCTCTTTTATTTTTTTAGGGCAGCTCGGCTGCTCCCAGCTGACAGCCTCCCCTTCCCTTTTCTTGCTTCCTTCTCCCACAAGCCTTTGGGCTCTTCTCCCTCCCCAAAGCTTCTTCTACTTCTTCTTCATTGGGTTCTTCTCCAGCTGCAGCAAGCCTTTGGGCTTCTTCCTACTGACCCAAAACTGAGCTCCTTGCAGTAGCCCTTCTCCCCCAAGAAGCCAAGCTCTCCCTCCTCCCTCTTGTTCTCCCTTGGGGGTAAGTGAAGGTAAGGCTTCTTAGGGTTTGGATTGGGTGGTTTGCTTACTTTTCATGGAGGAGCCCTGCTAGTTTGGTTGTTCTAGTGTTTTGGAAATTGGGGATTTTGGAGGGAAATTGGTGGATCTAGAGCTAGGGGTTAGTTCTGAAATTTCGAGCTGTGTAGACCCTGATTTTGGAGCCGCGATTTGAGGTCCCTAGAGGCATTTTCTGAGGGGTTGTCTGTAGAAGAAGTTGTAGATCGTCGTCTCAAGTTTAATTAAAGACCAAGAACATGATTTTTGATTAAGCCATTTAGGAGATTTGGTTATTTTTGTTACTTCTGTCCAGAACTTGCTGTTGTTGTCAGTAGTCTCGGTTTTATATTGTTTTGGGTAATCTAGAGCCATTTTCTAAGGAGTTGGTTGTAGAAGAAATTGTATAACATGGTATTATATTTAATTAGAGTCCAAGAACATGAATTTTGGTTTAGCCGTTTAGAAGTTATGCTAGTTTGAATGCCCGCTGTCCTGTTTGGCATTGCTGCTGGCAGTAGCTTCATTTTGTGCTGTGCATGCCTAGTTAGAGACCGAATTGGACTATTTCAATAACTAGAGAAAGCTAAGAAATTTCTTGTAGATTCTAAAAATATCATCATTTGCTTAATTTGGAGTTGTATAGAAATTGTTATGAGTTTTCGAAGACTGCTGTCCTGTGAGTGGACAGAGCAGTCTACGGAGTTGTATTAGAGAAGCGTGATGACCTAATAAAGAAAAGTGGAAAACAATGAAATTACGGGTTATTACCTATATTGATTAAATCTTTTGGTCTCATAATTTTGGGCACTAGAGGTTGAAATTTTGGTGTTTTATCTAGCGGGACAGCAAGGGGTGCGTAGTTGTGAGGTCACTTTGTTGTGTTTTAATTATTGATGTCGAATGTTATGATTGCATTATTTTGAGATGTATGTAATTGTTATTTCAGGAAGTGTGACCTCAGGGGTGGCCTCAACCCTTCGCCACACCATTCTTCGCGGTTAGAGACAAGTGTATCAACTAGAATGATGTTAGGATGTTGGTTGCTTGCTTGTGACTATGGATATGATTATGCTAACGATTATGGTTATGTTATGAGTATGTCTAGGATGATGATTATATTTATGATGATGCAAATGATAAGGTGATGGATATAAGTATATGATAATATGCATGTTTATATTTATGTTTATGTTTATAAACATGTCTATGGCAATGTGAGTGTTGAAATAGAATGCAATTTGTAATTCATTCATATCACATGCATTTGTGCATTCATAATGGAAGAGGTGACCCGAGTGGACCTCTATGTCTCACACGTAGTGAGACATGAAAGACCTACTTCGGTAGACCCCTCCATGGGCTAGAAGGGAATGAGAGGATGCACACCGATAGGTGTGCACTCAGCTATACTGGTATGAGCTATGAGATGGGCATTATGAGCATGCATGTTGCATTGTATGAGTAAAGAGAAATTAAAGTTAAGTGAATGTGTTTATACTCTTATGTTATTACCAAGATATTTATACTCTTAAGCAATTACCAAGGTGTTTATACTCTTATATGATTGTCAATGTGTTTATACTCTTGTGCGGTAATCATTCAATGTTACAACTTACTATGATTTATTATTATGCGATACATGAATTGATATGATGCACTTTGCTGAGTTTGAACTCACGCTTGTTTTATAATGTTTTGTTAGGTACCTCAAGATCGGCATATGGGAAAGGGGTTTAGCACCACTTCTTCGACTAGATATCATTCACCGTAGTCAACCTTGTATTCCTAGTTGCTATACAATATTTCTCTAGTGGTTGTGGTTGTGGATTAAGTCCTTGTTTTGGTTCTAGCTTACTTATGTGAGGAGTTATGGTTGCATGGTTGTATATTGATTGAGTTTTATCACGTAATTTGTTATGTGATCATGGTTTATGTTCATGGTTAGGTTATGTTGTTGTTTATGGGTATATTGTAGTTATGCTATGTTGGGTTTATTTCGTTTACTCTACCTTGCGAAATATGCTCTTATGGTTGTGTAGTGATTATATCTTTATGCTTGTGATGCTATGTGGTTGAAAGTTATTCTAAGTGCGTAGAGGTCATGCTGAAATTTTTAGTATTTTGGTTGTTTTGTTGTATGTTGGTGCTAGTGGGTGTGACATCCAGGGCACACGGGTGCCAGGGTGTTACACAAAGTCTTGTAGTGTACCCATCTAACCTTCACGCAACTAACAAGGTATAAATCCCTACAAAGATCGCTTCATTGAAATTTCCGCAATCTACGACAAAAGGTATTCTTCGAAGCCTTGTTTTCTTATCCACCTAAAACAATATAATAAGCAAGGTTGAGTGCTTTTGTACTCAGCAAAACTTAAGTGGTATTTGCAAATGTAGAAATGCAGGTCATGTCAAAGGATGCTTCTACAATTAATTTGCATAAACTAAGATTGAATTTGTAAATCAAGTTGTAATTTGTAAACGGAATTTATAAAGCAAGTTTGACTGATATGAAAGTAAGTAAAGCATAAGTAATAACTCACAGTCCTTCACGGCGTGAACATTGAATCATCCATTGCCAACACGTGGCTCAAATATGAAACAATCACCTTCCAACAAATGTCTCCGATCCTAAACATTTAGAAAATACCAAAACTTCTAACTAGTGCAAGCGCACCAAGACTCCCATAACCGCGGGTACGTTTTTTCGAAAATATTTACACTCTACAAAGGTGTACAGTTTTACCCACACGACATGACTAACTCTTTGTGCAGATCATTAGCACACTTTCTTTGGTGTGCCGCAGAGAGTCATGACATAACCGTTACATTACCTAGCCCTAATTTTGCACTAGCCCGATGACGTTAAACCTGTACTATGGTGTAAATGTTTGTGCAGTCACTGTACAGTAAATAGTTAAGCATATCTATAGTACGGCGTACACCGTTGTATTGGTAAACGTTTATTCCATTATCACCTCGGTGTGGACGTCCCTTCGAGCAATCAATCTCTGAGAGCCCGTACTACTCCAGCCTAGCAATGTGCAAAGCTAATTCTAAGTAACTTAGGGCCTGTTTGTTTTAGCTTTGGATTCTCTGAAAGCTGATTCTGGATTGTCGTTGTAGAGAAGCTGATTCTCCAAAAGCTAGAATCCAAAAGCACATATGAAGTGGATTGTGGATTCTAGTGTATATGGGTGGGCTGGATTGTGAGAATCAGATTCTAGAATCGAGTTGTTTGTTTTTTATTCTGCTTTTGGGTCAGAATTCGGAATCAAAAGCTAAAACAAACAGACCCTTAATAGGTTAAGGCTGTCTCGTACCGACCTTGTGGTTGTACGGTAATTCTTGGATATAACGTACATTTCGTTCGGTCCTTAATCCGACACGAGCGATACTTCTCCCTATTCTACGTTGTAACATCCCGAAAAATAAAGTAATATAAAAATAAATATTTTAAATTTGAAAATATTTATTTATAAGTTTTATTGGCTTCATTGGTTTTTACTTGAATTTCTTTGGATTTTTGTATTGTATGGAAATCCAACAAATAGAATTGGTAAATGGGAAATGGTAAAATGGTAAAATGGTGAAATGGTAAAAGTAAAAGTTAGAAAAATTTACCATGGTAACTCCAAGCATGCAGTGGATGAGTTTAACCAAGAAATAAATTTTAATACATAAGAAAGTATTAAATAGTTGAAAGGACATCCCTTTGACCTCCAAATAGTGCAAGGACAGATTTATTATAAAATTCTAGAACGTTATATGCACCTGGAAAATTTACCATAATGTCCTCAATACATTAGTTACCTCTGGTAGAAATCTTAGAAATTAATAATGTCATTTAGTGCCTTTTAAAATTTATAAACAGAGGCATTGGAAATCTGTAAATCAGCATGTCAGAATTTATATAAAATAAATATACAATATTTTAACTTTAAATTTTTATGGGAGAATAAATATGTTAAATAGAACTCTTATAAAAAGTTTTAAAAATAATTAATACAATTTGGGCATTTAAATAAATCAAAATCCGAAATCAAAATTCTGAGCAGTGCACAGTTTCAAAATTTTAATTAATTAACCATGCGGTATTTTCGTCCCAAAATTTTACTGGAAGCTAACAACTCCCAGTAGATCATGTTCAAAATGTTTCGAAATTTTTCAACTCAGTTGATGGCCATTTGGATGCCCAGTACTGAAGCTATCTTGTCTGCTATTCTTTGGGGACACCTTGCCAAATTCCAGAGACTTCTTTAAGCCAGCCTTGATTCATTCTCACGCCACAGCCAGCAAGTATCCAAGCCTTATAAACCACAGCCTCCTAGCTCAAGGTAAGGCAGAGAAGAACTCAGGCATTGGACCAAAACTTCTCATGAGCAACAAGCATCCAACACCCAAAAATCCTCAGACCAAATTTCTTCAGTGGAGCGAGTGAAGAGCTCGGCTGCTGCATCTCCTTGAGTGCCTTCAGGAACCTCACAGCCTGATCATCTCCTCCAGAGCGCTGCCGATTTCAGCTCTTCCCAGCCATTGACCCCGCAAGCAAGAAGAGGGGAGAGATTGAAGATCAAGCAAAATCGGTGAGTCACTCTCAAATTCCTCGCAACCGTGGCGTCTCTGAGCATCACTGAACTAATCTAGCTCATCGATTTCAGCTCTTCTTGCCTGTAGCACCGCCGCGCCTCATTTCTTCTTCCCCAACTCCGGTCGCACGGTGGCGGCCCAACTCGTCGTTTCTCCGGATGAATCGACCCCCAAAACGGTACGCCCTAGCCTCACTGATGCTCACATCGCTACGAATTCGGCCAGAGACTTACCCCTTCTTCTTCTCCGACGAGCTCCACCATTGCCGCCGCCCCCCTCTCGGTGGCAGCTCACTCCGGCCATTTCCGGCAACAACCAACCCGACCACCTTGTGCGCCGTGATGAGCTGATGCTCATGGTGCCCTCGGCCGACTGATTCTGCCGCTCCTTCGTCGTCGGCGAGCAGCCCTAGCACCTCCCCTGCTTCGGCTCACTGGTCGGCGGGCCCGCCATGTCAGCCACGTGAACCACTCCAGCCAAACCGGTAAAATGCGCCTCTCAATTCAGAAAGCGTATTTTCTGAATTTCATTTCGTTTTCAAGACCCGAATCAAGTTAAATGGCTATAACTTTTGAACCATAGATCCAAATTGAATGAAATAAATTTCTATATTCATCTAAAATCAAGTTCTTCCATAATATGCAAAAATGTTTTGAAAATCAGTACTGGGTTAATTTGAAATTCAAATTTGAATGAAAGACTTAAAGATAGGCTACATATTAAAATGTTGTAAACAAATTCAAAATGGAATGAAACTGATTATATTAGAATCCTTATACATCCAGAAACTCAAATGTATAAAAATATTTATGTTTTACCTTTGTTTAAATTATTTCCCATTAAGGGTTATTCTCAATAGAATAAATAATCAAAAATGAATAATTGTATAAAAGAAATTATAAAATAAATAAGATTTATTTCTTAGCACTTGTATATCAGTAGCCTACCTTATTATGCTGAAATGATTAAGGAATGAACTTGGTTTAGACTTGTTTATGAATAATAGATGATTCAAATGGAAAAAGGTGTATGTATAGGTATAGTGCATATGATAATTAGTAGCAATATATACATACATGCATATGAAGAGTATCTAATAGCTGTACAAAGTCATGAATTGGTATTAAAATGAGTAATTTGTCGCTGTTAAAATGTTTTAATGAAATACCATATATTCACAAGTTTAATTTGCATGAAGACATAAGCCTTGTATATGTAGAAAAAGGTATACATGTATAGTTAATGAAGTGCAAAGTCATGAAAAGAAATCGGGCTCTAAATATCTAATGTGATCAAACTAAATGGTTCAACAAGAATCATTATAACAAAGTTATAAATAACACTTAACCAAATAATTGAATTTTCCAATACTTGTATAATCCAAATAGTTATATCTTTCGCAAGCTAACTTCAAATTTGACATAACCAAATCCTAGTAACCTGAAGTATAATATCCTTGATGTTTATGTAAAATTATGTTATGTTTGAGTAAGTTTGAACTAAGCCCATATTAGGCCTTAATGATCGTTTATATGGAAAACATTTTTGATAAAAGCCAAAGATCACGAAACTAACTTTAAAACGCTCTTATAGTCACCTCAGGTTTATACCTGAAAAATGGATAGATTATCTTATAAGGTGTAATCGGAAACTTAAATCGGAAATCGAACCTTTATCGTGTAAAGTTAGAAACGCTTAAGCATTTTCAGTAGCTCATAAAGTATCTCGTCCAAATGAAAAGAATTATAAAAATTGTGTAGAAATACTCTATAAAGTGCATGCTACTATGTTATGAAGAAAGAGTGTTATTTCGTTAAGGTTTGTATATAAAAGAGTCTAGCAACGTAACCTTACATGTTATGTTTTCTAGATAAATAAAACACTTAAGCATTTTTAACAACCCGTAGAATATCTCGTCTAAATGCTAATATTATGAAGATCAGCCTAGAAATATTCTACAAAGTATATTCTATCCTTCTCCGAAGAAATAATCTTGTTTCATCGTGTTCTGCATATAAATCTTGTCACCCAAATAACACTAAGTATTATGATTCATTAACTTCATAATATGAATGAGATAACTTTGTAATAATGAAGAAATCTATAATTAATATATTTGTATCACTAGAACCTTCTTGGAAACCATAAATAATTCCAAAAACCTAACTTAGCAAATGTACCTTATTCAAAATCGTTCCTTGTGTAATATCGCTTCAGATTAAGTACTATTCGCATAACCCCTTTTAGCTAGTGTTTTAATTCTGTTAATCTAAATAATTTTAGCATCTATAATTCGAAGTCATAAATACAAGAATTCATAATTTTAGGCTCTTGAATTCGTAATTCAAGAATAGATAAGCTATAAAAGAAGCTGTTTATTGCTCAATGTTAAAAGCTAATAACGATATGGATATTTAATCAACTAAAAACGATGTGAAATCATATAATCCGAACCATAATCTCTTTCTATTTTCTTCAGTGAGTCTTTATTTGGTATTCTATCTGTTTTCTTTTTGCCCTTATTAAAGCTTGTTATTTGCTTTATTTCCGTTGAACGACGTGTAGAACCCGATGTCGCCATTTCCGTCGTCGACTTCATCTTTTGCGACCTCGTCTTCACCGTAAGCAATGATTAAGCAAGGCAAGCACCCCTTTGACCATCTTGATCCCAATATTTGATTTGCACTGTGTTTACTAAAATGTTTCATGCATGCGTTTACTTTCTGTAAATTCGCTATTTTGTGGTACTGGTAGATATACCTGTTGTCTCATGAAACTCCTTGATAATTATGTACATGTGAACCTTGATAACCATAGAATAGGGCTAGACAATGCTTAATGCCAAATTTGGGTATATGCGATCATGTTAAACCTGCTTAGCCATGCTTTAGCTTTTTGTGGGGTAGATGATCATGATTAAAATTGTTTCCCGAAATATTTTATTTGGAACCTAAATGGTCCTTTTTGGGAAAATGGTTGCTGGTAGTTTGTTAAAAACCCAAAATAAAACTATGGTTTGATGCGGGCGATTATTGGCAATAGCCGGATGTGCAGACGGATTTGCACGTAGTGTAGGGTGGAGTATCGCCCGTGTCGGATTAAGGACCGAGCAATGGGACGGTAGATCCAAGAATTCCGTGCAACCACGAGGGCTTGTATGGGGGGTCTTTGTTATTGTTATGCCCTTGAGGCAATCATTTAGATGATTGTAACATGACTATGTTTATGAATAATAATATGATTATTGGTCCAATGAATGTATATCATTGTATTGATCAACAAGTATGTGACTTGCTTATGAAGCTCTTTACTTAATGATGTAATTCGATAAATATCTCGATCGGATATCATCGTATAGGACAACGATGAATAGATCAAGACATGTAGTGATCGATGATCATGCTTCATAGATCATGGGATATGGAGATATCATCTATACATTGTGGACGCATGTTGAAGAACATGGGTTAGATAGACCCTTAATGGGACAACTGCGAGAATGTTTCATTCTTATGTGTCATCGTGTATCTCATACCTAGTAGATGTATGATCCTTAGACTCGAGATTGTCATATTCCCTACATGTGTAATAGTTTTCCTTGGGGCTATCAAACACTACTTCCTAACCGGATAATTATAAAGGTAGCTTTCATGTTTACTATGAAACGTGCGAGAGGAAGTAAGCAATCAAGATGGAATTTGCCACTCCAATGAAACGGAGATATATGACAAGGCCACTCGTGTGATATGATTAAGGAAGTGCATGGCCATGCCGTGATTGAGGAGTCAATCACAACTTATTAATATATCACGGATACGAGAGATGGATTGAATCATCAAAGGATGACATGCTTCTCGCCTTGAGATCAATCTTCATATACAAGGCAAAGGGATATTACATGAGTACTTTTGATAGGTTCTGTCCGATTTGATCATAGTATGTTTGGGAGTTGGCATACTTTGCAAGAAGCCACTACCAACTATTGGATTGAAAAAGAGTTTTTCGAATCCATGTCCAAAACGTACGTGAACCTGCAGGTCACACACTTAATGGGTGGGACGCATTAATTTGGATTGATCCGTAATTAATGAACTCGTGGGCTTAGCACGCGATGGGCCCTAGTTTAGGTTTCATCTCGTGGCTATATAAGGAGGGGAGGAGGAGGGTGCAGCGTGTGCTTTCCCACGATTTAGGAGTGATTCACTCAAACCCTAGCCTACTCCTCTCGCCGCCTCGCCGAGCGACCGGTGCTTGCACACGACGCACGGCGCTCCATCTCGGACGTGTGGACTCATCGGTGGCGCTGCTGCGATCGCAGCGTGGGAGGACGATCCACGGCAAGGCGAGGACGATCCACTACATCGACGCAACGATCGCGGCGAGAACGATCCACTACATCGACGCGAAGGATTCCGCAACTGCGCGTCTAGTGGTAATCTTATCTATGATCCCCTTCTTGCGAGTAGCTTTCTGGTTTCGCGGTAGAATTTTTTTGTGCTAGCGTAGCATACCGCGTTCCTCTTCAGTCTTAGCCTATTAAGTTATTTAGATGTGGCTTTGCATTTATGGAAGGCGGGAGATTGCACAGGCATTCCGGTCAGGTCTGTCTGTAGGGGTTTCTACATACCAATGGAACGGTGTACGCCTTGCCCTGGACAGAGACGTGGTGTTGGGTGTGATAAATGTGGATCCACGACTTGGGTGAGTGTCTCTGTCTTCAGGGTGAGGGTTAACGTCCCGGGCTGGTGTAAAGCCACGCCTAGATAATGTAACGGCTCAGATGATCTCCTTGCCGACACACCAAAGGAAGTGTGTTAATTGATCCGCAAAAGGTTGATCATTCCTTGTGGGTAAAGTTGTACACCTCTGCAGAGTGTAAGATCTAATCGATTAGCCGCGTCCGCGGTCAAGGACACTTGGTGACGTTATTCCATGCTAGAGTCATTGGTATTTTTCTAAAATGGGTTTGGTCTGAACTTGTTTTTAGCAACTGTTGCTTTATGTCGAAGGGCTGGCATTGATGGACTTTGTGGTTTGGTTTATTCAAACTCACGTCATGGAGGACTGTGAGTATTACTTACTGTTGTATATATTTTTCTTATCAATCAACTTGCTTTTATAAATTCCATTTGCAAATGATAACTTGTTTTACAATTCAATTTCGCTTTATGCAAATTAACTGTATTAGCCTTTCCTTTGAAATGGCCTGCATATATTATAGGTTTTGCTCAAGTCTTGCTGAGTGCGTAAAGTACTCACCCTTGCTTAATTATTATTTTAGGTGGATGAGTTAGCGAGGCTTCGAGTCTCTTTTCGTCGCAGGTTGCGGAATCTTCTTTATCGTCGTGTTCTACCTGGAGTTTATGCCTTGTCAGTTGCCTGCGGGTCGGATGGGCATACTACAAGATATTGCTTCTTTTGTTGCTATCCTCTGCTTTGTAAGCTTCTCTTTGTATATTAGTTTCCGCTGTAATTAATTGTGGTGTGGTTGTGATTCCAATTGTTGTAAACATGTGAGTGCTAGCTACTGATCCAGGGAATAGCACAGTAATCACATGGAGGTTCCTGTTCATCGAACGGGTCTCACAAAGATGGGTATCGAGCTATGCCGATCGAGGATTAACCCTAGATAGAATGGTCGTTAGTAGTAGAAGAATCAAATTCAAAATCTTATTTTTAGTTGTTACTATAATTGCAAAATGTAGTTTTTGCTATTCTTATATCTTCCTTAAGATCCTACTCTTACCCGCACTTTCTTTTTGATTTGTAAACAAATTCTTCTTTCCTTAAAAGTAATTCTCGCTATAGTTCATCTTCGCTAATTACTTCTGAGGATACCCGAGACATGTCGCTACCACCCTTCATGTTGCAAATGAAGACTACAAGGTCTACGCCAACAATCTTATGGGAGCCGACAACGCTTCGCTAATCTAGACAAAGCTGAAGTAAACTCAAAAATTCTACTTCATGAAGGGCCAGCATCACCCGACAGTAAAATACAGAATATTAGAGTATGTTAGGATTCACCTTAAGATAAGAAACCCTTACGCATAGTATATTATTTTGCTCTAGTAACATAAAGCATTTTTATGTGGTGTTTATAACTTGCTACTTGAAAATTGGTTTTTATTTTGTTTGATAGGAGTGTTTTATCTGTGAGCTTAACCTTTAGGTTAAAGTTTCACAATAAGTTGTCCTTATGTATAAATATGGAAAACTTAACCCATAGGATAAATTGGAAATCATAAAATAGCTCATCTCTTCTTTCTATAAAACTTATTACGAGCTTATCCTTTCTTTCTGTAGAACTTCTCACTTGTGAAACCATTATGGTTAATCAAGCCTCAACAGGATTAATAGTATAGTCTCCATGCCATTTCTAGCATTACTAGAGACTACACTATCTGTATATAAATCAAGGTCAAGATGCTATTAACGACCAACTTACCTAAGTCACTTTTGGCTAGTTAAAGTTTAATTTTTTCAATAATAATTCTTAACCATTCACCTCATTGCCTTGTCTAGATTATATACCATGAAAATGAACTAGAACCCGAGAAGTTCTATACTTCTAAATAGAAACCTTGGAATGGTTGTCAAAAGGAAAACTAAAAAAATATATAATAATTGAAAATCCTATTTTCTAATAGGAATGTAAAAAGAATAGCATTAGTTGTACATATACTTCCATTTGTAAGATTTAGTTTCCTTATCTGGATTCTCTTTCTTTTTACTGGATATTTCATATACTTATTTTCTCTCTGTAGAACTTTCTTTCTTCACTTCTAGTTATTCTTTCTAGAAGGAATTGTCTCATTTTGCTTAATAAAAACCACCGACAAATCTTTTTGAAAAAAAAAAATTTCGCTAACAAGTCAACAACGTCGTGACATCTACATCACCAAACTTTAAGAAGATGGGGATAACGAGGCATCAGAACCTCTCCGACTTCATAGAAACTTTGGACCAACGACACTGCAAGTAGTACAAAGATTAAAAGAAACTCATCGTCAAATGGCTTATTTTAAAGATAGTATTATCCAAATGACACATTATTTTAACTACATAATAAACCTTTGTGCAGAAATACGTATGGTTAGGATAGTAGAAGGAAAACATTAGATACCCCTCCCACATACTAAGTTGAACATATGTAAATTTATTGTGTTATTGCAATTTTGTTGTGAAACTTCTATGTTGCTTTCGGGTTACTCTCGTAAATATTAAACCATTAGGTTGAAATTTACGATGTGACAACCCTTATTTAATAAGAAAATCTAATTAAGAAAATTTTAAGAAACGAAAAGTTGCCTTATGAACTAATAACTACCTAGTAACCAACCTTGAAACGATGTTTTAATGAATGAGACATTGCCTTATAAACTAGCCAGCAATTACCTAGCCCATATATAGGCTATTCTTAAAATAATATTTTAAGGAATGAAAAATTGCCTTGTAACCCAACAGAATTGCATCTAAGTAACCTTATCCTAATAAATCTTGTTGCAGGATACCTGCGACAGAATCCATTAATACATCCACTGAAAGTAATGAATTATAAAATTTTCAACCATTATAATCGACCTTCGACTCTCCCCAAATAATTGTAATTGAGATGTATCCTTTCAGTCATCTCAAACATTTTAACAAACTGAGTACCTCTCCTTAAGTTAGCTTAAATTTTGCTACAGACTCTTGGTATAAATTGCTAACACTCCTCATCTACTTCGTGAAACCCAACCAAGAAAAACGAATGCCAGAATCCCCAACCTTAGCACAAGTACTCGCCGTAATCAAACAAAATCACTAGACACATACTTTTCTTCTCCACGACAGCAAGTAGCCAGCTTTTTGTTAAAACCAAACATCTAGTGCAATTCATTGCATCGATCACGTAGCTCCACTGCACATGCGACATAAGGGATCAATTCAGCACTGCACCTTTTCACCTAGTCTTCTCCTTCTCCTCTCCTTTGTCTTTCTTTCGAACAAGCCCGGTACAGAGTTGAGCGTAATTTTTCTTTGCGTTCGCATTTGGTGCCTGCTTCGGTGGCTTGCTCCCACTACCCGATGATCACCACGGTAGGGCGCACCGTCTCCCTCACTCCACTGTGGTAGGCCAACGCAATGCCCAACTAACTGATGCCAGTAATGACGATGAGACAGCCGCTATGCTCATATCTCTGCCTTAGTTATGTTCTGCGCCATCAAATTTCCAATGTCATCACTTGACCGGCTACCAAAACTTTCGCCGCTCAAACCCCGTCTCAGACGCCTTAAGCGCCTATATATAGGTCACTTTACACCTCAATTAGAAAATTGTATCACTCCCGCTACCACCATCTCGCACAAGTGCACCTAGTTCAACCTCATCATTCACTATCACCGCACATACATTCAGTCATTAAGCTTTCCCTGTTTCTTTGGTCAATCAAATAGTGGAAACAGCACTTGTTGCACAGACCCGTTGCAACTTGGCCACCTTTACTCGCACCCGTTCACATTTTGTGGAAATTTCTTCATTCCTTTTTAAATACCTAACCATAGTTCTCTTGGTTTACCTCGCTTCTTTTCTACAAACACCACAAACTTCTCTGTGTTGGCAAGGATCGTGCTCAGCCAGCCATTGCTTTTTCGATGATCTCAAATGTTTTAGCTCTTTCCCTGTCCTGCATCTTGCAGAAAACGTTCTCCACAAATCTGCATGCAAGATGAAAAACTAGCTGTCAGATGAACTTAAAACTAATTGCTGTCCTAGCCTATTTTTCCTTTGAAAACAACTTGTTGTCTTCGAGTAATAATTCTTTTCGAACTCTGTAGTACCGCATGTTCGTTTCAAAAACGAATATCTTGTTCTTTTGGATCTTCAACAAGCTTTGAAACATGACCATATCTCATAGAAGACTTGGTCAAAATTATGACTCCAAGAGTAAAAGAAATAAAATCCAAAGCAGTTTACTTGAAAAAAATCAATTAAAGAAATGATGCTTGAACAAAGATACTTGTTCTAAAAAGAATTCTGCTCAACTCCACCCTCAATTTCAACCATCATTTGTTCATTTCTCCAACAACGCCAGTGAACAACCATCTGGTACTCAAAAACAGGCAATCAATGTTACTTGCTTTTGCTGTGGTGAATGTGGACATTATGTCAACAATTGCCCAAAGGAGAAGCAAAATCCACCTTATTCTCAACCCCATGAGGCCGAACAACAGCAGCAAGGACAACCTCAAGGCCAACAAGCACCTATCTCCGCATTTACTCCAACTCAAGACATTAATCATGGCATACCTGACACAATGCCAGGTACATCTCCTATAAATACAGTTTCTACCAGAACTTAGATTAATTTGAAATCATCTTGTCTCTTTAGATCTATTTAAGGTCAACCCAAGGTTCATATAGAATCTGTTCTTAAAGTAATATTTTGATAAGCAGAATGTTGCCTTATAAATCTAACTGAACTCTCATCAAAATATATCTTATCTTAATCCGTTCAAATGGCCGGTAAGATGTCAAGTACTAAACTTTCAATTTTTGTCTTTAACCATTGTCCGATAAATCCTCAATCTATTTTATAACATCAGTAAATAACTTTTTGTTGTTTCGAATAAAATGGACAACATCACCTACATCAACTAATAAGAACTTGAACACTTCGCCAACATCTGCCCAAGAAAATTTTACGCCACCTCGTTAAGGAAGACATCAGTAATTTCCAAGCTATCTCGAGGATCTAAGAAATATCAAGTACCCAGAACAACTCCTGCCTCGATGTCAGGCTTTAAATGTAATCATCTTCCTTATGTAATTACACCCGACACTTAATGTAATATTGAGTGCGTCCTTTATGTAGTCAATTCCTGCAATCAACCCTTTTGACTCTGTACATTATATTCCTTCATAATTGCCAAATACAAAGAAAATCAAAACCCTATGTTTACCGAGATGATCAAACGAATAAAATCATCAGGATCATCTTATAACCCTCTTGCCTTAACTCAATCCTTGAATCATCTCTATTATGTTGTTAATCTATAGACAACTTTGAATAACAATTAATGTCGATTAATTTCGTCAACCGTTGTTAAACTATACCGAACAACCGTTGTATTCAAATATCCTGCTTGATGTTGACAGTCAGTTCCTCCCAAATGAATTTAATGACAATACATCTATTCTTTCACCTCAAGTATCCTAAGCATACTAAGTGCTATTCTCTAAATTTGATCATCCTTATTAACAATCCTAGATATTTAATCAAAAGAGATATATAATAATATCCCTTATCTGCTTACACAGGAACCAAATAGAAGCCTTCTCTATTCTCAGCACATTAGTTCGGAATTGCAAGAAGAAACTCCAGTAAAACGAATACACTGAAGACAAAAATACAAGGAAACGATAAAGTTACTTCCGAGAAGAAGAAGTTCCATAACCTACCTAGTCCTTGCAAATCTCGGGGACAAGATTTCTGTAAGGGGGGTAGATTTGTAACATCCCGAAAAATAAAGTAATATAAAAATAAATATTTTAAATTTGAAAATATTTATTTATGAGTTTTATTGGCTTCATTGGTTCTTACTTGAATTTCTTTGGATTTCTGTATTGTATGGAAATCCAACAAATAGAATTGGTAAATGGGAAATGGTAAAATGGTGAAATGGTAAAAGTAAAAGTTAGAAAAATTTACCATGGTAACTCCAAGCATGCAGTGGATGAGTTTAGCCAAGAAATAAAATTTAATACATAAGAAAGTATTAAATAGTTGAAAGGACATTCCTTTGACCTCCAAATAGTGCAAGGACAGATTTATTATAAAATTCTAGAACGTTATATGCACCTGGAAAATTTACCATAATGTCCTCAATACATTAGTTACCTCTGGTAGAAATCTTAGAAATTAATAATTTCATTTAGTGCCTTTTAAAATATATAAACAGAGGCATTGGAAATCTGTAAATCAGCATGTCAGAATTTATATAAAATAAATATAAAATATTTTAACTTTAAATTTTTATATAAGAATAAATATGTTAAATAGAACTCTTATAAAAAGTTTGAAAAATAATTAATACAATTTAGGCCTTTAAATAAATCAAAATCCGAAATCAAAATTCTGAGCAATGCACAGTGTCAGAATTTTAATTAATTAACCATGCGGTATTTTCGTCCCAAAATTGTACTGGAAGCTAAAAACTCCCAGTAGATCATGGTCAAAAAGTTTCGAAAGTTTTCAACTCAGTTGATGGCCATTTGGATGCCCAGTACTGAAGCCATCTTGTCTGCTGTTCTTTGGGGACACCTTGCCAAATTCCAGAGACTTCCTTAAGCCAGCCTTGATTCATTCTCACGCCACAGCCAGCAAGTATCCAAGCCATATAAGCCACAGCCTCCTAGCTCAAGGTAAGGCAGAGAAGAACTCAGGCATTGGACCAAAACTTCTCATGAGCAATATGCATCCAACACCCAAAAATCCTCAGACAAAATTTCTTCAGTGGAGCAAGTGAAGAGCTCGGCTGCTGCATCTCCTTGAGTGCCTTCAGGAACCTCACAGCCTGATCATCTCATCCAGAGCGCTGCCGATTTCAGCTCTTCCCTGCCAGTGCCCCCGCAAGCAAGAAGAGGGCAGAGATTGAAGATCAAGCAAAATCGGTGAGTCACTCTCAAATTCCTCGCAACCGTGGCGTCTCTGAGCATCACTGAACTCCGGTCGCACGGTGGCGGCCCAACTCGTCGCTTCTCCTGATGAATCGACCCCCAAAACGGTACGCCCTAGCCTCACTGATGCTCACATCGCTACCGATTTGGCCGGAGACTTACCCCTTCTTCTTCTCCGACGAGCTCCACCATTGCCGCCGCCCCCCTCTCGGTGGCAGCTCACTCTGGCCATTTCCGGCAACAACCAACCCCACCACCTTGTGCGCCGTGATGAGCTGATGCTCATGGTGCCCTCGGCCGACTGATTCTGCCGCTCCTTCGTCGCCGGCGAGCAGCCCTAGCACCTCCCCTACTTCGGCTCATTGCTCGACGGGCCTGCCATGTCAGCCGCGTGAACCTCTCCAGCCAAACCGGTAAAATGCGCCTCTCAATTCAGAAAGCGTATTTTCTGAATTTCATTTCGTTTTCAAGACCCGAATCAAGTTATTTCGCTATGACTTTTGAACCATAGATCCAAATTGAATGAAATAAATTTCTATATTCATCTAAAATAAAGTTCTTCCATAATATGCAAAAATGTTTTGAAAATCAATATGGGTTAATTTGAAATTCAAATTTGAATGAAAGACTTAAAGATAGGCTACATATCAAAATGTTGTAAACAAATTCAAAATGGAATGAAACTAATTTTATTAGAATCCTTATACATCCAGAAACTCAAATATATAAAAATATTTATATTTTACCTTTGTTTAAATTATTTCCCATTAAGGGTTATTGTCAATAGAATAAATAATCAAAAATGAATAATTGTATAAAATAAATTATAAAATAAAAAAGATTTATTTTTAATCACTTGTATGTCAGTAGCCTACCTTATTATGCTGAAATGATTAAGGAATGAACTTGGTTTAGACTTGTTTCTGAATAATAGATGATTCAAATGGAAAAAGGTGTATGTATAGGTATAGTGCATATGATAATTAGTAGCAATATATACATACATGCATATGAAGAGTATCTAATAGCTGTACAAAGTAATGAATTGGTATTAAAATGAGTAATTTGTCGTTGTTAAAATGTTTTAATGAAATACCATATATTCACAAGTTTAATTTGCATGAAGACATAAGCCTTGTATATGTAGAAAAAGGTATACATGTATAGTTAATGAAGAGCAAAGTCATGAAAAGAAATTGGGTTCTAAATATCTAATGTGATCAAACTAAATGGTTCAACAAGAATCATTATAACAAAGTTATAAATAACACTTAACCAAATAATTGAATTTTCCAATACTTGTATAATCCAAATAGTTATATCTTTCGCAAGCTAACTTCAAATTTGACAAAACCAAATCCTAGTAACCTTAAGTATAATATCCTTGATGTTTATATAAAATTATGTTATGTTTGAGTAAGTTTGAACTAAGCCCATATTAGGTCTTAATGATCGTTTATATGGAAAACATTTCGGATAAAAGCCAAAGATCACGAAACTAACTTTAAAACGCTCTTATAGTCACCTCAGGTTTATACCTGAAAAATGGATAGATTATCTTATAAGGTGTAATCGGAAACTTAAATCGGAAATCGAACCTTTATCGTGTAAAGTTAGAAACGCTTAAGCATTTTCAGTAGCTCATAAAGTATCTCGTCCAAATGAAAAGAATTATAAAAATTGTGTAGAAATACTCTATAAAGTGCATGCTACTATGTTATGAAGAAAGAGTGTTATTTCGTTAAGGTTTGTATATAAAAGAGTCTAGCAACATAACCGTACATGTTATGTTTTCTAGATAAATAAAACACTTAAGCATTTTTAACAACCCGTAGAATATCTCGTCTAAATGTTAATATTATGAAGATCAGCGTAGAAATATTCTACAAAGTATATTCTATCCTTCTCCGAAGAAATAATCTTGTTTCATCGTGTTCTGCATATAAATCTTGTCACCCAAATAACACTAAGTATTATGATTCATGAACTTCATAATATGAATGAGCAAACTTTGTAATAATGAAGAAATCTATAATTAATATATTTGTATCACTAGAACCTTCTTGGAAACCATAAATAATTCCAAAAACCTAACTTAGCAAATGTACCTTATTCAAAATCGTTCCTTGTGTAATATCGCTTCAGATTAAGTACTATTCGCATAACCCCTTTTAGCTAGTGTTTTAATTCTGTTAATCTAAATAATTTTAGCATCTGTAATTCGAAGTCATAAATACAAGAATTCATAATTTTAGGCTCTTGAATTCGTAATTCAAGAATAGATAAGCTATAAAAGAAGCTGTTTATTGCTCAATGTTAAAAGCTAATAACGATATGGATATTTAATCAACTAAAAACGATGTGAAATCATATAATCCGAACCATAATCTATTCCTATTTTCTTCAGTGAGTCTTTATTTGGTATTCTATCTGTTTTCTTTTTGCCCTTATTAAAGCTTGTTATTTGCTTTATTTCCGTTGAACGACGTGTAGAACCCGATGTCGCCATTTCCGTCGTCGACTTCATCTTTTGCGACCTCGTCTTCACCGTAAGCAATGATTAAGCAAGTCAAGCACCCCTTTGACCATCTTGATCCCAATATTTGATTTGCACTGTGTTTACTAAAATGTTTCATGCATGCGTTTACTTTCAGAATTCGCTATTTTGTGGTACCGTAGATATACCGTTGTCTCATGAAACTCCTTGATAATTATGTACATGTGAACCTTGATAACCATAGAATAGGGCTAGACAATGCTTAATGCCAAATTTGGGTATATGCGATCATGTTAAACCTGCTTAGCCATGCTTTAGCTTTTTGTGGGGTAGATGATCATGATTAAAATTGTTTCCCGAAATATTTTATTTGGAACCTAAATGGTCCTTTTTGGGAAAATGGTTGCTGGTAGTTTGTTAAAAACCCAAAATAAAACTATGGTTTGATGCGGGCGATTATTGGCAATAGCCGAATGTGCAGACGGATTTGCACGTAGTGTAGGGTGGAGTATCGCCCGTGTCGGATTAAGGACCGAGCAATGGGACGGTAGATCCAAGAATTCCGTGCAACCACGAGGGCTTGTATGGGCGGGTCTTAGCCTATTAAGTTGTTTAGATGTGGCTTTGCTTTTATGGAAGGCGGGAGATTGCACAGGCATTCCGGTCAGCTCTGTCTATAGGGGTTTCTACATACCAATGCAACAGTGTACGCCTGGACAGAGACGTGGTGTTGGGTGTGATAAATGTGGATCCACGACTTGGGTGAGTGTCTCTGTCTTCAGGGTGAGGGTTAACGTCCCGGACTGGTGTAAAGCCACGTCTAGATAATGTAACGGCTCTGTATGATCTCCTTGCCGACACACCAAAGGAAGTGTGTTAATTGATCTGGCAAAAAGGTTGATCATTCCTTGTGGGTAAAGTTGTACACCTCTGCAGAGTGTAAGATCTAATCGATTAGCCGCGTCCGCGGTCAAGGACACTTGGTGACGTTATTCCATGCTAGAGTCTTTGGTATTTTTCTAAAATGGGTTTGGTCTAAACTTGTTTTTCGCAACTGTTGCTTTATGTTGAAGGGCTGGCATCGATTGACTTTGTGGTTTGGTTTATTTGAACTCACGTCATGGAGGACTGTGTGTATTACTTACTGTTGTATATATTTCTTATCAATCAACTTGCTTTTATAAATTCACATTTGCAAATGATAACTTGTTTTACAATTCAATTTCGCTTTGTGCAAATTAACTGTATTAGCCTATCCTTTGAAATGGCCTGCATATATTATAGGTTTTGCTCAAGTCTTGCTGAGTGCGTAAAGTACTCATCCTTACTTAATTATTATTTTAGGTGGATGAGTTAGCGAGGCTTCGAGTCTCTTTTCGTCGCAGGTTGCGGAATCTTCTTTATCGTCGTGTTCTATCTGGAGTTTATGCCTTGTCAGTTGCCTACGGGTCAGATGGGCACACTACAAGATATTGCTTCTTTTGTTGCTATCCTCTGCTTTGTAGGCTTCTCTTTGTATATTAGTTTCCGCTGTAATTAATTGTGGTGTGGTTGTGATTCCAATTGTTGTAAACATGTGAGTGCTAGCTACTGATTCAGGGAATAGCACAGTAATCATATGGAGGTTCCTGTTCATCAGAACAGGGTCTCACATACGTGCAACTCCCTTGCACCTCCGGCTATTGCCAATAATCCCCTGCATCTAAACTATAGTTTTATTTTGAGTTTTTATACCAATAACCATCATCATGTCTCAATATCTGTAATGATCAATTTATCCAATTTGTTCATCTCAAATCTAAAGCATGGCTAAGCATGATTATTAATCATAGCATATATCTATGTTGATATTATGTATTGTCTAACCTTAATTCTAGGTATATCAAGGTTCACATGTCAATACTTATCAAGGAAGTTTCATGAGACAACAGGTGTATCTACCAGTACCACAATATAGCGAATTTATAGAAAATACACGCATGCATACATTGATTTAGTAAAACAAAGTGAAAATTAAATACTAGGTTCAATATGATCAAAGGGGGTGCTTTCCTTGCTTAATCCTTGTTTACGACGAAGTCATGGTCGTAGTTGACGTTGGTGACGATGTCGGAAGCGTCGGGGTCTATGCGTCGTTCGCCGAGAAATAAAGCAATATCAACAATAATAAGAGAAGTAAAATATAAAGTAAAATTTTTAATTAAAATAAGGTTCTGGTGATAAATATTTTAGTTATTATTTTTTTCAATTTTAAGTTTATTTACTTATTTTTATTAATGGCCATATTAAGTATTACTGATATTTGCAATGCAATTAATTCAAACTTAGTTAAAAAAATTAATTGTTTTTTCATATTTTAGTTTCTAATTGTCTCATCATATAAAAATTTATTTTATTAATTTAAGGGTAATGGTGTATAGCTAGTATATAAAGACCATAATAAGGTTCTTGACAAATTTTAATTTAAACAATTGTTTTGTGGTTCAAAAATTAAATATTTTTGTATATTATTAAAATAAATGATTTTATAAATTTATTTCATTCAATTTGGAGCTATATTGCAAAAGTTATGCTAATTTGAGATTGGCTCCGGTTGCAAAATAAGAAATACGCTTTCATAATTGGAAAGCGTCTTTACCTCTTGAACTGGCTTCCCTTCGAGTGGCTGACGGTGGGTCCGAGATGCAGTGAGACAGAGCAGAGGGGAAACCAGGGCGTGGCGGCGCCGACGAATGGCTGTCGGAGTCGGCCGGCGAGCGGGCGGGAATGCACCAGTAGATCGGTGCGCTCTTAGGGGAGGCCTCAGCCACCACCGGTGATGGCCAGAGCAGCATGCCAACGTGATCTCAGAGGCGGCACTAATGGCGGCAGACAAAAGGGATAAATGGTGAAAATCGAGCAGCATTATCACGTGTATCAACATCCAAGAGAAGATTAAAACCCATTTTCGCGGTTACCTAGGTCGGGAATTGGCCGGAGAGTTGGGCCACCATGCGGCGGTCAGCGAGGAAGGAGAACCCTCGGTGCGGCAGCACTCCAGCCGAAAGAACTTCAAGCAAGTGGTGGGATGGGTTCTTATTGCTATGAGCATGCTACTGGCTGAGGCAATTGGAGTGGGGTTCACCGGAATTGGCAAATTGAGATTCCCCCCTCCCCCCTTTCCTGATTTCCTGCGGCAATGGAGGATTGGGCCGATTCGGGTGAGTTGCTGATTCAATTGGGCATTGGTCTGGGTGGAGTGAGCTCTGCGATGGTTTGCACGAGATGATCAACAGCTCTTTATAGGCGTGGGTAAGCCTGGCCTTGGGTATGAACTCACCCAGATAATTCGCGGTGGCTGCATCGGGAGATGCATGGCGGGGTTCCGGGAAACGCGGGCAGAGCTGAAGCGTGGCGAAGGGCGGCAGGGCATGGGCAGCTCTGCGATCTCGCCGTGGCACAGATCAACTGGATGAGCTACTGTGGTGGCATTAATTTCTGGTAGAACTGTAAAAAAAGCTGGAGGCTCGCGAGCTCGGCTTGAGCTCCGAATGAGCCGAACTCGAGCTCGAGCTCACGAGTTTAACCGAGCCGAGCTCGAATAGTTCGTGAGCCTACTCGAGCCTGAACCGAGCTTCCTTAAATCGAGCTTTCTCAAGCTTGTTACCGAGCTTCCTCGATCCGAGCTTAATCGAGTTTGTTACCGAGCTTAATCGAGTTTACTCGAGCTTATCACGCTTACCGAGCTTACTCGAGCCGAGCTCGAGCCTACTCGAGCTTGAACCGAGCCGAGCTTGAGCCTGGGTCGAGGCTCGAACCCGAGCTCGAGCTCGAGCCGAGCCTTACCGAGCTCGAGCCTGGAGGGCCAGGCTCGCTCGAGCTCGACTCGTTTACACCCCTAATTTCTGGTAGAGGTGGCGTGAAATTGCTCGGGGAACTTCGGTGGCTAGACGAAGAAGAAGGGGAGAGCTAAGACTGGCGCTTGGGCCCAGACCGGGAATTGATCCCCACATGGCAGTGAAAGACATGGTGAACCCGAGCATTTACAACGATAAGGGCTGAGATAAGCTCATTGAATCGGTTACCATGTCAGCAATTTTGTGAAAAGTTTTTTGAGAGATTGTTGGATAATGATCTTCATACTGTAGAAATTTCAGGCAAAATAAGTCTGACAAGGAATTATGCACAAATTTCAATTTTCTATTTTTAATTTATCTGGAGGTTTATATTTTATCAAAACTTTTTGAAACTTTTTATAGGAGTTCCCCTTGGCTACAAAATCCTTTAGTAAACATTTCAATTAGAGATCTTTTATATTTATTTGATAAAAATTCTGACATTCTGATTCTTGGATTTTCAGCCTTTCTGTAATTGAATTTTTAAATCTAACAAAATGGGTTATTGATTTTTGATATGTTTACTGTAATGTGTCTATCTATCCAGAATATAGTATAAAATTTTCAGATCTATATAACGTTGGATTATTGTTATTTAAATCTGACAAGTGTACTGTTGTTAGTCAAGAATCATTAATTAGCCTTTAATTTCATATTTAATTACCTTGATGTGATTTTTAAATTCCAGAATTAGATCTCTGAAGATTCTATAAGATTAAATAAATTTTTTATTTATTTTATATTTGTAATATTTAACTCTTTTCTTTATATATTACTTAAGTTTATATAAAAGGATTTTTCCTTGAAGAAAAGCCAAGAAAATTCAGAAAAAGCCAGAAAATTTCAGAAAAGAAATACAATTATATTTTAGACTCATTTTCAATGTTTTTCTATTTTAGAAGAAAAAAATTTAATGTTGCAACTTTACTCTTCTTAAGGCTGAAATTCACGAAAATAAATAAAAGAGAACATTTTAAACTAAAATACTGATTCCATTTAGAAATTTTATTCAATTCTATTTTTAAATTTTAAATTTTTATTTTATTTATTTTTGATTTTTTCGGGATGTTACATGTGATTAAAGATCACCCGGGGTTGATAGTATCGTCAATGTGTCACTGACGTATGGTCGTATATATGTGGGCTCCTATATTGTTTTAGATAGAGGTAGAACGTTGTTACCATATATAAGTCCCATTATACAAGTCCACGAATAATTCATCTAATTTGTAATCAGTGGAAATCGAATCATAGCCTTTAGTTAGAAAACCCGATGCCACAACACTTGGATCCTGCCATGTTGCATTCAAATCACACAATTCTAATTACATTTGAAATATCTCATTCAAGCTTCACATGTGACTTTGTATGGTAACACCTAATTATAAGTTTAACTAGATGCTGCCAACAAAATATCAGGAGAGAAAATGTCACTGGATGAGGACCGAGCGTTGGCTCAGTGGCCAGTCGCTGCTGTGAGTGTGCAGGCCACCCAGGTTTGAAGCCTAGGCTCGCCCTGGTGCTCACGTGCCGAGTGCATTCGTGTGTGGTGTGCGTGTGTGAGTGTAGGGTGTATTGCGATTGTAGCTCGGTAGTTGTTCTCTTCTTTTATAGTGAGGGTCTATTTGTTTTTGCTTTGGATTCTCTAAAACCTGATTCTGGATTGTGGTTGTAGAGAAGTTGATTCTCAAAAAGCTGGAATCCAAAAGCACATATAAAGTGGATTGTGGATTCTAGTGTATATGGATGGGCTAGATTGTGAGAAGCGGATTTTAGAATGCTATTCATTTTTTATTCTGCTTTTGAGGGCCAGAATTTAGAATCAAAAGCAAAAACAAACAGGCCCTGAATGCTAGAGCTTCCTACCAAATTTTCTTTTAAAAATGTCACTAGATAGCTAGATGTCTGGGCCATGCGTACAGTAACATAGGTAGGGATGAAAACGGAACGAAAACGGTCGGTAAATGGTTGTTTCATTTTCGTTTTCACATTTTATACCGGTAATGGAAACGAAATCGGAAACCCCGGAAATGGATACAGAAACGGATAGTGATGGAAACGGATGCGGAACAGAACGGATACGGAAATGAAAGCGAAAAATTTCATAAGAACATAGTATATGATCTATCCACCGGCACTGAATGCTGACTCCAAATTACCAAAATGTATATAATGCAGAAATGAACTAAGGAAGACACCTATGTCCACAATTTCACGCCACTACATACTTCAACAACTAACAGTAAACTTATCTTACGGCTGCAAGTTCATCTGTAAATGATGAAAGAGTTTGCTCCAAGTCAACAAGTAAACAGAATAACCATGCGCAGCAGAAAACTAGATGCTCACTTTCCGGTAGTTGGACAATAGCAGGATTCATGCACCGAGCACTGAACACTCGAATATGCTCGAGGACACTAACAAATTTGCTGCTCAAGAGTGACATCCACCAAATGCTCATGGAAATTCTCGCTCTTTCAGAATAAATTGTATTTACATTTAAATGCTCAGAAGCCAGTCGACTACCTAGTCATACTGTTTGGATATGAAATATGCATTGGTTGGTTTTGTGCTGCAAATAAGCTTGCTGAGACAAGAGCTAGCAAACATGCATGTCCAGCATAGGACACAGTGGGTTGTAGTGGAAAATCCACAACAACAGAAAAGGGCACCAGTAGAAATCATTGTTGCCCACAAGAGAAAAAGGAATACCATATTCATTGAGGTGCTGCATTTTCATAAGTTTATCTACTCGGTTTAATTTAGCCTACAGCTGATGAAACCACCTCTTTGTGCACAAGCTCATTACCAATCCACTCTCTATACCACAGATCAGAGCCATCAACCACCAGAAAAGGCACTTACCGAGTCACCGTTAGGGGGAGGGGTGGTGGAGGGAGGCTGTCGGTCGGCCAGTGGGGGGCGGCGTGGTGGACGAACTCCGGTCTGGGTTGGCACTGTTGACGGACTCCGGTTGGGGGGCCACCGATCGGGGGAAGCTCGGTGGAGTCCAGTCGGGGGTGGCACGGTCTGGGGAGGCACGGTGGAGGCACTCCAGTCGGGAGGCCGCCGGTCGGGGGGAAGCTCGGTGGAGTTCGGCCGGGGCGGCATGGTGGGGGTAGCGCCGCTGCGTCCTGGGGTGGGGGCGGTGGTGACACTGAGTGGCACAGAGCCTAGGGTTGACGGTTGGGTGTGGCTTGGAGGATTGGAGGCTTGGAGGTTGGAGTCTTGGACCAGACGCTTGGGCCTCGCCTCGGACAGTCGGACGGACCCTCGGTGCTTGCTGCATGGGCCTCGGAGTCGGTCCAGAATTTCCGAGTAGGCTTATACGGAATTTCCGTTCTATTTCCGTTTCCATCGGAACTGATTCTCCCGTTTCCGTTTCCATTTTTGAAAAAAAATTACCTTTTCCGTTTCCGTTTCCAAAAATCAGCTTCCGTTTCCATTTTCCTTCGGAATTGTTGGAAAGTTTTCGTTCCGTTTTCATCACTAAACATAGGTACTTGTGCTGACGCCGAAGATTTTGCAGCAACACTCACCGGCATAAGCTCTCACAAATTTAGAATCATACCTCTATTAAAGTTGGAAGAGTCCCGGCCCTCCCAGCATTTTGAGCCGGCTTGAGCCGAGCCGAAAAATTTTTTACGTTTAAGTCTTTTTTCAGAAAAAAAATTACGCTTAGATCTATTTGTCCATTTTTTACGAAAAGTAGGCCCCGAGCCGAAAATAAAATTATGTTTAGGTCTTTTTTTTTTTTTGGAAATAGGACCCAACTAAATACCAAAAAAATAGTTCCGTTTAGATCATTTTTACCGGGGTTTTTTTTCAGCGAAATCGCAGATCCTTCGTGAGAGGATCCCGAATAAATGCAAAAAAATGCAAATACATTTATATCCTTTCAACTGTTCCGCCGAATAAATGCGAAAAAACGCAATTACGTTTGTATCCTTTCAACCGTTTCGCGTGTTTCCTCAATTTGCTCGTGTAAGGAGCGGCAGTCACACGTTTTCTCGATTTTCTCGTATGGAGAGCGATAATCACGACGTGACACACCGCGATCACTTATCTAGTTCCACTAAGTCCAAGTGCCCAACCATCCACTAAAGACCCGGCCTAATAATATATTTGAACGTCGTTTAAGCCCATATGCCTTCCGCCTCACTCCAATACGATATTCAAGGAACAAGAACGGCCCAGTAGGTGGCCATTCACTTAGAACTAAAACTAGTTGCGTTTCATTACCTCAGGAAAAAAAAGTTGCGTTCCAGTAGATCTGTACCATGGGGGACATGCGTTCAAAGCTCATAGCTTCTGAAAGAATATTTATAATCGCCTGTTGATTAAGTCATGCTTTTCGTCTCAAAAAAGATTGTCATGTTTTGTCTTCACTCAACAAAGTCAATATTTTCGATTGTTTCATCGTAAAGAAATAAGCTAGGATTAGCATATAGAATCTCCCCATTTTATGACCACAAAAAAGGGTCCGCTATGCCTTTGTTGCATATTTTTCTACCCTACGCGGTATTTGGGGAAAAAAGAACAGGAAAACCAATGTAGTCAAGTAGATGAGTGTAACATCCCAATTTTTGCCTTAAGTGTTATTTTATTGTCAATTGTGCAATGTGTGATTTATTTGGATTTATTGGAATTTATTTTGAAAATTAAGTATTTAGCATCTTTGAAAAAACTATTTAATTGTTTGCAAAGTTAAAATAAAGTTTTGCCCAAATATTTTATTTGAGCTCAAAATGTCTCAAAGTATTTATGAGATTTTTCTGGGGATTTTACTGATATTTTAATTGTCTTATATGAATTAATCCAATTTTGGGAATTATTTTAAATCAAAAAGCTTTAGAAAATTCGGTGAACGATCGGGCGAAGACCAAGATCATGCGCGCGCATGACTGTCATTGTCGCGCCCCCGGCCGCCCATGTTCCTCGCACCGGGCCGCCACCATTGATCTTCATCGCGCGGTCTTCATCAAGCCGCCATCGGTATCGCCACCATTGGATCACGGCGAACGCCGAGATTTGAAGATGAAGTCGGGAAACCCTAGCGCCTGCGAACCGTGGGATCAAGATCGTGCGGTTGAGATCGCGTTGCGTTATTTTAGGTAGGATCCGATCACATCCGTTGATTTTTGAAAGAGCAAATCAGATCGTATCGTTTCGGAAGTGATCGCAGCCGTTCATCGCAGATCGAACGGTCCTCGCTCTTCGTCTCCGATTCGGTTTCCGAATCCGCCGCCGACTTGCCATCGCCGCCGCGTGACTTAGGGTTTTCATTTTTCCGCGCATGCCGAGGCTATTTAAGGCGCGGACTGCACCACGAGGTTCACCATCTCCATGCGCAGCCGTAGCCTAGCCGGCGCCGTTGAGCCGCCGTCGCCCGTGCGCTAGAGCTCGCCGTAGTTCCAGAAGGCGCCGCCGGTGGTTTTCTTCGTTTTTCGACGCCGTCGAGTCGCCTTCCGCCGCACCGGTTTCAGATTGCAACTTGTTGCGTCAAGCCGCGTCGGAGCTGCCACTTCTTCGTCGCCAGAGTCGCCTGGATCGCCGTCGGGCTTGTCTTCTTCCTCCGCTCCGGTGAAGCTACGCCGCCACGCCGACATCTTCGCCTTGGAGCTTCGTCGACCGTCGAATCTTCGTCGAACCGCTGCGATCGTGCCACGTCTCCATCGGCATCAGTAAACCCTCGGGTAAGGGTAGCCGTCCGATCCGAGATGAGCGGTAGAGATCGCACCACGTCTCGGTAAGCGTGGTAAGGTGCTCGGGTATCCGTAGCCATTGGATCTAGATCTGACCGTCGAGTCAGTGCCACGTGGGCACAGATCGGTGGACGTCGGATCGTCGAACGGATGCGAGACGCGTGTCGATGCAAAAACCGAAGCGTCATGCGCCGGGTTCACGGTGGACCAGAGGAGGTTCGTGGACCGGGTCTGTGCGCCGAGGCGACGTGTCAGCCAGTGATTGGTCCACGTGTCGCTTGCGCAATAAAACGAGTTTTCTGTATAAAAATAATTCGGGAAAATCGAAAATTCTAATTTCTATATTTTCAGTATTTATTCAAACTTCACAAGGCCATATCTTTTGCATTTTAACTCGGATTTGAGTGATTCAAATATCTAAAATTTTTTAAAATCAAGATCTATTTATTGGTGAATTTTATTTTATTTTTGAGTTTTTTTTCTCTCTGTTTTGGTGTTTATTTGCCATTTTAGCATCGTTTCAAGTAGACGTTGAACTGCTCGGTAATCTGGAGGAAGATTCGTCGCTTCAAGACCCAAGCTCAGAGCAAGACCAGCACCTACTCCAAGGCAAGTTGTGCTTTGACCAAGTTGCACCTGATTTCACAAAATTGCTATTTTGTCTCTTAAATTTTCGCATGATATTTTATGTGGATAAATGATTTCAATTAATCTGGGAAATAGATAATATGCCTATTTGCATTAAGACCACCTTGTCAATTATATGCCATGATCTTGTTGTTACCCTAGGATGGTCAGTTAATAGTTGGTAAATATTGATAATCAATATAGGCTAGTTAGACCGCCATAGATAGCTTAGCCATGCCACATCATCATATGTGTCCGAATGTTGATACTTAATCTTGACTAATGAAATATGAAACAATGTTTATGAATTGGTGTGTCATGTGTTGTCACACAGTGATATTAAGTTATCGTGGCGAGTTGGTCACACAACTAGATTGAAATGTTGGTGGCACGTGGTGCTTGGTAATTGTAACAGCCTCAAAATTAATAAAATAAATTAAAAATATTTTGTGTATTATTTCTGAAATTACTGATTTTTTTGGATTTATTGGATATTCTTTTGGCTTTTCCTTAATACAAGAAAGTGAATTAAAGAATATAGTAAAATGGTAAAAGTAAAAAGTAAAAATGCCAAGTCAACAAAAATTTACCAAAGTCATAACAAAAATCTAAAGGCTCTCCACAGCCAGTTTAAGTCGGTGGAATAGCTGGATTAATTAAAATAATATTTAATCAAAGTAAATCATGAGAAAAGAAGTCAGGGTAAAATGGTAAATGAATTTTGTAACAATCTCTGGAAGTTATCCTGGATCAAGATTTTGACCCTGCCGACATCAGTACAGTGTAAACCTCCAGTAAAAATATCAAGAATTTACTAATTAATTTTATAATTTTACAAATTCAAGAAAAGTGAATTGGAAAATAGTAATGTCAGAATTACTAAAAATTAAATATTAATAAATAAAATCTAAAAATTTTACAAAATGTGTAAAATACCATTTCAGACCCTCATACAAAGTTTTATGAAATATGAACCTCATTTATATCATAAATTAAATGAAAAATAGAATTAACAGAACAACAATAGCTGCATTGTCAGAATTATTTAAAATTATACATGCATCATAAAATGGTGCTAATTTTACAGCAGTATGGTAATTTCCTTACCGACCTAGGGTAAAAGTTTTATAAAATTTTGAGTCGGTTTGACTGACAGAACTACCGTAATCCTCCTGTTCTGTCCCGAGTCTTCGACCGAGTTCTCTGGGTTCTCGCGCTGACTTGTCAGCCAGTCAAAGCCCAGCCGACCTCGCAGCCATCTGGTCCCCGTGTGTCAGCCTCTCACCCGTTTCCTTCTTCTCCCCCTCGCTGTTTCCTCGTGCCGACGTAGCTCTCGCTCGAGCCTTCTCGCGCCCGCACCCAACCGCCTCTCTCTCGCACCGAACCAACTTCGCGCCATATAAAAGGGCCTCGCCCCATCGCAGCCAGCCACTCTTTCTTCCCCGGTCGCCCAATTCCGCCGCATTTCCCTCTCTTCTTCCCCAGCATCGGCAAAACCCGAAAAGGGGGAAAACCGCCAATCCGTCGCTCTACTCAATCCTAGCCCGATTCATCTGAGCCTTAGCCTCCTCTCGTTGCCAGAACCTCGTCCCCACCTTCAGTTGAAGCCCTTTCTTCCCCGACGAGCTCTCCAGCCGTGTTTCTTCTTCTGCCGCCGCTGCACACGGTGAGACCCCTCCCCGATGGCTCATTCTCTTGAAGAAGTGATGAAATCGAATCCTTGTGTGGCACTGGTGATCAATTCGGTGAAAATAAGGCTTGAATGTACCTAGTTTTGCGTCGCCGCCGCTCGGCCATGACCACCACCACACCTTCACGGTGGTGCGCCGCTACAGAGCCCCTCAAGCCACCGCGCCGCCACCATCGTTGTGGAATATAAGAACCCGGGTACCCTCATGACAGGCCCGAGAGGGAGGCCCAGAAGATACTCCCTGCGTCAGGCCCTGCTGCTGTGCGCAAGGAGACATATCCTAAAGGAAGTTGAACTTATATTTAGATATGATAGATACGGTTGTAATCCGAGTCGTTAATAGGATAGATAAAGATGTAAACTCTATCCTGTAACCGATTAGAATCTTGTAACCGATCGGAATCTCTTAACCGATCAGGACTCTGTAAGCCGCCCCACCTCTGCTATATAAGGGAGAGGGCGGCAACAACATAAGGATCCGATCATCCAAGCATAGAGCAATCAAGCCATAGAGCCTAGAACACCACATATCGCCCAGAGCATATTGCGCTTTGAGCAACCCCGGATCCAAGAGATCTGCATAATCCCAGCGCACAGAACAAGGGTATTATCTCCTCCACGAGAGCCTGAACCTGTATAATCCCTTGTCTTGTGTGACCTTCGAGTTTGAGATCTAGCGCCTACCCATAAATTTATTGTCGATTACAAAAGTCTACAGTTGGCGCGCCAGGTAGGGGAGGCGCTATAATCTTTTCCTACAGACTCGATGGTAGCGATCGTGGAATCACCACCACCTTCATCTCTGGCCAGGCTTTCCGCTTCGGGAGCCTGGACTTCGTCGCAGATGCGCACGGAGAACTTGTCCGCCTAGACTAGAACCGGATCCAATTTGGTAAAGATCAGGCCGACTCATTTCAGGTATGTCACTTTGACTTGGCCGGCAAACTAGTCGGCGTCGCGAGGAATTGCTTCAATCTTCGTGGCGTCTTCGCGATAGAAGAGCAGAAGACCGATCTCCAACGCCAATAAGAAGAACAAGAAGCTGCGGGGGAAGATTGTCTTCGTAAGGGTAAGGAGGTGCAGGTGCGATCGCTTCGATCTCGCGGTTGCAATGTCCGCGAGGACATCCTGCAATCCAAGTTGGGAGATCAAGCCGTCTTCCACACACCAATGCAGAACGTCGTCGCCTCCAAGACGCTTCTCGACAAACTGGACCTGATGATTGCATCGGATAGCCTGGCGGCCCCGATCGTGGCCCAGATCAAGGCCATGGTGACGACGGCCGCAATTCAGCAAAATCAGGAAAAGCCGGTAGGTGAAGCGCACTCGTGATCCCACGCGACTTTCGGTACGGCCACGAGCCTACGCCTGCGCCCCGGGCGCCACCTTCGGCACGGCCACGAGCCATGCCCGTGCCCCGGGAGCCACCTTTGCACGGCCACGAGCCACGCCGCGCCGAAGCGCCACCTTCGGCACGGCCACGAGCCACGCCCGTGCCCCGAGCGCCACCTTTGGCACGGCCACGAGCCACACCTGCACCCTGAGCGCCGCCTACAGCTCATCTACAAGCCTTCGCCTGCGCCACGAGCAAAGATGGCTTGATCGTCGACAACATATGGAGCATAAAGCAGCTAAGTCGCTTTTTACTTAATTATGTCATTATAAATAAAATTGTTGACTTTCCTGACTTGCTACTTAGTTGACTCACAACTAAGCAGTAAGTCGGGGGCTACACCTAATTGTGTGCGCATGTGCACATCTTTTTCTGAGTTGTATTTTTATTCTTTTGCTTAACGATTGCAAGTGAATCCGAGTGCGATAACTCCGAGTTGTGAAGCTCTGACCCCATGAACGACGAACTTTAGTCACCCAAAACACGTGCCTGGGAAAAAGAGCCATGAGCCAACTCCCAACGCTCGGGGGCTAGACTAGTCGGGCAGAGTGCTTAAACAAAAAGAGTCAAACCACTCGGATGAATTCAAAATCAATAAGGAAAAAGAGTAAAAAACTCTAAAATTATATATACACCAGTCGAACATCACATCCGAGTGAATTGTTTTTACATTGCCTAAGTTCTACATATGCATGATTTCAGGGCTACTAAATTTGGATGCGACATGTGTGAGCCAACGCTTCAACGATTTACATCAAGAACTTCGCGATTTAATGAATTTAAAGGAGCGGCGCTGAATTTTTCCTTGAGCGGAAAAGCGTTTTGACTTCGCATATCGCTTGGGATACAAGATGTCCCAAAATGAGCCGACCGCCGAATTCCAATAATGGGGCTAGGAACCACTGGAAAGTTTAACGCGTGGAACTCTATTGAGTCCTTCACGATCTCTTTGCCTACAACAGGCACTCTCATCAAAGGAAGACTAGTCGAAGTCGCATCAAGAACTGGAAGCACTCGGCGTGAAGCATGACTCGCTTGGGCTGCAACCAGAAGGCGCCAACTCGATCGCAAAGGACTCGGGGCTACTGTGGAATATAAGAACCCGGTACCCTCATGACAGCCCAAGAGGGAGGCCGAAGATACTCCTGCGTCAGCCCCCGCCGCATGCAAGGGGACATATCCTAAAGGAAGTTGAACTTATATTTAGATATGATAGATACGGTTGTAATCCGAGTCGTTAATAGGGTAGATAAAGATGTAAACTCTATCCTGTAACCGACTAGAATCTTGTAACCGATCAGGACTCTGTAAGCCGCCCCACCTCTGCTATATAAGGGAGAGGGCGGGCAACAACATAAGGATCCGATCATCCAAGCATATAGCAATCAAGCCATAGAGCCTAGAACACCACATATCGCCCAGAGCATATTGCGCTTTGAGCAACCCCAGATCCAAGAGATCTCATAATCCCAAATAAGATGTGACTAGGGTATTATCTCCTCCACGAGAGCCTGAACCTGTATAATCCCTTGTCTTGTGTGACCTTCGAGTTTGAGATCTAGCGCCTGCCCCATAAATTTATTGCCGACTACAAAAGTCGACAATCGTGTGCGCACGGACGCCCTGAACCTCGGGGTGGAACCCATTCTGCCTCAGAGGGTCTTCTTCGCCGTCGGCGAGCTTCGCCCGTAGCCGCCGCCGCACCTCGCCGGTGGAACCTCCTTTCCCGGCCACCTCCGACCGCCGTGAGACCTTCCGTGGGTGCGTGCGAGTACACTGGTGCTCAGGGTGGAGTCCATTCCGGCTCTCCGGCGACGCTTCACCGTCAGTGACTGAGGAAGCCGTCGGCCCTGCTTTGAATCGCTGACTGGTGGGGCCAACGTTGTCACCGGCCGAGCCGCATACAATCGCGGCTGCAGCGTCGACCGCGGTCTCGCCGACACTGCCCCACGCTGGCGCTGGCCGACGTTATTGAGCGCGCCACCGCGCCATCTGGGCCCGAGTTGTCAGCGCGTCGGCGCGGTATCGCCTAAAAGGGAAAGCGCGTTCCCCCCCCGGTGAAAGCGTACTTTCCATTTTTGGCATATTTCTGATTTTCAGTATTTTTCAAAACCTAGAGTATTCAAACTTGAATATCTTTTGAGCTAACAGTCCAAATTTGATGAAATAAATTTCTAAATTCATATAAAATCATGTAGATTCATAATATGCTAAAATATTTCAGAATTGAATTTTATTTGAATTTTTTAATTCAAATTTAAAGAAAGGGATAGAAATATGTCATACATGAAAATTTTGCAAATGACCACCAAATTTAGTAAAATAAATTTTGTTAGATTCATTGTAACCTCAGGAACTAGAATATGTAAAAATACTTATTGTTTGTTACAAGAAAGATTTAAGTTATTAAATATGTGGTAAAATAATGCAATAATGATTCAAATAGATTAAATCTTTAAATTGCAAATAAGGACAAATAATTCATGTAACCTTTCTGAATTGTGAAGTTATTTTATTTGAATATTTCCATCTAATTTCTTTTTGGCCCTATTGAAATTTGGTATTTGTTATATGTTGCCATACGACATGTAGAACACGACGAATCCGGTTTAATCGACGATCAGGAATTCGACGTCGAGGTGAATCAACAAGGCAAGAATCCCCTTTGATCATATTGATCCCAGCTTTACAAATGTTTTCATTAAACGTTTTACTGCATACTGTATTTTTATTAAAGTCTGCTATATTACGGGTAATGGTAGTTGTACCAGTAGTCTTATAGAACTTCTTTGATAACTAGGAAATTGTGAACCTTGATAACCCTAGAATGATGTAGACAATATGTGATGTCAATTTGGTTTACTCACACTTAGTAACTTGCTTAGCCATGCTCAAATGAACATACAACCATGACATGATTAAAGATGTTGGTTATCGCATTTAATTGGGTATGACCATTTTGGTGGTTGGTATTTTGGTTGGAAAAATGAAAATAAAACTATGGTTTAGATGCGGGCAATCATTGGCAATAGCCGCGTGTGCATGTTTTTGCACGTAGTGTAGGGTGGAGATTATTGCCCGTGTCGGATTAAGGACCGAACTATGGGTTGTTTTCAGGCCAAGAATTATTATACAACCACAAGTGCTGGTATGGGACAACTCTAACTTATTAAGTATTTAAAACTAGCTTTGCACATGGAAGGCCGGAGTAGTACGAGCTGTTTCTTAATGAATTGCTCGACGAGACGTCCACACTGAGGTGATCATGGATTAAACGTCTACCAATATAACGGTGTACGCCATGCTGTGGGTAGTTCAATCATTTCTATGCTCTGAGTTCTTATGCCACAGAATGGGTTTGTCGTCACTGTGTTGGTGCAAAGTTAGGATTAAATAATGTAACAGTTATAACATGACTCTCTGCGGCACACCAAAGGAAGTGCGCAAATATCGATTGCTCAAAGAGTCACTCATGTCTTGTGGGTAAAGTCAGATACCGCAGAGTGTAAAACTAATCGATTAGCCGCTTCCGCGTCCTCGGTAATGGACACTTGGTAAAGTCGTCACATAGTTAGCAGTTTTGTTATTTTTCATAAAATGCGGTTTCTACCGTGTGTTGGCAATTTCTACTGTGCGATAGTGGAAATGGTTACTTGGATATGGTCATTTTACCCAGGTGTGAGATTTCATTTACTCGTACATATATACTGTCAATTTATTCGATCTGCTTTTAAAGTAAATTTTGTTGCAATCTATTATTCTGTATTTACATTTCAAACTGGCTTTCTACAAATTAACCTTAATAGCCTTCCATTGAAATGACCTGCATGTATTTTAGGATTTGCAAAAGTCTTGCGAGTACGTAAGTACTCAACTTGCCTATGTTGGTGTTTTTAGGTGAAGAATCAGATTACCCCGACGACTCATACGTTGATGCAGGATATGGGGAATTTAACGATGAATTTTTCTAAGGTTTTTCCCTTGTCAGTTGCCTATGGGACAATGGGTTACAAGGCATACTACAAGAAGTTGTCTCCACTGCAGTTTTACTTTTGGTATTGTAAAAATATTATGTAACCTTGCTTCCGCTGTGTGATAAAGTTTGTGTATGACTATGGTATCAATTTGTATTTGTGCGTACTAGCTACTGATCATGGGACTAGTATTGTATGCACATGGTATCCATTTTTGGTATTCATTGTCAAAAATGGGGGCCTTACAAGTTGGTATCAGAGCCAGGTTGACTGTAGGAAAACGTTAGGTAGTCTGGGAGTAATTAAAACTTAAAAAATTGCAATTAGGATCTGAACAGATTAAAATATTGAGTTAGGACATCTTATCTATCTATTCTCTATATGCATGAAACTTTTCTTTTGATTATGTATATTTGTTAATAACTCTTTTCTGTTTTTAAATTTCTGCTAGAATCATTTCTTCCAAAAATTGCTTTATTGTCTTACATTTAATCAGGAATGCTAATTCCTTGTTAAATGTGTAGATGGGCGGATACACCCCATGCTATACATCCACTCACCGGGAGAATTCCGGCATGATGGGATTTCTTGCTCATCTACTGGAGTTCGCCCATTTTCCTGAAAATCCACGATATATAGTATTCCACGCGGCAATTAGCTATGTCTCCGTGGAATACATAGCCAGGGTGGACATCCCTACCCAAGATGAGGACAGCGAAGAGTTTTTATCTTTTGAGGGTCCCGGTTCTTCCCTTATGATGGCTATGAACGAAGACACCTATATAGCTATTGTCAGTTTACGCCACACCCTACCTGAACTGGCAGTCGCTTATAAGAGGATTCCATCGCGGACACCAGATGGGGAGAATCGTTATATGGATACCACTGGGTTACAAAATACAACATTATGTAACCTAGTGGGATTCATAAATACCTCTGATCAGTATTGCCGTCAGGCAATAACTGAATACAGGGAGGCACGTCGCCTCATAGCATTCCTGGAGAATGCTATTGCCCCCTGTGTTGCCAGAGGCATTGTACCCCGTTCAGTTCTGGGGCAAGCCCCTCAGACGCCTGTGCCCGACGACACTCGAGTACCATCGAGGTGTCGCCAGGCGAGGATGTCGGTTATAGGGAGTCACCCCAGACTGCCGAGCATCCAGGTGGATCCTCGTAGTTTTCCCCCGCGGCGTCCTCAGAGGCCGCAGGAGTGTCGCTGTCAGGAAACTCCTTTTCCTCCTGACGCCGAGAGTACTAGTCATAGGGATAGTAATAGTCCGTGAGTAGACTAGATGATGGTTACAAAATGAGTAGGGTTAGTGAAAGCTTTTGTTTTCCCCTTTCTGTAGTAGTTGTCGAGAATGATGTTATGTTTTGTTGTGAATATTATGAGTGAAATAAAGTTTCCGTTTAAAATTGTTTTGTGTGCTTTTGGTTCCTACTCGTTAATATTTTTACGATGTTGTGATCCTTAATAATAATAATCAACTTATGAACAATAATTTTGAAATTTGTTCCTAAAACAAATGGTGACATTTGGGATTAAAACTGAATCATATCTTATCTGTTAATTCATTGATAATCTTGTTCCAGATGCCTGCCACTAGGTCGTTGAATGAGATTTTAGGGAGTGAGGAAACCCCAGAAACTCACCCGCAGCGAGTGACTTCGGCCACTCCGGCCTAGCCTAATCCAGTCCATCCGATGGCCGTCAGAGGATCTTCATCGCGTCGTCCAAGCCGTCGAGATTCTCCGCCCCTGCAAGTCCAAGAAGAAGTTCCAGAAGGCCAATTGCCATGTCCACCGACCATGGCCCAGGTGCTTGCAATGATAGAACAGGGTCGCCAGACGAATACCCTGTTGCTCCAACAGTTGGTCCAGAACACGACCAACCTTGGTGCTGCAAGTGCTAGGCCTGGATTTGGTGAAGCATCCCATCAGTCTAGGTTGGGAGAATTCTTGAAGACCCGGCCTCCGACCTTTTCTTCTTCATCAGATCCCCTGGACGCTGATGATTGGTTACGATCCATTGGAAGCAAATTGACCATTGCTCAATGCAATGATCATGAGAAGGTTCTCAGATGCATCGTATCAACTTCGTATGCACCGCAGATGGTGGGAAAATTTTCAAGCTGTAAGGCCCCAAGGTCAGGAAATTACTTGGGACGCCTTCAAGGAAGCCTTCCGGAAGAGGCATATTCCATCGAGCTTGGTGAATTTAAAGAGACGGGAATTCCTTGATTTACGTCAAGGAAATATGTCCGTGATGGAGTATCTTCATCATTTTAATTATCTTGCTCGATATGCGTCGTTAGAAGTTAATTCAGAAGCCAGAAGAATCGAGCATTTCCGGGATAATCTGAACAATGAAGTCAAGCATCTTCTGTCTATTCACGACTTTCAAACGCTCGTGGACAAGGCTATAATAGCCGAGCATAGTTCACGGGACGTGATGGAGAGTCGTAAGAGGAAGTGGATGGCGCGGAAAGCTGCCAGTCCGAATTTTCCGAGGCCGCGCGTTGGTCAGCCGACCAATGTTCGACCTCCTCCACCTCGTCAGCAGCAGCAGAGGCGTCAAGTTTAGGTTTCTCAGCCTCAGCAGCCTTCTGTTCGTCCCTTGGGTAATAATGAAGGAAGATCTCCTGGAATGCAAGGTCAAGCAGCCGGTGTAACCTGTTATCATTGTAAAGAGCGTGGGAATTATGCAAATGCCTGCCCAAAAAAAGGCCATGCATCAGGGCAGCAGTCGTCGCAGGGAGCCCTTCAGCGACCCCCAGGTCGACCGCAAGGAGCTGGAAGTTCTCAAGTTTCCAAGCCGTCTGCAGCTCCTAATCGAAGTGCGAATAGCGGTCGTCTCCATCATGTGACCGCTGAAGAAGCAAGCGAAGCACCGGATGTGGTACTGGGTATGTTTCCTGTGCACTCAGTACCTACTTTGGTATTGTTTGATTCTGGAGCATCGCACTCATTTATTTCTAAGAAGTTTGCTGATCAAAATGACTTAGAAATTGATCTCCTTTCTGCCAAAATGATAATCTATTCCCCGGGATTAATCATGAACTCAGTCAAATTTTGTCCTAGGGTTAGCATTGAAATAAGTGGAGTAATGTTTCATGCTGATCTTATCCTTATCGAGACTTCAGGGTTAGAAGTAATTCTTGGTATGGATTGGTTGTCTAAGTATAAAGGATGCATAGACTGTGCCAATCGATCCATTTCTTTGGTTAGCCCTGAAGGAATTCCAGTTCATTTCTCTTCCATTCAAAGTTCCTCAAATTCTCAAGCTTCCCTTTGTTCACCCATAATAGAAGAGCTTAGCCAAATTCCAATTGTTTCCGAGTATTCCGATGTTTTCCCAGATGAATTGCCGGGCCTGCCTCCAGATAGGGATATAGAGTTTGTCATAAACCTTGTTCCTGGAATAGTGCCAATATCCAAGCATCCTTATCGTATGCCCCCTGATGAGTTAGTCGAACTAAAGAATCAAATTCAAGAGCAATTAAGAAAAAGGCTTTATTCGACCTAGCTCTTCCCCTTGGGGTAGTCCAGTTCTTTTCGTGCCTAAAAAGGACGGTGGAATACGCATGTGCGTGGACTATCGTGCATTGAATGATGTCACAATTAAGAACAAGTATCCTCTCCCTCGTATCGATGATCTGTTCGATCAATTGACCGGTGCTCAAATCTTTTCAAAAATTGATTTAAGACATGGGTACTATCAATTGAAGATCAGACCAGAAGATATTCCTAAGACTGCTTTTACCACTCGTTACGGTTTATATGAATATACCGTAATGTCTTTCGGACTTACAAATGCTCCTACTAATTTCATGTGCCTCATGAATAAAGTTTTCATGGAGTATTTGGATAAATTCATGGTGGTATTCATTGATGATATTCTCGTCTATTCCAAATCCGAAGAAGATCATGCGCAGCATTTGCGTATGGTGCTCGAGAAGCTTCGAGAGCATAAGTTTTATGCTAAATTCGAGAAATGCGAATTCTGGCTAAAAGAAGTTGCTTTTCTTGGTCATATTCTTTCTAAAGGTGGTATCTCAGTTGATCCCAGTAAAGTCAAAGCTATTCTAGACTGGGAAGCTCTTCAGTCCGTTCTGAAAATTCGAAGTTTTCTCGGTCTAGCAGGATATTATCGCCGCTTTATCGAGAACTTCTCTAAAATCGCCCGACCATTGACCCAGCTTCTCAAGAAAGAAAAGAATTTTGAGTGGACACCTGAATGCGAAGAAAGTTTTCAGGAATTAAAGAAAAGGTTAACGACAGCACCTGTGCTGGTGTTACCCGATGTCCATAAAAACTTTGATGTTTATTGTGATGCTTCTAAAAGTGGGCTTGGGTGTGTGCTTATACAAGAAAGAAAAGTCGTAGCTTACGCCTCCCGTCAGTTGCGACCTCATGAGCTTAATTATCCAACTCATGATCTGGAATTAGCTGCGGTGGTGCACGCTCTGAAAATTTGGCGTCATTACCTGATTGAAAACAAATGCAGTGTATTCACAGATCATAAGAGTCTGAAATATTTCTTTACCCAGCCTGATCTAAATCTAAGACAACGAAGATGGCTAGAGTTGATAAAAGATTATGACCTTAGCATTTAATACCATCCTGGTAAAGCCAATGTCGTAGCAGATGCTTTAAGTCGAAAACTTCATTCACTACTACACAAATATACATCACAATCGGTTCTTTTTTGTCATCACAGTCGGTTCTAGTGGTGACACAAAGTTATGAGACAGAGATGAGGCGGCATTATTACAGTCGGTTCTCGCCCGATAGAGATGATTCACTCATCTCTATCGGTTCTTTATAAGAAGCGATAGAGATGAGGGTATGATCTCTATCGGTTCTTTGTAAGAAGCGATAGAGATGAGACCTCATCTCTATCGCTTCTTACAAAGAACCGATAGAGATCATACCCTCATCTCTATCGCTTCTTATAAAGAACCGATAGAGATGAGTGAATCATCTCTATCGCTTCTTACAAAAGAACCGATAGAGATAATACCCTCATCTCTATCGCTTCTTATAAAGAACCGATAGAGATGAGTGAATCATCTCTATCGCTTCTTAAAAAGAACCGATAGAGATAATATACTCATCTCTATCGCTTCTTATAAAGAACCGATAGAGATGAGTTCGTCATCCCTATCGCTTCTTACAAAGAACCGATAGAGATGATCTCACATCTCTATCATTTTCTTGTGAGAACCGACAGAGATGAAGTGGTGTGGTCTACTATTTTCTAATTCACCTCCAATCAAGACATATTCCACACAATATGCACATATCACATTCACACGTAAATTACAGCATACATATCACATTTAAAGAACATGAACACTTTGTTACAACAAACACATATCACATTCGTTAACAAAATAGAACGTAAACATGCTTAACCATAAGTACACATGCAATCGCATTCAGATATGTAATATTGTTCACATCTGATCTAGTAGGACCTTTCGGGATCTCTAAACCGTCCGTCCTCCGACAAGCATTCTATCCAGTACCACTGGCATAAGTGGTCTCGTATCTTGTTGAGTGCAGTGCTGTCTATACTCTTCTGGGGGATATTGGTATACTGTAAAATAGAAACGAGTGCTCTAATTTAAGTTTTTAAATTTCTATGTGAAAGACTAATTGTATAATAATGCATTTACTACCTTAGGGAAATGGTCTAAGCCGACAATCAAGATCAACATGTGTTGCATGACATACAAACCACAGCGGTCGTCGCTGCCCTGTTGATGACACTGTGAAGAAAGAAAAATAAATTAAGAGATGAAGAAAATATGTCAGAAAATCTAAATCTTATATATGATAGCCACTTGTACCATGAAGCGGACATACTCCAGCTTGGAGCCCTTTTTGTCGTCGTGTGTCCCTCCTGCTTCGACGTATTGCTTGAAACCCCTATATACATTGGAGAGACGCCGTTGAGTAAAAAAATAATGAACGTAGTTAAATTATGAAAATGTTAGATAAGAGTGGTGCACTTACTGCTCCAAAGGAGGCTTGATCGCGTAGGCCATCGGTCTCTTATCAACCGAATTAAAAGTGTACACTTTGTTGTCACTCGGACGGAGCACGAGTAGAACCCAGTGGTTGCTTATTAAATGGTATGTAGCGAAGAAAATAAGTTCACATACGGTTTCAGTGCATAGAAGTAATTGAACGGTGAAGTAGCACTTACTCCTCATGGTACGGGAGTAGAATGAAGTCCTTCCTCGACTCAGCTTGCAATGCCCTCTTGATGTAGGAGGCAACCCATTCCGGTTGAAGCCTAGCCATCGTCACGGGCACAAGCTCGTGGTCGATTTAACCCAACTAGTTGTCGATTCGTCACGACTCACGCCTCATCGCCCTGCAACTCGCATTGAATGTTAAAAAGCGTAATGCAAAATCCTATGGAAGTCATAAGGTCGTGCAACGTGGTGCGATACTCACAGCGTCCAGGATCGTATAGTAGAAATATCGATGGCTATGAGTTGGTACAGACGGAACAGATCCTCAAAACTAACTGGGAATGTCCCATCCTCCTCACGGTGGAAATGTCCCTTTCTGTATCTAACATTGAAGTTGATACGCCGCTCTCTTTCACTTTGTCAACGCATCATCCATGGAGTCACGAGTCCATATGCCTAGAGCATTCAATTTGCTGGGAGGCAGAAATGGCTTTCCATGTACGTAGGCCTTAAATTCATAAGGCTTCTCTGTGGCCTATGCCGGTCCTCCTTTCTGGGCCGAAGGAGTCTCCGAGGCCGGGGCAGTGGGCTTTTCATGTACCTGAGGGGCCGCTGTGGATTTCTTGAGCCTAGCCTTTTTAGCAGAGGCCTCCAGTGGTTCTGTGGTTGTCGTGCTAGTCCTTTTATGCACCACTCAGACTTTGTGCGGGGCTCGTCCGCGATCGTGGGAGCAGGCGCAGGTACGGTAGGAACCTACAAAACACGCGCATAATTAAGTAACTTGTTGCAATACTACTGGAATGGTACAGAAGACGTGAGGGATGTTTACCTTGACCAGTACGACACCTGTCATGTGCCACTTGATGAACGACATCCGCGCTAGCCTGAGAGTGGTGATGTCTTCGTTGGGCGGGAACTCGAGCACATGTGATAAGGAGGCTTCGTGGACGTAGTCCACCTGGACCCTCATGTAACCCTTCCCCAAAGGCTGACCATGCACCGTATCGGTCTCCTTGCATGGAAATGCAATCCCGCGTGCAGCTCAACAGGAAATCCGTCTTCCATCAGGGTGAGCTGGCACTTGGTAGGCGCCTGCAAAGAGTGCGCAACTTGAGAGAAAACATATGAAGAATTACCCTCGCACCATTAATTAAGGCAAAATTAATTATTACCTTCAGCTGGGGACCGGACTTATCATTTTTGGAACCGCAGCTACTTGGTGGGGGCACAGGTTTCTCTAAAGTAGGCGGGGGCATTTGGCTCTGACTCTGTGAGATCATCGCCATCATCTCGGCCCTTAGGCGCTCCTCACGTGCCATCATCTCCACCCTCATCTCCTCCTCACGTGCCATCATCTGCAACCTCATCTCCCCTCATCTCCTCCGAGATCTCCTCCTCACCGCTCCTAAGCGTGTCCTTCAGCGCCCGCACGTGCCTCCCATGTTCTTGATCCGTACTCGCAGCAAAGATCTTGGAAGTAGGACTTCTTCAGATGCCCGACCCTGCGGCAAGCACCCGGCCCTTATAGTCGAGCTTCCCGATCGCAGAGGATAGGATGTCATTTGACCCTTGGCTAAGAAAGGTCCCCTGCTCTTTCCTCTGACTTACCTCCTCCTGCAAGAAGCGAGTACGAATTAGATCTGAAATACAATAGGGATGGTCTACTGCAATGTAGTAAGTTTGATATCTTACGATGGTGGAGACGACTTGCGCGGTAGTGGGGTTTGGTACTACCAGCTGTCCGTCCGCGGTTTTCTTTGTCCTCGCTAATACCCAGTCACGTGCCCGCTCCTCACATATGTGCGAGTAAGGCATCGCTGTCCCGAGTTGGCGCACTCCTCGGCTAGTCGTGCCCATTCGCTTTCTTCCTTCAGTAGCCGCTCAACCGAGGTGGTGCGTGTGCGTGTTCACCTCTGGTAGCAACGCTCCTCTCTCGGCTCCTCGCCTCGGGCGCATTCTTGATCCTCGTGAACTCCTCCCAAACATCGGTAGCCACGAACGGATACCTCTCGAATGGTGTACGGCCTTCAAAGACGTACTCACTGTGCATGTAGACCACGGTGCCTCGAGGCACACCCATCTCTTCAAGGCGCATCACCGGCATTGTTTTCTTCCTCCTCTTCTATAATCCATTTTCCCGAACCTCGTCCCACACCTGATTCTTCCGCCGACGACCTCCTTTCTCCAATCCTTAACCGTTATGGGAACTCTCTCACCACGGCTGTTCGAGGAATGAGCGGTATCGCCTTACACTTGGGAGGACCCGTGCAAACGCCCGTCGCATTGAAGTGGAGAATTTGCGGCGTTCTCCCTGTGGACCCTTTGCTCGGTCCTCGGGCCTTCCTCACCTTACTCGGCCCCTCGACATTTCGAACTTGGCTCGGCCCCTCGACACTTGGAAGTTGGCTGCGCCCCTCAGGAGCACCTTCTACTCTTTCTGGCGATGAGCTGATGCTCTCTAATTGCGACATTTTGAGTTTTCCTATCTAACATGGACATATGTTTGACATGAGAGAAAGCAATTCGTAGCTATTATGCAAACTTGATAATAAATCATCCGAAGCAACAGGTCAATGGATAATTCATAGCATGTCATTGTTCTACCATATTGTAGTAGAGTAACAGGTGAGCGAATGATCTTCAAGAAAAGTCTATATGTTGACCAACTAAATACGTACGAACGATAACTCCTAATCTCTAAATAGGTTTGGTCCTAATCCTATTCGAGGATATGTGGTTCGGACAAGTTCCTGAGCCGTTGTACAACTCCAGAGAAAATTTCGGCAGCATCTCCCCGTTGTTCTTCAAATACACGTCTCGACAACCTGTCGAGAGGGGTGTGTATCCGGAGAACACCAGGGAGACACTACCGAAACCTACTCTGTGAGTTGTACAACAGCTTAGGAACTTGCCCGAACCACATATCCTCGAACTGTCCAAAAACGGATAATTCGAGATCGCTTGCTTATAAATATGCCATTCCTGCATATTTATAAATAAGCACTCTCGAACGGGAGACGTAGGTTACGCAAACTAAACTCTAACACATGCTGAGATAAAAACAAAATAATATGCTGAAAGTAAACACATGTCTAAACAAAACCTTTTGCTAAAAGTAAACACATGTGTAAACAAAAGTAATATGCTAAAAGTAAACACATGTACTAGTAAGTAGTCCTGCTAGTAACTCAACCTTTCAATCTAATGGACTCAAAATTATTGTTTGGAAATATATCACATGGACTAATTTCGATAATTAGATTACAACAGATCAACTCACTGTAACATATGTTGAGGTAAAATACGAAAGTAATATGTAAAAAATGAACACATGTAATATGCATGTTCAAGCATAAGTATATGTCAGTACGTCGTACTCATATATGTCAATAGGAAATGATCCCATGGCTGTAACCAACATTGATGCATTACTTGAAATTTACTCATAAACTTATAATTGGGACAGTCCTCACCATGTAATTAAAGGATTAATATATAACCATCCAACTAAGACTTTCAAATCGATCAGACAACAAATGAGAATACCGCTTGCTTTTGAAACTTAAAACAAATGAATGAATGAGGTCTCATTGCTAGAGAAGCTACTCATATAGAGGAAGTCAAGCATTGTTTAAAGATATGAATGAATGTGGTCTGTTGCTAGACCATAAATTATACAACTTTGCTCGGTCATCGCTTTCTATAATGTGTTTGTCAATTGCCTTTGCATGCTTGGGAAATCTGTGAAGCGAAATCATTTTTGAGAGAGATGACAAATACAGCTTAAAACCCGATCAAGTGACATATAACACTATGATCGCTGCAAGCTTGCTCTCAAATCAGAGATTGGATGTAGTTTTGGAAACCTTTAAATTGTTTGGTAGAAGCTGCAAACAAGACAAAGTCCTTTAGGTCAAGTGCACAGTAATCCAGCTTGTTAAGGGAGAGCAACTCAATGATTCTTCCAAAGAGTACATATGTTGACAAAACAAAGGGTAGGGAGCATCTGCAGAAGTCCATAATTGACGATGACAAGAAGAATGTTCTGTGCCACCAAGTGATGCCAAAAGGAAAGTTGTTCAAGGACTGTATTTAAAAGGAGAGAACTTGAGCTCCAAATAGATGGAAAGCCTCGATGTCGCAGCTTTGCGTAATGAAAAGAAGTTTATCACCATATGGTTTTCGTTGGTTGCCTCATTTGAACAAAGAAGCATCATCAATTCATATAGTATCATTTTGTCTTAAAATTCGAAAAAGCAATAGCTACCATAGGCTTTTATCTTATCTTCTTCTTGTGCTCGATTTTTTCAGAAAGGAGACCCACCTTTACCACGTATACCTTCCCAATATTTGCGAATAAAGTGAGCTCATATTTTACTCAGCGCTTGCTTGAGACTCAAAAATAGTCTAATCTAATAAATGTTTCTAGATCGACTCGCACAAGTTCTTGTTCGAATTTATTACATCGGGTGTTAGTAGATAGGTTTATGATAAAAAAGCACAAGAAAGAAAAATTAAGAATGTTCATTAGTAAGGAACAAAAAAAGCAGGGATACTTCCATAGTGGCATAATTTTTATGATGAATAGGTGCAAGCTGACGAAACAAAAGAACATGCATAGCATTGATTACCTTCACAGTGTACTTTCAAGGAAAGTGGGGGAAATTTTGCTCCGAGCAGGGGAGGCGCGGGTGGAGGGTGCTCCGAGCGGGGAGGGGCCGGTGGGGGAGCTCCGAGCGGGTCAACGCTGGTGGGGGGTGCTCCGAGCGGGTTGGCGCCGGTGGGGGGTGCTCCGAGCAGGTCGACGCTGGTGGGGGAGCTCCGAGCGGGGAGACGCGGCGGAGGGGGATCCGTGAGCGGGGAGGCGCCGGTGGGGGAGCTCCGAGCAGGGAGACACCGCTGAGGGGAAGCCGTCGGGGAGAGGGAGAGCGACGGCGGTGGGGAAATCGCCACGCTCGTGACCTCGCGGGAGCTAGGGCAGACCAGAACGTGTGAGAGTTCACCCAAAAAACCTGCTCACTATAAATGGCGAAGGTATTCATTGTGTCGGTTCCTTGATCAAAACCGACACAAATATAAATTTATTTTGTCGGTTCCTTGAACAAAACCGACACTAATAAAGCAATTAATTGTGTCGGTTCCTTGAACAAAACCGACACTACTAAAGGAATTAATTGTGTCGGTTCCTTGAACAAAACCGACACTAATAATGTAATTAATTGTGTCGGTTCCTTAAACAAAACCGACACTAATAATGTTGGGCATAATTGTGTCAGTTCGTTGAACAAAACCGACACTAATAAGGTAGGGAATTAATTGTGTCAGTTTGGAACAAAAAAGCGACATAATTAAAGAATGCCAACAAATATTCTCACTTCACTTCACTGTCGGTTTAACAAAAGAAACCGACACAAAAAATGTAAACTTCACTGTCGGTTTAACAAAAAAACCAACACAAATGGAACCTTCACTGTCGGTTTTACAAAAAACCGATACAAAAGCATATGGCAGTACAAGAAAACCAATATTAGACATTACTATCGGTTTTCTAAACAAAACCGACAAAGATATATTCTAGGACATCACTATCGGTTTTTTAGAGGAACCGACACAAATGAGTAGGATATCACCATCGGTTTTTTTAGTGAACCGACATAGATATATGCCATGCGCAAGTCCATTTCTAGGGAATCACTGTCGGTTTTTCAAAGGAACCGACATAGATGAAAGCTGAACTATAATTCTGAATTGTCGATCAGTCCTGTTTGATCAAAGAGAGAAAGTGACATAACTTTTAGAAATATAGTTGGAATTATTTCAAATTCTGCAGAAATATACTTTGAGATACTACAAATATTTTCCAAATAGTATTTTTTGAAAAAAGAGTTAGGACTGACAAAATGTGCCAACATTCACTTTGAAGGCATGATTTTTGCTAGTAAGAGTAGAAAAGTCAAAAACATCTAAAAATGAAATCCAACCTTTTTGAAATTTTTTAGAAATGAACGTTGCACTATTTACAAGCTAGCTTTATCGGTTTTTACTGATAAACCGACACAAATAATGTACATATCTCCTTTTTCCTGCGATAAGTAGCTACATATATACCAGCATGCAGAGAGGTAAAAATTGTGAAAGTTTCTTACGGAGGCAACATAATGCTATTAGCTTAGCCTCATTTATGTGTCTCGGAATTATGTAGATAACATCATATGGAGGACAACAGCACATGAACACTGCAAACATTTCAAGCACATAGCAAGTGATACAACGACGCACTCCCTTTATTTACAATACAACCCTTCTTGATGATCTACACGCATGTAATTTCTTCCATGTGTCTCGTCGTCCCCGCTAAGACAGGCCCCATCCGCAAATGGAGGTATTTCATCGAATTGGTTGTATTCTTCTTCATCTACAACATTTTCAACACCAACAATTCGCCGCTTGCTGTAAAGGACGACATGCAACCTCGGATTGGCCGGATCACGCACGTAGAATACTTGGTTTGCTTGCTTTGCAAGGATGAACGGGTCATCTTTGTAGGCAAGTCTATTGAGATCCATAAGCGTAAAACCTCTATTATCGACCTTAACTCCCTGTGGAAGTTGCACCCACTTACATCGAAACAATGGAACTCGGTATATTCCGTAATCGAGTTCCCAAATTTCTTCGATCATCCCTTAATACGAGTTCATTGCCATTGAGGATCCTCCTTTCGAGTGATATTCATCGGACAGAGCATCTATGCTTACACCACGCTTTTGAACAAGACTCTTCGTGATCCCGACTTTCAAAGGTAAAAGGTGTACCCATTAATATCGTACCTGCTATGTCTCAGACATTAAATCTAGGTCCGTCAGCCAACCATTTGATGTCCTCACTAACAGAGGCCTCCGCCCTTTCTTTGAACCATGTAACAAATCTATCGTTGTGTTCTCGCATGATGGAAAGCTCATCAATATGTGGATTTTCTTCCCGTAATATCAACTTGTGCTGCTCTATGTACCCAAACTTGTATTACTTTCGCAAGATCACAAATGCGCTTTGCAATACATATCAAACCGTGGCCTTGTTAGTTTCGATTTACGGTTCCTTTGCCAGCAAGTCTGCCCTCGTGGCGAGATACAGGAACACCGATTGCTTGTCTTTTTCCGAGATAGTCCACACAGAACTCAATAACCTCTTCAGTCCCATAACCTTCAACGATACTACCCTCAGGCTTCGACCGATTCCTCACATACGACTTTAATATACCCATGTACCTCTCGAACGGATACATGTAACGTAAGAAAGCGGGTCCACATATCTTAATCTCTCTTACAAGGTGAACAACAAGGTGGACCATGACGTCGAAGAACGACGGTGGGAAATGCATCTCAAGCTGACATAGAGTCTGCACCACCTCACTCTGCAAGTTGTCTAGCACATCAGGGTCAATGACTTTGCAGGAGATCGTATTGAAGAAGTAACATAGCTTCGTGATTGCCAACCTGACATCCTCAGGCAAAATATTTCAGATTGCAACTGGGAGCATTTGGGTCATCAAGACATGGCAGTCGTGGGACTTCATGCCCAACAACTTCAAATCATCCAAGGACACAAGCTTCTTAATGTTACCAAACGGATTCATTCCATCGGTACTCAACCCAAATCTTATGTTCCTCATTTCGGCACCAAACTCCTCATGTTTCCAATCGATGTTTCTCCACTGAGCCGAATCAGCAGGGTGTCTCAGCTTGCCATCTTCCTTTCGAGACTCATAATGCCAACGGAACAATTTTGCCTCTCTGGGATTTGCAAACAACCGCTCCAGACGGGGAATGATGGGTAAGTACCATAATACCTTGGCCGGTGCACCTTTATTAGTGACCTCTTCACCGTCGTTGCCCCAGCTCTTACGCTTCTTGTCGTTACGCTTGTCCTTTTGTTTGTACCGGGGCACACCGCAAACTGGACAAACATGCAGCTCCTGATGTGCATTACGGTACAAGATGCAATCGTTCGGACAGGCATGTATCCTTTCTATTTTCATTCCCATGGGACATAGTAGCTTCTTCGCTTCATAAATGCTTATTGGCAACTCGTTTCTCCCAAGGCGATCCGATAGAAGAACTAGAAGTGCATTGAAACTTGTATCTGTCCAACGGTGTTTTGCCTTCAATTCGAACAATGCAAGGACCGAACCCAACTTAGTGTATTCTGCTTTGCAACCTGCGAACAGTGGTTTCGCATCGTCTTCCATCAAGCTTTTAAATTTTTCAAACTCTCTTTATGTGAAATTACCCTCCACATCCCGCAACATTTGCTCTAAATTCTCCTCCTCAAACATATCAGGCTGCAACTCATCATCCGGTTCAACCGTGTCTTCATTGCATACCGCAGGTACTACCCGCCTCCCGTGATGGATCCAACACGTAATTCCTAACGGCCACGCCGAATCGTGGTCCTCGATTTGAGCCGAGTTGTTAAATCTTCTCGATTGGTGCAATCAATGCAAGGACAAGATATGAAGTTTACACCCTCCTCACCATGTCCTGCTCGCAATTTTTTGAACTCCTTAACACCCTCTCAAATTCAAGACTCACACGACTTTTGTCATACATCCATTCCTTACGGTTCATCCGCAATTAAAATTCACACAATAAATTAAGGAAAAATCAGAGCGACAAAAAGCTAGCTATTTGAAATATTGAGACATCATTTCATTTAATATTACCTTTGCAAAATAGAGGACAAGTTCCTGCAAGATATATAAAATGTGTTCTCCCAATCGGTACCTAGATTCTTCCCTGGTTTAGAGCTTCCAATTCCTAGATAGGAGACATACATTTTTAACATCAACAATGATATCAAACAATCTAATTATATAGTGCAAGAGCCTCATGATCTTTTGACTACAACGAAACAAAACAAGGGTACCAACGATGACTCCTAATCTCTAAATAGGTTTGGTCCTAATCCCATTCGAGGATATGTGAGCTGACAAGTTCCTAAGCCGTTGTACAACTCGGAGAAAATTTGTGAAGATCTCGCTATTCTCCATATACACGCCTCGACAACAGGTCAAGAGGGTGTGTATCCGGAGAATACCAGGAGACGCCACCAAATCTCTACTCGCAGCTTGTACAACACAACTTAGAACTTGCCCAAGCACATATCCTCGAATCTATCCAAAGAACGTGGACACTTGAGATCGCCGCTTATAAATATGCCATTTCATTCGGTATATTTATAAACAAGCATCCTCGAACGGAGACGAGGTTCCGCACCCTAAACTCTAGCATTCATCAGTGTGAGAATAATAATTCCATATTAACATCAAAGCACTACAAATTAAGATAATTAAATACATGTGTACATGCTTGTGAAATAAAGGGTGAAATCTGATAGGACATACACAATACCAAAGGCAATCTAAACTTTCTTCGACATATCAAAATTACATAGTGCAAAATTAAAGGGGTTTGAAGGAATGCTCATATTTTGAAGAAAACCAAAAATTATGAAAAATGAGGGGAAATCTCCTCAAGTTAGGGCTTCAAATTTACCCTCTTAACACCCACCCTTGAGGATTTCAAATTTTCTCACCTAAGTATTGCTTCCAACCACAGAATATGAGCTATTTTTTCTGGTGGCGACGGAGAAACCTCCTCTGGAACAATAACAGAGAAGAGTTCAGCTCGAGTGGTATAATTGACCTAACGAGGCACATCACTATCGGTTCTCATATAAAAAGCGATAGTGATGTGATCATGCACATCACAGTCGGTTCTTATAAGATAAGCGATAGTGATTACCATAGTCATCACAATCGGTTCCCACATAAGAAGCGATAGTGCTGAACACGTTGACATCACTATCGGTTCTTATTTAAGAAGCGATAGTGATGAGAATGCACATCACTATCGCTTCTCACAAAAGAACCGATAGTGATGAGCACGTGCTCATCACTATCGGTTCTTTTGTGAGAAGCGATAGTGATGTGCATTTCATCACTATCGCTTCTAAATAAGAACCGATAGTGATGTGTATTGTCTTATCACTATCGCTTTTATATGAAAACCGATAGTGATGATAATGCACATCACTATCACTTCGCATAAGAACCGACAGTGATGTTCCTAATCTACATCACTATCACTTCTAACCCGAGAACCGATAGTGATTATGATTAATGCCTCTCCTAAGTCATCTATCACAATCGTTTTTTCCTAAAAACTTAAGAACCGACACAGATGAAGCGATAGTGATGTACCATTCTGTAGTAGTGATTGTCTTTCTGTTTCATCTTTTACCGATCAATCTGATCTTGTAAAAGAATTCTAAAAGCTTAATTTGGGAATCATCGAAAAAGGTTATTTGGCCGCACTAGAGGTGCAACCAACCCTTAATTCCCAAATTAAAGCTGCTCAACTCAAAGATGAAGACATTATTAAAATCCGTGAAGAGTTGAAGCAAGGAAAGGAATCCAAATTTCACGAAAGTCCAGATGAGGTGCTCATGTTCGAGAATCGAATCTATGTTCCTGATGATCCGGAATTGAAAGAGTTGATCCTCAAAGAAGCCCATGAGTCTCCCCTCTCAATTCACCCTAGAAGTACAAAGATGTATCAAGATCTCCGACGGGATTATTGGTGGCCCGGTTTGAAAAAGGATATTGCTGCAAATGTCGCAATCTGTGATGTATGTCAGCGTGTCAAAGCCGAACACCAACGTCCTGCTGGACTTCTCCGACCTTTGAAGATTCCGAAGTGGAAGTGGGAAGACGTCAGCATGGATTTTATTACTGGTTTGCCAAGAACCAGGAAGTGACATGATTCCATATGGGTAATCGTTGGCCGCTTAACTAAAGTGGCTCACTTTATTCTGGTCAAGACTACTCATTCTGGAGATAAGCTCGCCGAATTATATCTGGAGAATATTGTTCGTCTTCATGGCGTTCCGAAGACAATTGTTTCGACCGAGGTTCCCGCTTTACTTCGCTTTACGAAAGTTTGCACCGCCTTCCGGGTACTAAGCTGAACTTCATTACGGCTTATCATCCTCAGACAGATGGACAAACGGAAAGAACCAATCAAATTTTAGAAGACATGTTAAGAGCCTGTGTGTTGTCATACGGCTCTAATTGGAAGAAAAGTTGGCCTTCACCGAATTCTTTTATAATAACAGTTTCCAATCTAGTCTTCAAATATCGCCTTTTGAAGCTCTGTATGGAAGAAAGTGCCGAACCCCTCTTTTCTGGTCTGAAGTTGGAGAAAGGAAATTCTTCGCCTAGATCTTATTCAAGAATCTCAAGAGCAGGTAGATATGATCAGAAGCCGACTTAGAGAAGCTCAGTCTCGCCAGAAGAGTTACGCCGACAATCGTCGTTGTGAACTCAGTTTTGAAGTTGGTGATCATGTCTATTTAAAAGTCTCGCCTATCCGTGGAGTTCGTCGATTTCAAATCCGTGGAAAGTTGGCTCCTCGATTCATTGGACCGTATCAAATCATTGGAAAGATGGGAGAGATGGCATATCAGTTGGAATTGCCACCTCAGCTATCTGACGTTCATAACATCTTTCATGTATCTCAGCTTAAGAAATGCCTTCGCGTTCCCTCCGAGCTCGCCAATTTGGAAGGTATAGATCTTCAGCCAGATCTATCTTATCGGGAGCACCCAATTTGTATCTTGGAAGAAGCAGAACGCCAGACAAGGAACAAGACCAGCAAGATGTTGAAAGTCCAATGGACCAATCATACCGAAGACGAAGCTACATGGGAAAGAGAAGATCACCTTCGACAAGAGTTCCCCGATTTCTTTTAATCATCTCCAAATCTCGGGGACGAGATTTTTGTAAGGGGGGTACATTTGTAACAGCCCCAAAATTAATAAAATAAATAAAAATAAATTAAAAATATTTTGTGTATTATTTCTGAAATTCCTGAATTTTCTGGATTTATTGGATATTCTTTTGGCTTTTCCTTAATACAAGAAAGTGAATTAAAGAATATAGTAAAATGGTAAAAGTAAAAAGTAAAAATGCCAAGTCAACAAAAATTTACCAAAGTCATAAGAAAAATATAAAGGCTCTCCATAGCCAGTTTAAGTCGGTGGAATAGCTGGATTAATTAAAATAATATTTAATCAAAGTAAATCATGAGAAAAGAAGTTAGGGTAAAATGGTAAAAGAATTTTGTAAAAATGTCTGGAAGTTTTTCTGGATCAAGAGTTTTACCCTGACTAAATAAGTACAGTGTAAACCTCCAGGAAAAATATCAAGAATTTAATAATTAATTTTATAATCTTAAAAATTTAAAACAGTGAATAAATAAATTGGAAAATAGTAATGTCAGAATTATTAAAAATAAAATGTTAATAAATAAAATCTGAAAATTTTACATAAGGTGTAAAATACCATTTCAGACCCTAATAAAATTTTGTATGAAATATTAACCTAATGTATATCATAAATTAAATGAAAAATAGAATTAACAGAACAGCAACAGCTGCATTGTCAGAATTATTCAAAATTCTACATGCATCATAAAATGGTGAAAATTTTACAGGAGTATGTTAATTTCCTTTCAGACCTAGATTAAAAGTTTTATAAAAGTTTGAGTCGGTTTGACTGACAAAACTGTCGTAATCCTCCCGTTCTGTCCCTAGTCTTCGACCGAGTTCTCTGGGTTCTCTCGCTGACTTGTGGGCCGGGCTTGTCAGCCAGTCAAAGCCCAGCCGACCTTGCTGCCATCTGGCCCCCGCGTGTCAGCCTCTCACCCGTTGCCTTCTTCTCCCCCTCGCTGTTTCCTCGCGCCGACGCAGCTCTCGCCCGAGCCTTCTCGCGCCTGCGCCCAACCGCCTCTCTCTCTCGCACTGAACCAACTTCGCGTCATATAAAAGGCCTCGCCCCGTCGCAGCCAGCCACTCTTTCTTCCCCGGTCTCCCAATTCCGCCGCATTTCCCACTCTTCTTCCCCAGCGTCGGCAAAACCCGAAAAGGGGGAAAACCGCCAATCCGTCGCTCTACTCAATCCTAGCCCGATTCATCTGAGCCTTAGCCTCCTCTCGTTGCCAGAACCTCATCCCCACCTTAAGTTGAAGCCCTTTCTTCCATGATGAGCTCTCCCACCGTGTTTCTTCTTCCGCCGCCGCTGCACACGGTGAGACCCCTCCCCGATGGCTCATTCTCTTGAAGAAGTGATGAAATCGAATCCTTGTATGGCACTTGTGATCAATTCGGTGAAAATGAGGCTTGAATGGCCCTAGTTTTGCGTCGCCGCCGCTCGGCCATGACCGCCACCGCACCTTCACGGTGGTGCGCCGCTGCAGAGCCCCTCAAGTCACCGCGCCGCCACCATCGTGTGTGCAAGGACGCCCTGAACCTCGAGGTGGAACCCATTCTGCCTCAAAGGGTCTTCTTCGCCGCCGGCGAGCTTCGCCCGTAGCCGCCGCCGCACCTCGCCGTTGGAACCTCCTTTCCCGGCCACCTCCGACCGCCGTGAGACCTTCCCTGGGTGCGCGCGAGTACGGTGGTGCTCAGGGTGGAGTCCATTCCGGCTCTCCGGCGACGCTTCGCCGCCGGCGGCCGAGGAAGCCGTTGGCCCTGCTTTGAGTCGCCGATGGTGGGCGGCGTTGTCACCACCGAGTGCAGATCGCAGCAGCCACGCGTCGATCGCGTGTCTCGCCGATAGTTCGCCCACACAATGACGCATTGAAGGCCAACGACCACGCCATCCGGGCGAGTTGTCGCTTTTTGGCTTGGTATCGCCGAAAAGGGAAAGCGCGTTTCCCCCCGTGAAAGCGTACTTTCCATTTTCGTCATATTTCTGATTTTCAGTATTTTTCAAAACCTAGAGTATTCAAACTTTAATATCTTTTGAACTAACTATCCAAATTTGATGAAATAAATTTCTAAATTCATATAAAATCATGTAGATTCAGAATATGCAAAAATATTTCAGAATTGAATTTTATTTGAATTTTTAAATTCAAATTTAAAGAAAGGATAGAAATATGTCATAGATGAAAATTTTGCAAATGACCACCAAATTTAGTAAAATAAATTTTTTTACATTCATTGTAACCTCAGGATCTAGAATATGTAAAAATAGTTAGGGTTTATTATAAGAAAGATTTAAGTTATTAAATATGTGGTAAAATAATGCAATAATGATTCAAATAGATTAAATCTTTAAATTGCAAATAAGAACAAATAATTCATGTAACCCTTTCTGAATTGTGAAGTTCTTTTATTTGAATATTTCCATCTGATTTCTTTTTGGCCCTATTGAAATTTGGTATTTGTTATATGTTGCCATACGACGTGTAGAACACGGCGAATCCGGTTTAATCGACGATCAGGAATTCGACGTCGAGGAGAATCAACAAGGCAAGAATCCCCTTTGATCATATTGATCCCAGCTTTACAAATGTTTTCATTAAACGTTTTACTGCATACTGTATTTTTATTAAAGTCTGCAATATTACGGGTAATGGTAGTTGTACCAGTAGTCTTATAGAACTTCCTTGATAACTAGGATATTGTGAACCTTGATAACCCTAGAATGATGTAGACAATATGCGATGTCAATTTGGTTTACTCACACTTAGTAACTTGCTTAGCCATGCTCAAATGAACATACAACCATGACATGATTAAAGATGTTGGTTATCGCATTTAATTGGGTATGACCATTTTGGTGGTTGGTATTTTGGTTGGAAAAATGAAAATAAAACTATGGTTTAGATGCGGACAATCATTGGCAATAGCCGGGTGTGCATGTTTTTGCACGTAGTGTAGGGTGGAGATTATTGCCCGTGTCGGATTAAGGACCGAACTATGGGTTGTTTTCAGGCCAAGAATTATTATACAACCACAAGTGCTGGTATGGGACAGCTCTAACTTATTAAGTATTTAAAACTAGCTTTGCACATGGAAGGCCGGAGTAGTACGAGCTGTTTCTTAATGAATTGCTCGACGAGATGTCCACACTGATGTGATCATGGATTAAACGTCTACCAATATAACGGTGTACGCCATGCTGTGGTAGTTCAATCATTTCTATGCTCTGAGTTCTTATGCCACAGAATGGGTTTGTCGTCACCGTGCTGGTGCAAAGTTAGAATTAAATAATGTAACAGTTATAACATGACTCTCTGCGGCACACCAAAGGAAGTGTGCAAATATCGATTGCTCAAAGAGTCAATCATGTCTTGTGGGTAAAGCTGTATACCTCTGCAGAGTGTAAAACTAATCGATTAGCCGCTTCCGCGGTAATGGACACTTGGTAAAGTCGTCACATAGTTAGCAGTTTTGTTATTTTTCATAAAATGCGGTTTCTACCGTGTGTTGGCAATTTCTACTGTGCGATAGTGGAAATGGTTACTTGGATATGGTCATTTTACCCAGGTGTGAGATTTCATTTACTCGTACATATATACTGTCAATTTATTCGATCTGCTTTTAAAGTAAATTTTGTTGCAATCTATTATTCTCTATTTACATTTCAAACTGGCTTTCTGCAAATTAACCTTAATAGCCTTCCATTGAAATGACCTGCATGTATTTTAGGATTTGCAAAAGTCGTGCGAGTACGTAAGTACTCAACTTGCCTATGTTGATGTTTTTAGGTGAAGAATCAGATTACCCCGACGACTCATACGTTGATGCAGGATACGGAGAATTTAACGATGAATTTTTCTAAGGTTTTTCCCTTGTCAGTTGCCTGTGGGACAATGGGTTAAAAGGCATACTACAAGAAGTTGTCTCCACTGCAGTTTTACTTTTGGTATTGTAAAAATATTATGTAACCTTGCTACCGCTGTGTGATAAAGTTTGTGTATGACTGTGGTATCAATTTGTATTTGTGCGTACTAGCTACTGATCATGGGACTAGTACTGTATGCACATGGTATCCATTTTTGGTATTCATTGTCAAAAATAGGGGCCTTACAGTAATCAACTGGGGTGATAATGATTTAGATTGGGGCAAGTGGCAAGGGGCTGTGTGCCAAGGTAGGCCAGGATTGGCAGGGGTATGTGGAAGTCTTGCCTTAATCACTTTAAGGACTTAACCTTGCAAGCCTTTGACCTGAGTCTTTTTTGCAACCATATGTCTGGAATGGGACAGCCTAGCTGAATAATTTGTGAAGCCTAGATTTCGTTACTATCATGGTGAATAGTGAGTCCCGAGTTTACGGTTTAACTCTCATGGCGCAAGAGGGGGGCCTTGTTGTGGTGGTTTAACCCTTCAGTGTTGAAACCTTAGCGATCAGTACTGAGTCTAAATGTAGCATTGTTGTAACAGCCTCAAAATTAATAAAATAAATAAAAATGAATTAAAAATATTTTGTGTATTATTTTTGAAATTTCTGAATTTTCTGGATTTATTGGATATTCTTTTGGCTTTTCCTTAATACAAGAAAGTGAATTAAAGAATATAGTAAAATGGTAAAAGTAAAAAGTAAAAATACCAAGTCAAAAAAAATTACCAAAGTAATAACAAAAATCTAAGGGCTCTCCACAGCCCGTTTAAGTCGGTGGAGAACCTGGAATAATTAAAATAATATTTAATCAAAGCCAATCATGTGAAAAGAAGTCAGGGCAAAATGGTAAAAGAATTTTGTAGAAATCCCATGATGTTATCCTGACTCAAGATTTTTACATTGCTGACATAATGACAGTATAAATCTCCTGTAAAAATATCAGAAATTTAATAATTAATTTTATAATTTTAAAAATTCAAAAACTGTGAAGAAATAAATTGGAAAATAGTAATGTCAGAATTATTAAAAATTAAATATCAGGAAATAAAGTCTAAAATATTTACATAATGTGTATAATTACATTTCAGACTCTCATGAAAAGTTTTCAAAAATATTAAATTCATTTATGTCATCAATTAAATGAAAAACATAATTGGTTGAAAAGCAATAGTCGCATTGTCAGATTATTTAAATTCTACACATATCTTAAAATGGTAAACATTTTACAGGAAGCTTTTAATTACCTTTACGACCTATGGTAAAATTTTTATAAAATTTCGAGTCGGTTTGACCACCGAAATTTCCGTTTTCCTCCCATTCTATCCCGAGCCTTCGCCTGAGTTCTTTTTCTCGGTCGCTGACTTGTGGGCCTGGCTTGTCAGTCAGCCAAGCCTGCCGACTTCCACTGCCACCTGGCCCCCACGTGTCAGCTTCCTCTCGCGCGTCTTCTTCTCCCCCTCGCTGTGCCTTCGCGCCGACGCAGACCGCCTCGGTCCTTCTCGTGCCGCTTGCATACCGAATCGCCTCGAGCCCATATAAAGGCGCCACCGCGTCCGCAATGACCCGACCAACTCCTGTGAGCCCCATTCCGCCGCTTCTCACGTCGTCGTTCCCAGCTCCGGTAAAACCCGAAAAAGGGGAAAATCGCCGTTCAGCCGCCACAACCAATTCCAGTCCAATCCAATCGAGCCGAAGCTTCCTTGCGTCGCTAGAAGTCCTTCCCCACTGTCGGTTCAAGCTCTTCTTCTCCGTTCAGCCCCCGCATCGTGCAACCTTCTCCGCTACCGCAGCTGCACGGTGAGAACCTTCCTCCGCTACCCATTCTTCAAACCAAACCCGAAAATAGACTCCTTGTGCTATCCTGATGCTCGTAAGGGTGATCTTCAAGCTCGGGGAGGTCTAGTTTTGCAGAATCTCCGGTGAGCCGTAGCTATCGCCGCCCCTCGCCGATGCTGAACCCCCTCTCGGCCATCTCCGACCGCCGCACCATCGCTTCACGCAGCGCACGGTCGTCTTGATGTTCGAGCGTAATCGATTCCGCCGCCCGGCGCCCATTCATTGCCGACGAAGCTTGAAAGCGCCGCTCGGGTCATCGCCAACGGGCCCGAAGCATCGGCGCCACGCCGAGCCGAAGTCGCGCTCTATGGACCACGGCCGCGGCCGCTCGTCCGCTAGTCGCCGCCTTGTGGGCCCCTTGGCCGTTACAAGCGGGCGCAATCAACCGCTGGGCTCACGTGTCGATCGCCAGACACGTCGTCGGCCGCCGCCACACTGGGCCCGGTTGTCAGCGCCTCAACCCGGCTCAGCCCGAAAAGGGAAAGCGCGCTTTCCCAGTGAAAGCGTACTTTCCATTTTCGGCATATTTTTTATTTTCAGTATTTTCAAAAACATAGAGTATGCAAACTTGAATATCTTTTGAACTAACTGTCCAAATTGTATGAAATAAAGTTATAAATTCATATAAAATCATTTAGATTCAGAATATGCAAAAACATTTCAGAACTTAATTTTATTTGAATTTTGAATTTAAATTTAAAGAAAGAGTTAGAAATATGTTATACATAGAATTTTTGCAAATGATCACAAAATTTAGTAAAATAAATTTTGTTAAATTTCTTGTAACCTTAGAAACCTGAATATGTAAAAATACTTAGGGTTTGTTATAAGAAAAAATTAAGTTGATAAATATGTAGTAAAATGATGCAATAATAATCCAAATAAACTAAATCTTTAAGCTGCAAATAAGAACAAATAATTCATGCAACCATTTCTAAATTTGTGAAATTATTCTATTTGAATATTTCCATTTGATTTCTTTTTGGCCGTATTAAATTTTGGTATTTGTTATGTATCGCCATACGATGTGTAGAACCCGACAAACCCGGTATATTCGACGAACAAGAGTTCGACGTCGAGGAAAATCAACAAGGCAAGCATTCCCTTTGATCATATTGATCCCAGTTTTATAACTGTTTTCATTAAATATTTTACTACATACTTTATATTATTAAAGTCTGCTATATTACGGGTAATGGTAATTGTACTAGTAGTTTTATAGAACTTCCTTGATAAGTAGAAAATTATGAACCTTGATAACCCTAGAATGACGTAGACAATATGTGATGTCAATTTGGGTTACTCACATCTAGTGTCATGTTTAGCCATGCTTAACTAAAAGTAAAACATCGACATGGTTAAAAATGTTGGATATGACATTTAAATGGGTATGACTATTCTTATGGTTGGTATTTTGGTTGGAAAATGAAAATAAAACTATGGTTTAGATGCGGGCAATTATTGGCAATAGCCGGGTGTGCATGTTTTTGCATGTAGTATAGAGTGGAGATTATTGCCCATGTCGAGTTAAGGACCGAACTATGGGTTGTTTTTAGGCTAAGAATTATCATACAACCACAAGTGCTGGTATAGGACAGCTCTAACTTATTAAGTTATTTAAAACCGGCTTTGCACTTGGAAGGCCGGAGTAGTACGGGCTGTTTCTTAATGAATTGCTCGACGGGACGTCCACACTGGGGTGATCATGGAATAAACATCTACCAATATAACGGTGTACGCCATACTGTGGGGAGTTCCATCATTTCTATGCTCTGAGTTCTTCCGCCACAAAATGGGTTTATCGTCACTATGCTGGTGCAAAGTCAGGATTAAATAATGTAACAGTTATAATATGACTCTCTGCGGCACACCAAAGGTAGTGTGCAAATATCGATTGCTCAAAGAGTCAGTCATGTCTTGTGGAGAAAGCTGTATACCTCTGCAGAGTGGTAAACTAATCGATTAGTCGCGTCCGCGGTAATGGACACTTGATAAAGTCATCACATAGTTAGCAGTTTTGTTTATTTTCATAAAATGCGGTTTCTACCGTCTATCGGTGAACTCTACTGTGCGTCAGTAGAACTGGTTTTGGGTATGGTCTTTATACCCAGGTACTTGAGATTTATTTATGCATACATTCTATTACTTTCAGTATTAAATTGCTTTTACTTAAATTCCGTTTTGCAATCTATTATTCTGTATTTACCATTCAAACTGGCTTTATGCAAAATTAACCATAATAGCCTTTCCATTGGAATAACCTGCATGTATTATAGGATTTGCAAAAGTCTTGCGAGTACGTAAGTACTCAACTTGCCTATGCTGATGTTTTTAGGTGAAGAATCAGATTACCCCGACGACTCATACGTTGATGCAGGATACGGGGAATTTAACGATGAATTTTTCTAAGGTTTTTCCCTTTTCAGTTGCCTGGGAACAATGGGTTTAAAAAGGCATACTACAAGAAATTGTCTCCACTGCTGTGTTTACTTTTTGGTATTGTAAAAATATTATGTAACCTTACTTCCGCTGTGTAATAAAGTTTGTGTATGACTGTGATATCAATTTGTATTTGTGTGTACTAACTACTGATCATGGGACTAGTACTGTATGCACATGGTATCCATTTTTGGTATTCATTATAAAAAATGTGGGCCTTACAATTGTAAAGGCTTTGTTTTGATCACTCGCCTTAGTGGTGTTTGGTTGTATCGTGTGGGTAAAGTGCATAACCTCTGCAAAGTGTACAAACTATTCGAATAGCTGTGCTCACGGTATTGGGCAATACTCGGGAATTATAGTTAAGGGTTAAACTTTATTCAAATGAAAACTGGATGGGATGGCAGGATTGCCACGGAGTAAATGGAACTTGACTTAGGATTGAAAATCTGATTTACTTGTAATACTGGATCTATTAATTACTGTTATTTGTTTTACTGTTTTTCAATCTATTTACTGTATTCTTGTTAAATGCTGCTTTATTGCAAAATAGCCATATTAGCCATTCTTTTGGATTAAGCCAAGTATATAGAATATTAGACTTGCATTACTGTGCACAACTTGTTGAGTGCTTTATGTACTCACCCAACAACAACTTCAGAAGAGGAAGAATCTACGCCTTTCGTGGAGGAGGATTATCTGGATGCGAATGCTTAGGGTCCGAGCCTCGTCAGTTGCCTACGGTGAACTGGGGAGCTGCTACGCTTATTTATTTTTTCGCTGCTACTTATTTGCTATTTCTTTTATAAGCCCTGCGAGGCAATAATCATGTAAGACAACAATTAACATTAATTACTAAGTTTATGATATATTCTGCTGTGTGTGACTGTGATAGCATCTATGTTGAGTCTGTGTGCACTAGCGTGATTCTAGACTAGTGCGTTATACACAGAGGGTCCGAATTTGCAAATTCGGGTCTCGATAATGAGGCTGTGAGTTCTAGTCCCTATTCTGCACAAAATCAAAGATACGAGTACATTCTGCAGTGTATTCTTCTTTTTCTAAAAGAAATTAAAGTTTGACAAGAATAGGGAACAATACAGGTTTTATCCTATATTGTGGGCGCAAGTTTGCGGAGTATCTGTACTATGGAATTTCAGTGCATTATGCCAGTTTATCGACAAGGTCATGGTCGTGTGGTACTGTAACTTTCAGAAATCGCGTCAGAGATTTCGGATTTTGGCCGGGAACGGGAACCAAAAAAATGGTCGGGTAAAAAAATTTAAATTGCTTCAGTATCTCCAAATTGCGCCGAAATCTCCATTTTTTCGGTTTTTGACCATATTTGAATTGGATTTGGTCCAATAACCCTTAAGAAAGTCATCTTCCATGAAAATGTATTGAAAAACCGAATTTTCAAGATGTTTTATAATTTCGGTAGGAATACTCTCAAATTTTTATAAAATCGTACAAGCTTAATCATGATCTGAAAAATTTATGGTACTATCTTTAGTAGTGTGGAATTATACATAAAAATTTTAAAAATAATTGAACTTCATTTGTAATCTTTAAAAAATAAAAAATAGAATGAACATAACTGAGACAGTAACCTTGTCAGAATTTTATAAATTTGCTCGAGTGTGATCATAATCCAAAATTTTTATGTCAGCTTAAGAATTTCCTCAGTACCATTGTCTAAAAATTTCAAAAAATTTACACTTTTTTTGCTGAATCAAATCTATGTAAGTATTGAACTTCATTTGTTATATTTCAAAAATAAAAAACAGAAATAACATAAATGTTAAAATGCCCTTGTAAGAATTTTATAAATTCACTGGAGTGTGATCATGATTGAAATTTTTATGAGAGCTTAATAATTTCCTTAGCATCCTTCTGTAAAGTTTTCAAAATTCTAAACCTTGTTTGGTTACTAAAGCAAATCTATGTATTGATCATTAGGCTTTTATCAGGACGTAGCATTGTCAGAATTTTTAAATCTTTTTGAAGTTTTATCATCATCTGAAAATTTTGTGGAAACATTTATGATGCATCAAGACCATACAAAAAAATGTTCAAAATTTTCTAACTTGGTTTGAACCATTTTTCATTCGGTTGAAGTTTGCCGGTAGGGCTTTTATCACGACAGTAGCACTGTCAGAATTTTTTAAAATTTATGAACCTTGATCATAATATGAAAATTTTATAAAAATATTATTGATGCATCAGGGCTATCCAAAAAAAATTCAAAATTTTATAACGTGGTTTGTTCTATTTTTCATTCGGTTCAAATTTACCGGTTAGCCTTTTATCAGGACAGTACAACTTTCAGAACTTTTAAAAATCCCTCAAGCTTGATAATCATCTGAAATTTTTATAGGAACATTAGTGGTGTGTAAGAACCATCCACAAAACATTTCAAAAAATTTTGACGTCGTTTGAACTATTTTCGGTTCGATTGAAATTTCAGATATTTAGCCGAAATCTCAGTTCAAAAAATTTCGGGTTTGAATTTTTGTTTTTGTATTTCATCCGAAATTTATCTAAAATTTTAAGATCTCAACGATATTTTGAATTCGGGCTACTTTTAAGATATTAACCGAAAACGAAATTTTAAACATGGCACACAGATAACATAACGTTGTCCCACCACAATAATGCCCGACCCGACCTGGAAATAAAAGTAACAAGCTTGGGAGGACATGTGGCCGCCCTGCACCGCCGTGGGAGCAGCACGAGCATCAGAGCCAGGTGTCGAGCAAGCACAGGTGGGAAGGACCTGGCTGGGGATCTCGGTTGCGGTAGGGATGGTGGACGTCGCGACCGCGACGGCGTCGCTGCCGTGACCGTGCACGCGTGGTCCAATGGGAGAGGAGCACGTCGTCGGTTCGTTGTCTATATACGTAAGCGGTGCACAGTTGGAGTGGGACGTAGGGTGCCGGTCGTCCCGCCTAGATGTGGGCACCAGGCCGGGCACGGCCTAATCCAGTATGCACGGGTGGGATCGGCAAAGATGTGCTGGATTTGGCGGCCGTGCAAGATAGGCGGTACAGCACGTACGCTATAAGGCTGATGGACATGATATATGTATGACAAAATTTTGGCACAAGGTTTTTTTTAGTTTTTTTATTAATATTATGACATGTTTGGTTGTAGAAGTGAAGTAAAAAGAACTATCTCAACAATATAATAAACAAGAGGCGATTCGAGTGCTTCAAGTGAGTGAAAGAAGTTAAAAGGCAAAGCATCTAGTTCGTCTTCTGAAGTGCTGAGTAGGTCGCAATGAAATTCACAACCACTAACTTGATATGCCTTTTTGTAGAGTGAATAAAATTTAATTTTTTTATAATATTTGTGTTAACTACTCTAGTCCTATATTTTTTGAATCCTTTCCTCTTTTTGCAATAGTACAAATAGATCAAACTTAAACCGACACATCATGAAAATAGCATGATGTGTAAATAGATCATATCTGACTCGTCGAAGACGAGTCATATCGATACAACACAATAAAGAGGCTAGTTGGACCGTAGCGGTATGGCGTAGACTAAGCTTATGACCTATCATGCTCGTACCGTGACGGGCACACGATGCCCTACTACCGCCCGTACAGCAACGAGACGGGCCGGGAGCCCGTGTGCAGCTGTGATCTTTCCCAAGTTTGAACGAGTTGCTTCTTAAGTTCTTATTGTAAACTTACAACACAACGATCTTTAAAATTCTAAATTGATAGAAAATAGTTGGAGAGGAACCGCTAGAAATCTTTTACTTTTACGTACACTGGCTAACAAGAAATGCAGCTTTCCGGCCAAAATATGAAAATCAACTAAAAATATGCAATGTCCTCGCAGTACTTCTAATTGCTCAACACGGCCAGAAGGCCTGCGTGTACCAGTAGTCCGACATCCAGTGTGTATATATATATATAGGAAGCCGAAATAGGGCACCATGGTGCCCAGGCACCATGATTTCAAATACGCGAATTCAAACCTATTCGAGTATATTTTTCAAAAATTTTGGTTTTAGGGTATATTCCCATCAATAACAATTCAAATGAAACACATCCCTTTGAAAAAATATACTCGAATTCAAAGATTTTGAACGAGTTTGGATCACATGCTTTGTTGATTTATATATAAAATCAACACATACCTACAACCAAACTATCATAAAAAAGGAAAACTTTAGTTTGAATTTCAGTTCAAATTTGTTTGAACTAGTTAGTAAACTGGTTAAATTCAATATCCTAAAATTTTCAAAAAATTTCGCATGAAAATACATAGAGAAAATATCCTTTTTAGATCATGGTGCCCAGGCACCATGGTGCCCTACGTAATTATACTATATATATATTAAAGAAATCAGATACAAATCATCCCGATTGATTCTATTTTATCTTTTCTAATATTGCCAAACATTGGTCCTAACATCCTCTACAGTCAGAGCAGGAGCACCATGAAGGCTCAAGCTAAAGAAGACGCCGACGAGGATGCTCAGGCTAGAGTAGAAGCCGACGAGAAGAGCAATGTGAATAGCCTGTGATGGAGTTGTCTGTCGCCAGTGGCGGACGCACGGGGTGCGCAAGGGGGCTAGCGCACCCCTTCTACCCATCACACCCCCAAAAACCACATAGCATCATCACCATTTTTTGTGGCTGTGCAGCGGCGGAGCACCGGTTGCCGACTGTGGACAGGAGGACTGAGGAGGACGGGAGGAGGCAGGGGTGCGGGAGCCAAGCAAGAGAAGGAAGGTCGGTTCAGGTTCGGTTGTCCGGGTGTGGTTGCACCAAATCACACAAGCCAAATAGACACAGTGAATCCAAACTAAAATCAATCCCTATTCTCCCGTTCCCCAATTCTCAGATCCCTAATTCATAGTCCATTGAGCGAGAGGACTCACCGGGTGAAGAAGGAGCGCCGGGCTCATCATCACCGTGCCGGCCATCGGGTGAAGGAGGGCTGGAGTCGGAGTTGCGGGTGGAGAAGGGGCGTTGCCGCCCGCCGGGCTGGGGGGAGGAGGGGAACCGCCAAGCCGGGTGTAAGAGGTGCGCGGCGTGCGCCACCGGGCTGGGTGGTGGAGGGGCGCCGCGTTAGCCGCCGCCTGCCGGGTGGAGGGGCCGAGGAGGAGGGCTGTCTCGGGTTTGGCCATTTGGATGACAGGGCAGGGCCGTGAGGAGGCAGGGTGGGGCCGTGAGCCTATGAGGGGAGGAGCCGGCCGGCCACCGGCGGAGGCGCGGAGCTAGAGGGACGCGCGACGCTCAGGAGTCAGGAGTCGGGAGGAAACAAGGAAGGCAGGAAGCAACCGAGGAGACTGGAGGGAGGATCGAGTCCCGTCGACCGAGCCAAAGGATTAGGTAAGGAGGTGAGTTTTTTATTTTAATTATTGATTAATTAGTAAATTGTAAGTACCATGAAATATCATATTGTTGGTTGATTAGTAAATTATTCTCTAGTATAACTTATTATAGGTTCTATAAAATGTATTGTAGATATATAAAAGATGGACAAACGAACCTTGCACAATTATTTTTCGAACAATCCAAGTGCAAATAATCCTCGAACCAATGAGAGCACAACTCAACCAAAAGAAGCCTAGAATTGATTTTAATCCAGATGATATCATTGATCCAGCATGTCGCGTAGCAATTGAAGATTATCCCAATGAAATTAGAGATCAAGTGAGGAGGGCATATTTGTTGAAGGGTCCAACTTGACCATTCGGCTATGTTTTTCCCAAGAAAACAATGGATTGTTTGGTATCTTTTCAAGAATCATGGTTCAAGGAATTTGACTGGTTAGAATATAGCGTGTCAAAGGGTGCTGCCTTTTGTTTCTATTGCTTTCTTTTCAAGAGTCATGCATTCACAAAAGATGGGTTCATTAACTGGAGGAAGGCTAAGAGAAATTTAAATGATCATGTTGGTGGACCTAATAGTACTCACAACTTTTGTAGGCAAGTATGTGAGGATTTCAATAATCAAAGATTAAGTGTGTCATGTAAATTAGAAACTCATGGTAAGATAGATGAAATTGCATACAAAATTCATCTAACTGCTTCTCTAGATTGCGCAAGATTTCTCTTAATGCAAGGTAAAGCTTTTCGTGGACATGATGAATCTTCTACTTCTATCAACAAGGGCAACTTTAGAGAGTTGGTGGAGTGGTATAAAGATAAGAAGGAAGAAGTAAAGAATGCATTTGATGCAGCTCCTAGGCATTGTACAATGATTTCTACATGGATATAAAAGGACCTTGTGAAAGCTTGTGCAAAACAAGTCACTAAGGTGATTATGGATGAGATTGGAGATAGAAAATTTTCCATGCTTATTGATGAATCTACAGATGTATCAATAAAGAAGCAAATGGCTGTGATTGTGAGGTTGGTACTTGGTTTTATATTTTTACTAATACCATTTATGCGTTGTGTTATTGTCCTAACTTGTATATCTTGTGGCATGTAGATTTGTTAACAACCAAGAGAAAGTCATGGAAAGGTTTCTTAAACTTGTCCATGTTAAAGAGTGTACTTCTGCTGCACTGAAGGGTGCATTGCTTGACGTGCTTGCAGGATATGATTTACCTCTTTCTAGACTTCGTGGGCAGGGATATGATGGAGCTTCAAATATGAGAGAAGAATTTAATGGCTTGCAAAGACATATTTGAGATGAAAATCCGTATACTTTCTATGCTTGCTTTGCTCATTAGTTGCAATTAGCAGTTGTTACTGTCTCAAGTAGTGTAAAAGCTATTGCTGATTTATTCAATTATGTTCCCTTGATTGTGAACACTGTTAGTTCATCTTGCAAGTGGATGGGTGCTTTGATTGAAAATCACCGTGAAGTCTTATTGGACAAGGTAGATAATGGTTTGGTTCTCACTGGAATAGGGTTGCATCAAAAAACTAGCCTAGCTAGACCTAGAGATACTATATGGGGCTCACATCATAAAACCTTGCTCCGTCTGTATCAAATGTGGGAGGCAACAGAGGAGGTGCTAGAAATTGTAATTGATGATAGTCGTTAGCTGTCTAATTCTGGTGGAGCATATGGTTTGATAAGAAAAATGGAAATTTTTGAATTTGTGTTCATCTTGCATTTGATGTTGGACTTGTTGGGCATTACAAATGAGTTATCAAATTAATTCCAAAGAAATGATCTAGACATTGTTCATGCCATGAGTTTGATTATGGATGTGAAAGAGAACTTACAAAACATGATGAATAATGCGTGGGAGTCATTATTCGAACGAGCAAAAAGCTTTTGTGAAGCAAATGGTATCACTGTTGCAGATATGGATGAAAGCACTTCAATTATGGGTCGAATGACACGTCGAGGCCATACAGTGACTCATGATCATTTCTATAGAGTTGATATCTTCCACTACTAGACAACCCCTTATCACAGACGGTTCGAAACCGTCATCACAGACGATTTTTTGAACCTCTGTACTAAAGTGTCAGTGTTGAGAAAGAGTCATCACAGACGGTTTTCCAACCGTCTGTGAAAAAACTCATCACAGACAGTTCCAAAGTAACACCGTCTATGATGGTAGTACATCACAGATTCCCTCATGACAGATGGTTCCACTTTGAAACTGTTTCTGATGGTACTACATAACCGTCTGCGATGAGATATCATCACAGACTGTTCCAACTTGGAACCATCTTCCAAGTTGGAACAGTCTGTGATGATATCTCATCGCAGACGGTTATGTAGTACCATCAGAAACAGTTTCAAAGTGGAACCATCTGTCATGAGGGAATCATCATAGACGGTTCAACCTGGAATCGTCTGTGATGATTCCCTCATGACAGACGGTTCCACTTTGGAACTCTCTCTCATGGTACTCATCACAGACCGTTCTTCTTTAGAACCGTCTGTGATGTTGATTTTGTATTTTTTACTAAATTTCTATTTATTGTCTAGCCTCAGTAAATGCCATGCCCTCTGAAGCAAAAGATAGTACACAGCATCACGAGCATATTATAATGACATACATTTAAAAAATATTGATCTCCAATCACATGTTACGTACACAACCTACATCGCATCCATTTCATAAATGAACTCAGATCACACATTACAACGTAAGTACAACCCATCCATTTCAGAAATGAACTGACATATATACTAACCAATGGGATTCAGAAGTACAAATGACAAATTCACAGCATAAGGCTGACAAATTAATATGAATGCATGGTTAACAAATTCACAACTCATCAGTTCAGCCCTGAGTAACATCTGCCCTTTGGATCTAACACCTCTCTCATGAAGAAGGAACAGAGGTTTCCTCGAATACTTAAGAGATCAGCCTGTTCCAACGCAGATTTAGCGCATTGCCAAGCTTATCGATGAGAAGAGTAAAGTCTTACGTGTATATAAATTCATAAGTGGAGATAATTGTTAAAAGATCGACAAACCTGTATGTCATTGGTCTTCTCTGAACCAACGAGGATTGCCATGTTGTGGCAAACGTAGAATCCACATTGGTCAGTGGCCTTTGGCTGCTGGTGGCACTGCCAAAACATAATAGGTTAATAAGTTCCGAAGTTATTATTATGGAGTGTGAAGGATTAATGCATACTATCAGATACCGAAAAGTCAAAAGTATGCTTTAGAGTGGGTGGGTTTTTCTTGTATGGCTCTCCGTGGTATTTGTAGACTCCGAACGACGTATCGAGTAAATGTATGATAGGCTTCAAGTCGTGGCTGTCGCTTTTTTTGGAATCAAGGTAAATGACCCGATTCTGTCTTGGTATAAGTATGAGTAGAACCCAATGATACCTACACCGGTATGTCGTCATGGTCACAAGTGCGATATATAGACAAATAAACAAGTATAGCATCTGGACGAATCACTTACCCCGGGTTGTGGGGTAAAAGTATGAATTTTTTTGTCCAAATGAGCCAGCATTAGTTTTTCCACGTATTCGTGGACGACTTGTTTATTTTCGTCCATGGTTTGCTTGGACACCATGTGTGGGTCGACGAAACCCACTGGTTCTTCCCTTGCTATTGCTTGCAAGATCATATATCTACATATACAAAATCATGGATTACATATATATATGATATGGGAACAGAGCCGTTGGCAAGCAGCTTGTATGGGAACAGAGCCGTTGGTAAGCCTCACTTGTAGATTGCACGGTGTTGACACCTACATAAGGGTACACAAGTAATTAGCTAACACGTCCAACAAGTCTATGTAAGGAGTATTGCAGGCATCTTGCCCGGGTGTCATCAGGAGGAAATCTGGCTTCATCCATGTCCATCTCAGGGGCAGACACGCAGCTGCTTGGACGGTTGGTTGGGCTGAACTGCACCGGTGCTTCTTGGGCTTGCACGTTCCGTGCCTGCCTCTCCGCAGCCACCATTTGCTCCATGCGTTCCTCAAGGCTTCGTAGCTTACTTTCGAACTACGCTCTGACACTTTCCTCAACCCTTGCCATTAGCCATGTCTCGCGCTCAACTTTGCTTCTTTTCATACCCCGATAAGTGTCCGAGTCATGTGGGAATCCCATTTTCTAGGGAACGATAACAACTAGTCCTCGGGTGCGACCCGGGTGCTCCTTGTTTTCCAAGGCCGTGGAGAGTATATCTTTCTCTCTATCCGAAGTGAAAGAGCCTTGGAAAGATTCTGTGGCCAACAATATTAGGCGTTGGGACACTTCCTTATCAGCGGGGTTTGCAAAGGACATGCCGCCCGAAGATGTGGGACATGACCTCGCTCTTACCCAATTTCGAGCACGTGGGTCCACGATCAAGGCAAACGGCGGCATAGCCTTCTTCTGGACTGCCTCGTTATCCTCCCTCGTCCATTGCGCGATCTTGCCCGCGTACCCTGTTGAGCCGAGTCTGTGTGGGTGGGTGTTTTTTTACTGGAAGGTCTTGTGCACCGCACTTGCATGCGTGAACTCGTCCGTCGTCTTGAACTCAACAAATTGTCCCTAGACGTCTTCAGAGATGAACCCGTACTTTTGGAACGAAGTCATTTCCTTATTCACGTAATTAGTGACGAGGATGCTCTTGAAGTTCTTCCACGCCTTTCCGGCCACTAGAAACGTGAATCGTCGCAGTGCAGCCATAGCGTCTTGTGGAAGCTCGAACGACGCGAATATTTCAGTCACCAGGTTATCACTCTCCTGCTCTGTCAGTGTCTTCCATGATGGGTAGGTGATGGGGACCCTTTCACGCCCAACGATCCCGCACATGGTCCGAAAAGCTGCCGCAGCCTTTGGAGGCGCAGTAGGGGCCCCATCATGCGGATCGACCGCCGTGATGGTGTATCGGCTCTGAGGTCTTTTACTAAGCCCTCTTAGACCGCGCCTCTTTCCTTCCACATTGGGTGCGTCATCAGATCCATTTGGCAGCGAGGATTGAGGGGATGCCATCTTGTACGATGCAACATTAAGAGTAGGTAAGTTATGAGAAGCAAATTTCAATTAAGAGTAGGTAAGTTAAGAGAAGCTAAACTATCAATTAAGCAAATGTGGACTAGTAGGTATGTTAAAATGAATTTTAAGAATGTTATGCTAATTCCGTATAACAAAATAATCACAAGATAAAGCATATTATGAATATTATATCATTCATACAAAGAATCATTGTCTCCCACAACAATATGAAGGCAATTCGTATTATGTTGCTCTCAGATTTTAGGGTCCGTTTGAAGATTACAAATCTTCAACCTCAATCACGAATGGGCAAAACAATTCGTTGAGTGAATAAGGCCTTAAACCCTTACCACCTTAACATGATGCACAATAAGAATAGATAGCAAGATTGACTGTTATTAAAGTCCTAAATGACAAATTGAATTCAGAGCAGCATGTATCCAGATTAGTATACAAATGACATACGAACCGAATCACTAGCAGTAATCAGCCAACAGTATGTGCAATTGCACCAATAGACAGATTAAGCACTAGCAGTTGATAACTTTTACCAATAAGATTAAAGCACATCCGAACAAGCAAATGATACAACTGACCAATCAGCCAGCTAACCAAACAAGCAAATAATGGGTAGATTATAGACAATAATCACAAATAAGCAAAACTGAACTGAATAAATATTCAGACTTTCAGACAGTGCATGAATCAAGATTTGTAAAGCATGTAAGTCTATCAGTTGAAGGCCTTATTCACAAAATAAATTGTCAATATCATTATATACCCTAGTATCATCACAGAGCAATCTCAAACCCACAGCCAGCAAAGTGAACTATACTCACAATCGGAACAGCACGGGGGAGTGTAGAGGGCACCACAGGGGAGGGGAGGAGGGCACCGCCGAGGAGAGGGCACGGGGGAGGGGAGGAGGGCGCCGCCAGGGGAGGGCACGGGGGGGAGGAGGGCACCACCAAGGGGAGGCGCGCCGAGGGGACGACACGGAGGAGGGAGGAGGGCGCCGCCGAGGGAGGGCACGGGAGGGAGGAGGGCGCGACCGAGGGGAGGGCATGGTGAAGAGGAACGCGGTATGCTACGCTAGCACAAAAAAATCTACCACAGAACGTAAAGCTACCGCAAGAAGGGATCATAGATAAGATTACCACTAGACGTGCGATTGCGGAATCCTTCGCGTCGATGTAGTGGATCGCCCCGCCGCATCGTTGCGCCGATGTAGTGGATCGTCCTCGCTTGCCGTGGATCGTCCTCCCGCGCGCGATCCACAGCAGCGTCACCGCAGAGTCCACACGCCCAGAGATGGAACGCCGTGCGCTGGTGCAAGCACCGTCGCTTCGGCAGGATAGCGAGAGGAGTAGGCTAGGTTTCGAGTGAATCACTCCTAAACCGTGGAAAGCACACCGTGCCCTCCTCCTCCCTCCTTATATAGCCACGAGATGAAACCTAAACTAGGGCCCATCAACATGCTAAGCCCACGAGGTTCATTAATTACGATCCAATCCAAATTAATGCGCCCCACCCATTAAGTGTGTGACCTGCAGTTCACGTGACGCTTGGGCGTGGATTCAAAAACTCTTTTCAATCCAATAGTTGGTAGTGGCTTCTTGCAAAGTATGCCAACTCCCAAACATACTATGATCAAATCGATGTAACCTATCAAAAGTACTCATGTAATAATCCCTTTGCCAAGTATATGAAGATTGATCTCAAGGCGAGAAGCATGTCATCCTTTGATGATTCAATCCATCTCTCGTATCCGTGATATATTAATAAGTTGTGATTGACTCTCAATCACGGCATGGCCATGCACTTCCTTAATCATACCACACGAGTGGCCTTGTCATATATCTCCGTTTCATTGGAGTGGCAAATTCCATCTTGATCGCTTCACTTCCTCTCGCACGCTTCATAGTAAACATGAAAGCTACCTTTATAACTATCCGTTAGGAAGTAGTGTTTGATAGCCCCAAGGAAAACTATTACACATGTAGGGAATATGACAATCTCGTGTCTAAGGATCATACATCTACTAGGTATGAGATACATCGATGACACATAAGAATGAAACATTCTCGCAAAGGTCCCATTGCAGTCTATCTAACCCATGTTCTTCAACATGCGTCCACAATGTATAGATGATATCTCCATATCCCATGATCTATGAAGCATGATCATCGATCACTACATGTGCTGATCTATTCATCGTTGTCCTATACGATGATATCCGATCAGAAATATTTATCGAATTACATCATTAAGTAAAGAGCTTCATAAGCAAGTCACATACTTGTTGATCAATACAATGATATACATTCATTGGACCAATAATCATATTATCATTCATAAACATAGTCATGTTACAATCATCTAAATGATTGCCTCAAGGGCATAACACTAACACATGGGGGAGGGAGAGGGCACTGTCGAGGGAGAGGGCACGGGGGAGTGGACGAGGGTGCCGCCGAGGAAGGAGAGCTAGCTAGCTAGGTTTGCAAACTGAGTTAATTTGGGATTTAGCGCGGCAAGAGTCATATAGCGCGCGCGACAGCCCCATGCCGCTCGTGGCAGGGGCTAGGCAGGGCGTGGCAGGGCCATCCCAGACGGTTCTAGCTTCTAACCGTCCGGGAAAAGTGGCTCATCCCAGACGGTTCTGGCCTGGAACCGGCTGGGATGAATTTATCCCAAACGGTTCAATCCACAACCGTCTGGGATGAGACACTTCCCAGACAGTCCAATCCCAGAACAGTCTGGGATGAGCCACTTTTTCCTTAATATAATTATAATACATACATCTCATTAATTATAACACATATATAGCTGTTTAATTATAATACATACATCTCATTTATTATAATATATACAGCTGATTAATTACAATTGTTGCACATCTCATGACAACTCCATTTGCTTATTCTTTTTGTGCAAAAATTAGCCCTTCGCGATGATCAACACGTCTGTAGCTGGCTTCCTCAGGTTGGTTTTCCTGGGTTGTGACGCTGGTACCAATAGGAGGCAACTCGTCAAACTGATTGTATTCTTCTTCATCTACCACATTGTCGACTCCGACAATCCTCCTTTTTCCCTGAGAACAACGTGGTGCTGCTTGTTGGACGGGTCGGTTACGTAGAAGACTTGAACAACTTGGTTAGCGAGAACAAATGGTTCGTCTTGGTATCCAACACGTTTGAGGTCCACAGTTGTGACTCCGTACTTGTCAACCTTCACGTGCTACAGGTTAACACAACGGCACCGAAATAAGAGGATCTTGAAAAGTATGTAGTCGAGCTCCCAAATTTCTTCAATGAACCCATAGTACGAGCTCCTCGTTGATCCAAGGGTATTCAGCGCATCAATGTGAACACCCTGTTCTGGTTTGTGCTCTTCATGTACTGATCTCTCGTGTAAAATGTGTACCCATTTAAGTCATATCCTTTCCATGTTACGACCGTAAATGCTGGCCCTTTTGCCAACCATGTCAGCGTATGTCCTGATGAGCTTCTAGTGATGGGTTGTTGCTCCTTGAACCATCTGTTGAACCGAAGGATATGCTGTCTGATGATCTAGTACTCTGGCCGCGTCGGATTCTCTTGTCTTAGCCAGTTCTTGTGCTCATCAATATACGAGGCCACAACAGCCATGTGTTGCAAAACTGTGAAATGGGCTTGAGCGCACGCAACTGGATCAGGCGTGATTGCTTTCCTTCCTATGGTCCCGATGCCCTAGAGCCTCCCCTCATGGCGGGATCGAGGAACACCTATCGGTTCGACCTGAGCCATGTAGTCCACGCAGAATTCGATGACCTCTTCGGTTGCATAACCTTCGATAATGCTACCCTTCGGTCGAGATCGATTCCGTACGTACGACTTGAGAACTCCCATATACCTCTTGAACGGGTACATGCTACGTAGGAACACAGGCCCACACATCTTTATCTCTCTCACAATGTGAACAATGAGATGGACCATGATATCGAAAAACGATGGAGGGAAATACATCTCAAGATTACATAGAGTCATTACCACCTCGCCGTGCAGAGCATCGAGTCCTTTGGGATCGATGACCTTCTGAGCAATTGTGTTAAAGAAATAACACAGCCTTGTGATTGTCTCCCGGACCTTGGTCGGTAAAATGCTTCTAATTGCCACAGGGAGCATCTGTGTCATAAGCACATGGCAATCATGGTACTGCATGCCAGTTAAACTCAAATCTTGCATCGAAACAAGTCTCTTCAGATTGGACGAGTAACCAGACGGAACTTTCACACCATGCAAGAACTGGCACAGTTCGGTTCTCTCGGCCTTGGACAGAGTGTAATAAGCAGGTTCACAATATGTTCGGCCTTTATCGGTCTCCTTCGGTGCTAACTCAGTTTGATGCCCATATCGACCAAGTAAAGTCGTGCGTTGATACTGTCCTTTGTTTTTCCCTTAATATTCAGCAAGAGACCAATCAAGCTATCATAGACATTCTTCTCTACATGCATCACGTCAATGCAATGCCGAACTTCTAGGTGCTCCCAATAAGGTAGGTCCCAAAATATTGATCTCTTCTTCCACATGGTCTTATCATGGGTCCTTGATATACTTCCCTTTCCAAACGCAACATCCAAGTTCTTAACCATATCATGAATGTATGTCCCACTTAAAGGCATTGGAGCTAAACCATCTTCGGTCGTACCGTAGAATTGTTTCTTCATCTTGCGGTATGGGTGATTCCTCTGAAGGAACCTACGGTGATGCATGTACACGGTTTTGCGCGAGTGATTAAGCCACACACTCAGTATCATCCAAGCAGTGAGTACATGCTTTGGCTCCTTTTGTACTCTGCCCAAATAGGTTAGCAAGGGCAGGATAATCATTTATGGTGCAGAATAACAGGCAGCGCAAAGTGAAATACTCTCGTTTGTGAGCATCCCATATCTGCACCCTAGGAGCCCACAACATGTTCAGATCTTCCACCAATGGTGCTAGGTACACATCAATATTGTTTCCAGGTTGCTTTGTACCTTGGATGAGTATAAACATCAATATGTACTTCCGCTTCATACACAACCAAGGAGGAAGGTTGTACATACAAAGATTCACTAGTCAAGTGTTATGACGGCTGCTCATGTTGCCGAAAGTATTCATTCCATCCGTGCTCAATCCCAACCTGATGTTCCTTGGATCTGCTATGAATTCTTCAAACCTCCCATCGATGTTTCTCCACTGTGTGGAATCAGCAGGGTGCCTAATCATTCCATCATTCTTACGCTCATTCGAGTGCCACCGAAGCAATTCTGCCTCTTTTGGGTTCGCTGTTAATTTGTATATATAATTGTCGGGGATTGGACAGCCTGGCGCGCGTCCCCCTGACACATGGCCGTTCCCCCTCCGAACCCGGGACTGCTCCTAAGCTCAGTAAACGCTCTCGGCCTACCATCCCGGCGGCGCCGAGCGATCACATTAGTCGGGATCCGACCAAAGGTCTCAAGAGGCCACCGGGGACCCTTCCGAGCTCTTCCCCGACCTGGCGGGCAGGCCCCGACCTCCGCAGCGGACGGGTTCCCCCGACCCCGACCGAGCCGGGCTCCCGACCTCCGCAGCGGGACGGGTCCCCCGACCCCGACCGAGCCGGCTCCGACCTCCGCTGGCGGGGCGGGTCCCCGACCCGACCGAGCTGGGCTCCGGACCTCCGCTGCGGGACGGGGTCCCCCGACTCCGACCATTCCAAGACAACCCCTGCCAAGGGCCGCGTGTCGAAGCCTCTACCAGCCAACAGCCACGTACCCCACGAGCGGGGTCAATCGAAGTGACTATACAAGGGCAGGTGGCTCCTTCCCTAGAAGGTTTAATGACTGACCGAAGTCATGCTCTCAGTCCCATCGGCCGGTCACATACAGTACGAAGACACGCTCTCTCCCGAGGCAACACCCACGTCAGACGCAGCAACGTCAACACTCGTAAGGTTCGCAGAGGGCAGGTACGCCGTTTCCCGGGGAAACACCTAACCGCCCTGACCAACTAAAGCTACCGACCCAAAGATGGGCAAGGCGGGCGATGACCGGTCAGTGAGCGAAGGACCGAAGCTCCTAGTGTAGGTCATCTCATCCTCTCCCAATTCTCGATGTAACCTGCCCCTTTCTTTCGTATAAAAGGAGGCAGGGGCCCCGTAGAAGAGGGAGGAGGGGGCAATCGAACTCATCTGGCTAAGCCATTAGTACTCTCGCTTGTAAACTTTGTGTAGTCACTGCATTGAGAGAATACAATGCCACCACACGAATCGAGTAGGGTTCGGCCCGAACGAAGATAAACCTTGTGTCTCTGTTTGGTTGCGCAGTTCCCCGCTTAGTGCGCCCGTAGGGTGCCTCCCGACGAACGAAGCTCTGGGCCTTGCCTCCGCACGATCCTTCCCTCTCTCTCTGCGGTCGACGGTCCCGATCGTCGACGGTGGCGCCGTGGGGCCGAAGTTTCTTTGTCCAAAATTCGTCATCTTGGCCAGCTCAACACCTCGGCTCCACTACCAAAGATGTCGCGAACGCGAGCTTGGGCTCGGGCGCTTCCGAATGCCAGGCTCCACATCCATGCTCTCGCCATCCTTGCCGCCCATGAACGCCATGCCTTCACGGCCGGCGGACGTGAGCGACCTCACAGGCGGACGGCGGTGGCTCGGATACCCTCGGGCCGCGATCGGCTCGCCAGTGCGCCATCGACCGAGCCATCACCGCCATTTGGCGAGAGGGCGTCGTACGACCCGCTCTCAGTCCGGCGGTTCGGCCCTCCCGTCCGCCGCGAACCTGCCCAAGGCGCTGCGAACCATCGCCGGGTCATGGTGACCACCTTTCGGGCCGGCTCGGCCCTCTTCGATGGTTCTGGCGAAGAGCTCAACAAGGCGGCGACGGCGTCACACCCGGCGGCAAGCAAGCTCTCGGGCTCGAGTCTCGGCCCATGACAGCAATGACCCTCACATCGCGATCACGGTCGCTTCATCGGCAGATCCCGCCCTCAGTACGGCACTAACCGTCTTCACCGCCTCCCCAGACGGGAAGAAGCGGCGGCGAGCTTCGCCCGTCGCCAGGCCATGTAACGATGCTCGCCGGACAGGATACTTCAGTCCTTCTCGGGCGTCCATCTCGGCGATGGAGGACCCGTAACCACTTGCGGCACCACCACAACGACGCTCCGTCGACCATCACGATTGGCGCGTGCGCCGCCCGGCTTGAGTTCTCCACAGCCGGTGGTGGCGACTCGGCGCTAGCGGCGCGGCAGCGGTGACCTTCCGACCGGCTGCCCGGCGTACTCGTGCGATCTCCGTCGAGTACTGTTGGCCGGCGTTAAGCCGGCGATGTTGGAAGCGTTCGCCGGGACCAAGAATCCCGAGTTCCTCTCCATCTACTCCACTGCCATCTGGCGGCGGAGGAGACGAGTAGTAATGGCCAACTACCTCCCCACCGTTACGGGCAGGCGCCGCCGCGACCGCGGCTCTTCAACGGCGTCCGGCACCTTTCGGCCGTGGCGCCACCGTGAGGCGCTCTCCACTCCAACTTCGGAGTTGCTACGAGCGGCCGGGCGGAGAGGGACACGGACCGTGTTATCGAGGAAAGGGGAACATCTGCGGGACTTCGTGGCGCCGGTTCACCCGCGAAACTCGATCCCCAATGTTTAAGCGAAACCGTTATCAAGGCCTTCAAGTTTGGCATCCGAGCGGGCGCCTTACGGAGGACCTCGAGATTGCCACAAGACTCATCGCCAACAAACTATTCCGCATGATGGCGATGCAGCGGACGCGACGATCTTGTCATTGGAAGCATGACTATGACCGGGGCAAGCTTCGGCCTTTTCGCGGTAACGAGGCCATCCGGCGCTAAGGAAGGAGACCGGGCCAGCGACAAAAAGCGGGGAAAAGATCCGCGGTGTCGAGGGCGGCTAACTCCGCCTAGTCGCCACGATCGACGACAAACATGAAGGCGGGACGCGCCCGGCCGATCATGGGACCCGGCCTCAGCGAGAACCATCCGCGACCACGGCGGCGCTGCGCCAACCCCAACCGGGCAAGGTCGGGGACCCCTCCACGCGAATGTCAGAGCTTGGGGCAGCGAGGAACAACCCGGCCGACGCTAACAAGTTTTGCCCGTTCCACAAGATCCACGGCCATGACTGCGGGCTGCAGGACATGGTTCTCAGCTGGATGCTTTTATAAAGGACTGGGAAATGCCTCGCTACAAAAAGCGATGGCGGCGGGAGGAATCAACGCCGTTGGCCCAAGCGGCCCACGACACAGAATTCGATGAGGCGACCGCCGTGTGGACATGATCTTGGTGGTTCCTCGCATACCGATCTCGGCGCTGAAGTGAAGGGCGCGCGCCGCCGCTTATCGTGCCACCATGGAAGCCCGCCGACCAACCTGCAGATGGGCGTCGTCCCCATCACCTTCTCCCAGACGACGCCCGGGAATGTCCGGGATTTCAAACTGCTCGTCAGTCGTCGCCCACCATAAGCAACGCCCGTCGTTGGCGGGTCATGGTCGACGAGGCGGTTCCTCAACTTACCCTAGCTAGCGCCTTGGACGGATGCAAATACCCGATCGAAAATCAAGAGCATAGCGATCCCCTTCTTCGACATCGTGCACGGAGCTCGACCACCCCACAGGGCAAGTGGTCCTCCCGTCACCTTCGGCGACTCGTAAACTTCCGCATGGAGCTGATCACTTTCGGTCGTCGTAGACGGCGATCTCCCTACAACGCCATCCTCGGGCGCCCGCCTGGTCAAGTTCATGGCTGCGAATCACTACGGGCATCGGTGTATGAAGCTCCCGGGGGCGGGCGTCATAGCGGTCGCTGGCGACCTTAAGGCAACCTGCAGTTGCGAAGAAAGGCCACGACATTGGCCGCATATCGCCCAGGCGGGCCCCGAGATCACCCCGAAGGACGCCCGTCGGAAGACGGCTATCCAGCCAAACGGCCCGACCAAAGCCGTGCAGCTTGAGGAAGGGGAGGCGGGCAAATCGTCAGTATTTACGCCCAATTCGACCCAATAGGAAAGACGAGCTCGTCACCTTCCTCCGAGATAACAAAACCATTTTCGCATGGGAACCGGCGGACATGCCCGGGGTCCCACGGGAGGTGATCGAGCACAAACTACAAACAAAGCCTGGCTGCAGACCCATGCGCCAGAAGCTCCGGCGCTTCTCTTCTGAGAAGGCGGCAATAATCAGGGAGCACCTCGACAAGCTCCTTAGGCGGATTCATTCGTCGAGGTCAACTACTCGAATGGTTGGCCAACCTGTGATCGTCTGAGAAGAAGGCGGGAAGTGGCGAATGTGTGTCGACCATCATACGGGCTTGAACGCATGCCCCAAAGATAACTTCCCGATCCCCCGCATAGACCAGATTGTGGACTCCACCGCCAACGCCGAGATGTTAAGTTTTCTCGACGGTTACTCTGGGTACCACCAGATCAAGCTCGCCGCGGAAGACAAAGACAAGACTGCCTTCATCATGCCGTTTGGAACATTCTGCTACACGACCATGTCGTTCGGCCTCCGCAATGCGGGTGCCACATTCCAGCGGTTAATGGCCAAAGCCGACCGCGGATCGGCGGAACCTCGAGGTGTACGTCGGCGACATCATCGTCAAGAGCCCTCTAAGGCTAACCACGTCAACGACTGGCGAGACCTTCGCCAACCCTGAACAGGTTCGGCATCAAGCTCAACCCGAAATGCGTCTTGGCCGGCCTCCGGAAAAGTGCTTGACTACATGATCGGGGGGTCGGGCGTAGGCCCGAACCCAGAGAAGATTGAGGCGATCGAGCAGATGACCGCTCCAACCTCAGTAAAACAAGTGCAAAGCCTCACGGTCGCATCGCCGCTCGGTAGCTTTATTTCCCGGCAGGCGGCGGGCTGCCTTTCTTTAAGATCTGCTGCGATCATAAGGGTTTCGAGGACCCTCGAAGCCAGGGTCTTCGACGAGCTCAAGGCGTACCTCTCGCGTCCTCCCTCACGACAACCCCACAGCAGGGAGAGGTGTGCTGCTTTACCTCGCGGCCACAACCCGGGCCGTCGGTGCATCTGGTAGCCGAGCAGGTAGAGGCGGCGACACCGATCTACTACGTTAGCGAAGTGCTCCATAGGCGAAGGCGCTATCCCAGTCGAAACGGCCCGCGCGCCATCAAATCCGTAGCGGCGGACCGTTCGCCGCCGGCGGACAGTGAGCGCCCCGAGCTCGAGGCGGCCAAGACCCATGGACCATGTTCTTGACGGATCAAGATCCTTTGGCGCTTCGGTGGCATTCTCCTCATCACCCCTCAAGGTGATCGCCTACGATATGTGGTCGCCGACTTCCCGCTACCAATAACGCGGCGGAAT